>JBBJLR010000042.1:11683447-11701391 GCA_037577145.1 Brachypetersius gabonensis | reverse complement strand
CACACACACACACTCACACACACACACACACACACACACACACACACACACACACACACACACACACACACACACAAAGTCTCAAACACTGTTCATGCCACTCAACTAAGGGGGCTCCCGCTGAGCTGTAAAAACTGGCTACTGCAGCTGATGGTGGCTTGCGCCTGGAATCTAACAGCCTGAATTGAGATTTCTATCCTTCTGAAATTGGCTGAGAAAGCACACGGGGT
The DNA here is from genome assembly GCA_037577145.1 of Brachypetersius gabonensis. Lineage (NCBI taxonomy): Eukaryota > Metazoa > Chordata > Actinopteri > Characiformes > Alestidae > Brachypetersius > Brachypetersius gabonensis. Next base: position 11,701,161 of record JBBJLR010000042.1, on the reverse strand, counting down.
TAGCAGTGGCTTGTGCTTACTTTACACCACTTGCACATAAAATCAGCACCACCAGTATAAATCAGCTCATTTATGAGTTGCAGCATGCACATTAATGATCAGGTGCAGTCCAAGAAGTTTAGGATTAGCGAAAGAAGAGCAAACCTTTTAGTCATGCGTCTCATTCGGTGAAGCACTGTAAATGCAGTGGGAGCCTGCATTCAAGGACTTTCCCGTATTATCTAGACCAAGACATAATTCAGGCTTGCACAGGCTGCTCATTTCACCAAATATCACAAAAGAAGATTCCCAGCTTCTTTTTCAGTAGTGATAAAAGCATGTTATTGAGTAGTCTTACATAAACCGACTGCGTGTCAATAGCATGTGTCCTTCGTAAGAAATCCCACCCCTTTAAATGCCATTTCCAAGTGCACCCAAGCATCACCTTGTAAAAAGTGATCAATAGGGTTAATGAGGGTTCACTGCAGCTTATAAGGGAGGGTCTGTCATATTTTAAATGTACAATGCATAAATATAATATCATATTTCATAGCTGATGTGCATTCATAGAGTTATATGCAAAAATAAAAGACCACTCTTACGGCTATTCAATGTCTAGACAAAGTGGCCATTAGGTACGTTTTTAGCAACAGAAACAAAAAATACTTAACAGATTAAATATTTTGGTGTGTCCACTGTTTGCCCTTATTATGGTGGAGGTAGCTCAGTGGGTAGGATACTTGCCTCCGGACCAAGAGGTCATGGGTTCGAATCCTACCTTCAGCACCACCACTGGGTCCCTGAGCAGGACCCTTAACCCCAAGTTGCTCCAGGGAGACTGTCCCCTGTAGTTAGGGAATGAAAGTCGCTTTGGATTAAAGCCATAAATGTAACCTTCTTTTTGTCTTGTTTTCAGTTTTTCTGAGAATACTACACATTTTTTTCACACTTCTGTTGGCCTTGCACACTTTTTCACACAGCTGGTGGCCTAATGGTTGCCCCTGCTATCAGGGGGTTGTGGATTTGAATCCCAACACTGCTAGTGTCATCACTGAGGTACCCTTGAGCAAAACACCATCCCCACACATGGTGCCCCTCGTTGGTGGCAGCTCACTGCTTCTGTTAAATGCAGAGAAAGTTCACACTGTATGGTGTTCATGCGTGACTAAAGTAATGATTTACTTTATTCAAATTCAGTCACAGAAGCTGGAGGCATTTTCTGCTTTTCAAGAATTCAAAATTCACAACCATCAGACCATAAAGCCATACTCTACGTCACATGTGTCCAGTTTCAACGATCGTCTTTCTAATTTAATCAGAAATATTTCCTTTAGACATTTCAGAGGCACACGAGAAAGAAAAGACTAGATATATCTCATCACTTGATGATGCGGGTATTTAGCTTTGAAATAAACAGATATTGACAGTCAGATATATACCATGTTTATATAAACACATTTTCTTTTTCCTTTGTGGGTCAAATTTATATTAGAGAAGTTTATTCTCCCAATGATCAAACAACTTAGTATCCACAGGGAAAGGGTTAATTTCCACTTTCTTACATTTTATTGAGAAAAGATGGAAAAAATTGGGAAAGAAATCTGGAGTCATTATAGAATGGAGCCAATAAAACTTAAAAAACCTGAGGGTGTCCTTGAGGTTACCACCTTAGTGGCAGCGTTTTAATGCTGAAAGGTATGGGTTTCTTTTCCGATGGTACAGGGTTAAACACATAGCTTTTCTTATCTCCTTGGTGTTTAGTGTTTAGTTCATCCTTTAGATTGTTTTCCACTGATTACCATATAGTAAGGATTTGTAACCTGAGAGAAAAGCTAACAGTGCTTTCGAAAGCCTAAAAACAAATAATGATTGTAGTAAAAGGTACTTTACTTGTTCCCCACCGATGTGCACTAGAATGACAACTGGTTTTGAGACATTAGAAATCTAATCTGGAGTTTAACCTTTACTATACAGGGCAGATAATCCAAGTCCAGAACCTTTTTGCAGAATTGCAGAATTCCAGAAAAATGTACTGCATCCAAGTGTTACAGCTACATGTGTTAGAGCTTGTTGTGAGCTGTGAAGAATGTATGTTTAGTATGACTTGAAAGAAAGTCACACATGCACTCTTTAAAATAAAGTACGCTTTTGAGGAATTACTTTTGGTTTGCTTGATGTTACCACACTACTGAAAAGTTTTCCTCCGTGAAGAAGAACCACTCAACCAGGGACAGAACTATTTACGCATTCATTTGGTGTCTTTGTTTTTTTTTGAAGAACCTTTTGTATGGTGTGGAACAACAGTGCGTAATGCCAGAAAGACAGAAGAAGAGGTTTGGTTTGCCTGAATTGGAGATGTAGTCTGTGACTGTCATGTAATGAAACCGGAAAAATGAGTCATAGAGATTTGTGTTAGCACAAAATGCCAAGTTGTTGACCTCTGGTTTAAAAATTTCCTGATATTTTCGTGTAAAAAAACAAGGGCTTTGCTGCAGGAGACTGATAAATGTGGCCACCAATCAACTATGAAGTGGCATTTATATCTTAAAGAAGTGAAGTTTTGTCTTGATGGTAATAATCATCTTTAATGAAAAAAAAGACCCAGCCTTTGTCTGTCAGACTCAAATCCCTATCAGAACCACCCTGAGGTCATGTAAAAGATCATTCAACTTAATAACTGATCAAAAATCATGACATAAAGCAAATCAGTGTCTAAACCATTGCAATGTCCTAAAATCCCTTTGACTTAAACCAGCACTGATGAATGTTTCTGTGTACACACTACTCTCTTCCTTTAGAAGCTCATATAGAATATATGCACATTTGCGAGCATGAAAAATATTCCCCAAGGCAGAAATCTTTCTTACCAAGAGGGGTGAATAATTTATACTGCCAGTGTAGCGGAGCAGAAACCCATCAAAAACAATTTCTCTTACTCCTAGACAAGGCATAAAACAACTGCATAAAGCTAGGCAAGGCCTGGACATAAACAGGGCATTGTTTAGCTGTAACTGTAATCAGTTTTTTTCAAGAATTGAAAAGGAATCTGCGAGTGAAACTTGAGAGAAGATGCTTCTTGAAAATTTTGGACAACTTAGATCTCCTCTAGATTGCAAAGCTGGCTAAAAATTATTTTGAATGTCTTGGACGGAGACGGCTTGATTTCAAGCAATATTAAGAATGAAGGTCACTAAATGCTGTCAGGCTTGGATATATGGTTCTAGAAAAAAATATATATCGAATTAATAAAGAACCACTGCATCATGTGGAACGTCAAGGTTCTTCACAAATAAAGCATTTTGTATAAAATCATTTCCTTCCTTTTGTCTTCATATAAATGTCCATATTCCATATGCACTCCTCTCACTGAAAAAACAGCTGCCTCTTTGAACTGTAACAACATAAATGGATTTCTCAAAGGAACCACCCATGTCGTATATTGTGTTCTCTTAATGTCAGCGTAACTCCGCAGCAGTATTATTCTTTCAAAAGGATATGCCCATATCCATAGTGTGCTCTGTTGTTCAATATGTCTTCTATATGTTGCATGAATACGTATGAATTCTCATTTGACAATTAAAGAACTCCTCTGTGATTTCAGACGACAATTAATGTGATAAAATATCAATAAAGGTCTTTTTACTGCTTACTGTTTACTGTTGTTTTAGGAAATAGGGGTCCAGTTGTTTAGAATGCAAAAACAGACATTTTATTCACTCTCTTATTTATTTACTCACTCTATATGTGTTGTTCCATATATGCAGGTTGTTGTATGTAATGCTAATAATGATAACATGATAATAAATCTTAAGAAATCCATTGTCTTTGGGAACTGTGTGGGCCGCATATTACTCTGGTACCTCTTCACCATGAATGTGTTTTTAAAAAATACCTTCTAAAAACTATCCTGAGACAATAAGTCTTGAAATCAGGCTGTGAATTCAGGACCATTACATTTCACAGCTTTATGTGTAATAGATTTTAGAGCATGAGACACTTCTGATGTCTGGTTATTATCGTCACCAATGTGAACAATTCTAATTTAGTTTCTCTAGAGGGACATTTCACATCAAACCACTTTGAATGACTGTTTGCATCCTAAGCATAGAGTCATGCAATAAGACTAACCCGTGAAATCATGAGGAAAGAACAGCCACTCTCAACTCCTCCACATACACATTCTACAAATTCATATAGGCCCCAACATATAAAACCAGGCTTGTCCGTATAGACAATGAGAAAGTACTCTGCCCCTATACTGAGCAGATTTTAGTGATTTATAATCTCAGATATTTAAGTCATATTCTAATATTTTAACACAAGTCTGGGCACTGGGCACCCCAAGTCTATGAGTAAGCTTTGCCCATCCACTATTGTAGCATCATCACACCGTAAAATGCAGAAGTTGTAATTGATTCCAACACCATTTACTTTCTTTTTCCAAACGGTCTCCCAATTGTCAACCAATAGAAAGGCAGTGTGATGAGCAATGCAATGGATATCAGGCAGACTGAGCTGCTTTAGTGGCCTTTGTTTGGTGGCTGGTCATACTGGCTCATGTTGCAAACACAAGAGGGCGTGTTTGCGTCTCTCCACAGCTTCGTGCCCCACAACTCAAATGCAATTCTGCAGCCTCATCCTAGTCAAGTGCATCACTCTGTCGTCTCAGGCCATGTGGTGAAAATGCTTTTAAATTAGTCCAGAAATCCAGACGATCTAACTAACACAAATTATATGCGCTGAGTTGTATGATTCCCTTTTACTTACTTTGTGTGTGTGTGTGTGTGTGTGTGTGTGTGTGTGTGTGTGTGTGTGTGTGTGTGTGTGTGTGTATGTGCGTGCGTATGTGTGGTTTCTAAGGTGGGCTGAATAAGAACAAGTTCGGCTGTAGGTTAGGAGTCAGGATGAAGACATGACACTTTGTCTTGACAGTGAAAAAGCCCAGTATTGATTTAACACCTACAGTGTTTATTTAAGTTAAGATGAACACATCTGTAGACTATAGGGGTCAACCCAACTCTGCTTCTATTGCCATACTGCAAAGCCCATCTCTTCGATTAAAAAACATTATTATTATTATTATTATTATTATTATTATTATTATTATTATTATTATTATTATTATAATGACCACTACTACTACTGCTGCTACTGCTGCTAAACTCTTAGTGTACCGTGGTTGCCTGCTGCACCAGGACAAACGGTGTTGGCAGCTCTGCTCTCTTCTCCACCCGTGAGTCCTGCCCGTCCACCCTCTGCGCTGAGATTATATTACCACGTGGCTCGCGCACTTTAAAACGGCTATTATCTGCAATTATGCGGCGTAATTGCGTTTTGGTTTAAATAGCCGCAAGGTAGAAAAGCGTGCCATCGATTATAATCCGCTGCCTAAACACGGATTGTCACCTTAAGCTGTGAAATTCTAGGGTTGGGAGAAGGCGCTGGTGATATCGAGGGAGGCAGAGGCAATTTAAGGCCTACTGTAAACTACCATCAGAGTCAAATCCGTACTCCCTCATGCCATTAAACCACATTCAGATATATATTTTTCTTCCATTCAAATTTTCTTTGGGTCACGATTTCAGTGCAATACGAGGGGAAACGCTGTTTTTTTTCAATATATTTTTTTATTTCTGAGACGAGATCTGATTTATGCATAAACTGGTATTCGATATATTAGTTAAAATTCAAAGTAGTCTGCTGACGGTCTAATATTGCAACAATAATAATTATAGTATAATTATGTATTTATTGAAAATCTAAACCCCTTGAAAGAAAAAAATGTTTCTACTTTCCTTTTAGACTCCAACTATAATTACAAATATGTCAAAAATAGCAAATGAAGCTTTCAAAAGCGTCTAAAGAGGCCCACAAGCAGGCACTTTCTAATCTCATATAATTGAGGTTCGAAATAATGAAACTTAACAGCACTAAACACGGGACACGCTTGCTTTTCTCCGCCTACCCGTATTAGGGAAATCGTCGCCCCTTGTGTTTTCACTGGCTAGTTGTGCCCATTGCCCTGCGCTGATTGGATAGAACTTCATCCTTCTGCGCTGACCGACACACCTTTTAGCCAATCAAAACGCAGGAGAGCCTGGCTGGGCGGAATACGGGTGTGGAAAAAATAACAACAACAACAACGCGCTGAAGGCCCAACCAGAGCAGCCGCTCTGCCTCACCTCGACCAATCAGCTTCGAGGAAGGCTCGCGTCGCCCCGCTACGTCAGTCCAATGGCGAGGGAGAAGGAGTGGAGGCTGACTGAGTTTGAGAGAGGGAGACGAGAAAGAGAGAGAGAGAAAGAGAGAGTGTGGGCTAGCGATGCGGTGACCGAGCACCAGAGCACACACACACACACATACACACACACGCACACACTCTCATACACACGCACACTATCTCTCTCTCTCTCTCTCTCTCTCTCTCTCGCTCTCTCTCTCTCTCTCTCTCACACACACACACACACACTCACACACAAACACTCATACACACACGCTGTAATCTTGATTTCGGAACGTTCTGCTGCACCCTCGGACCCCCGGCGGCTGAAGACACGGGCGCTCAGGGCCTGCACCTCGCCTTTAAAGTGGACCTAACACCGCCTTACTTTCTGGACATGGGAGACATGGGAGACCCTCCGAAAAGTAAGTTAGTCGTTTCTCGTCTCATCTCGAAAAAGTTGAAATTTTACAAGTTTTTAAGAGTTAGAAAAGTGCCTCTTGTTTTATGGTCTCTGGAAGAAAAAAACATAATAGCATGTGCTTTTAACTAACGACAAAATGCATGCAGTTCTGGGGCCCTTATGTTTTTATGTAGTCTATATATTTTTTTTATAAGAAAGAGTTTGAGTAAACTGTTACCATACAGCTACATTATTATTATTGGTAATAGCAGTAGTAATAATAGTAATAGCTATAACTACTAGTAGTAATAATAGTAGTACTATTGGTCTTATTATTAATAGTAGTAGAAGAAGTGGCAGTAGTGGTTGTACTCTTCTCCTCCTCCTCCTCCTTCTTCTTCTTCTTCTTCATCTTCTTCTTCTTCTTCTTGTTTTTCTTCTGAAAATTATTATTATCAGTAATAATAGTAGTAATATTCTTCTTCTTCTTCTTCTTCTACTTATTATTATGATTGTCATGATTATTTCTATTATTATTATTATTATTATTATTATTATTATTAGTAGTAGTAGTAGTAGTAGTAGTAATAGTATTATTATTATTATTATTATTATTATTATTGTTATTAGTAGTAGTAGTAGTAGTAGTAGTAGTAGTAGTAGTAATAGTATTATTATTATTATTATTATTATTATTATTAGTAGTAGTAGTAGTAGTAGTAGTAGTAGTAGTATTGGTATTTTCCTCATTTCTTTCTTCTTCTTTGTATTATCATTGGTTTTTTTGCCGTTGTTGTAGTTGTTATTGTTGTTGTTTTATCCACGAGCGTTTTCAGTGATTTAAAAAGATAATTCAGGTAATCTGGGACAATTTGGGGAATTTGTTACTCGGTCTGTTCACTAAAGTGCGGAAACACGTGCACATCTATAACTCGCCGAACTTTATTATAGGCGTTTTATTCCCACATGGCAGAAATAATGGAGGGGTATATGAAGCCAAGCTAAAACTTTAGAAAAGGCGCGTGGGAGCTTTAGAAACGCTGTGATGGTTTGTGCGTGATTTTTTGCTGATTTCTGCCGTCTGGTTTGTGCGGTGGCGCAGAAAAGCGGCTGATCTCGCTGTGTGTGGGCTGCGGGAATCAGATCCATGACCAGTACATCCTGCGCGTGTCCCCGGACCTGGAGTGGCACGCGGCGTGTCTGAAGTGCGCCGAGTGTAACCAGTACCTGGACGAGTCCTGCACCTGTTTCGTCCGGGACGGGAAAACCTACTGCAAACGGGACTACATCAGGTAAGAGCTGCACTTTAACTAAAGAAAGTAAAATGAAAAAAAAAAGAAAGAAAGAAAGAACGAAAGAAAGAATGAATGAATGAAAGAAAGTAAGACAGATAGAAAAGGATAAAAAAAAATGCGAAAGCGACGTTGAGTTTGAGAAAGGCGCTATATGAATAAAAAGACATTATTATATTAAATATTTCTGCACGTGTATCTCAGAAATGCAAACCTTTCCTTAATGAATTGGTGAAGACATGTCGACCTCATGCTGTCATTGGTGCCTTCTCTCTCTCTCTCTCTCTCTCTCTCTCTCTCTCTCTCTCTCTCTCTCTCTCTCTTTCTCTTTCACTCTCTCTCTTTCTCTCTCTCTCTGCACCTATATGCTAATATACTGTCTGTAATGAGCCTTTATTTACCCTGGAGTTGTTGTGTTCACGCGTGTGGCTGCTCCACAAATCTCAAACTATCAAAACTACTGGGGAGAGTTAAAGAGCGTGTCCGAGTCCCACTTTTATTTTATTCTGTGATGCTTTGTTAAATTCACAAAACGGTAAAAAAAAAAAAATAGGCTTATATTAAACAAAATAATTATGGTGAATTTTTCCAATTACATCAGTTATTTAATTTCTCAATTAAACAAACAAAACGTTTGTGTAAACTAATTCAAATGATAGAAAGCCAGTATTACCGTAACGGTGTGGTTACATTCAGATATTAGTAATAACAACAAAATAACAGTTATTGGTATGACGTAATGCACACGTGGAGTAGGCGGCGTTATTGTTAATAATAATGTTATAGTTGTATTATGTTGTTGACAACAACAATAATAATACTAGTATTAATACAAATACTACTACTACTACTACTACTACAATAACAACAACAACAACAACAACAACAACAACAACAACGACAATAAAAATAATAATTAAAAAATAATAATAATATAACAACAACAATAACGGGCATACTGTGTTATTGTTTTGTTGTTTGACTGATTCTCTGTTTGACACTGTGCTGCTGACAGTATAATTGGTGTCATTATTCTTTGCTCCATTATCTAATATTTTGCATCACTGGTTTCCTGTGTGAAAGCAATACAACAAAGCAATACAAAACAAAAACAAAACAACAAAAACAAAACAGAACATGAACGGTTATTTATTGTTTTCCCCGGTGGTCTGAGTGCTCTGTGCTTCTCCGCAGGCTGTACGGTATAAAGTGCGCCAAGTGTAACGTGGGCTTCAGTAAGAATGACTTCGTTATGCGCGCGCGCTCCAAAGTTTACCACATCGAGTGTTTCCGCTGCGTGGCGTGCAGCCGCCAGCTGATCCCGGGAGACGAGTTCGCGCTGCGGGAGGACGGGCTCTTCTGTCGGGCGGACCACGACGTGGTGGAGCGCGCGAGCCTGGGGCCAGGAGACCCCCTCAGCCCTCTCCACCCGGCCAGACCCCTGCAGATGGCAGGTAGGCAAACAGCGAACACCCTCCCTCTGGGAGTTTTTTATTCACCAGAGTTTATTTTATTTCCAGAGAATATCCTGGCGCTATGGATAGACTCTGTCCTCCTCGAGCCTGTATCTGCTGAGATGTGTAATAAATAAACAGCTAATATACCGTGAGGGTCAACCGATTAAAACGTTACTAATAGCCCCCCGCGCGCGGATTTTTTTGTCAGCGGGTCTACCAAGAACACACATTTTATTTTTCCCCCTCGTTTAAATGTTATTGAATTCGGCCGTTCAGGCATGAAATTGCTTTCCCCCGTTGCTCCGGAAAGAACCCGGCGGCAGGCGGGCGCGCGGGCTGCTGATCTGCCGCAGAAACAGCAAAGCGGATTAAGGCGCGCAAACACGTGTAAAAGCGCTGCAAACATCTGGAACACCTCCGTATTCAGCACAAAACACGGGGTGGGATACAGGACCGGTTGGTGTTTGTGTGTATGTGTTTTGTGCAGAAGGTTTTAGGGTTGATTTAAAGGGTTTAAAAAACAAGTAAATATGTCAAAAAAAGAAACGCGTGCTGTGGCCAGGCCTAATCCACGCGTGAAAAGCAAAGGTCCCCACGCGAAGGAAGGCTGGAGGCGTCTGATGGTGGGCTCACTGGATCTGGGCTGCAGAGACACTTCAGTAACGGGTTTCCTATTGGACTCCACGAAATAAACGCTGTGTTTATCACACTTTCTCCACGTTCACAGCTGAGAGACGAGCATTATGGACAGATAACATATCGCCTCAGGTAAACTCCTGATGCGTTTATACTCTGTCTCAGACCATCGCGCCATACATCAGTTTATATGTATGCTAAAACGTTTATTGTATATCCACAAAATATTAATATTTGCTTGACACTTCTTCAATCTTGAATCTAAATTCGATTGCGCTCAACAGCAGCAGAATCGAAATGTTAAAACACCCAAAACACATCCTAAAACACATCCGTTTTCTGTAATAACAGAGGATTTAAATCCACATGTTGAAATTTTGACTGAAAAATGACAAAACATAGTCAGGATGCTTGTATATTTTTGAGCATCAGAATAAGAGCGACGAAGCTAGAAAAAAATATAATTATAATAAGAAATCGGATAAATGTCGTTTTCAAATGTCCGATTCCTAGTGAAGGGCTGCCCTGAAGCTAGAGAAAGGCCTCTCGTTCATCTTAAAACTGGAATAAAGTGATTTTTTGTGTAAAGAGTCGCTTTTAAAGACAAGAAATATTTATTTATTTTTATTAATATGACTAGCACATAATATGTCTGGACTTACTTGTAAGAAGAAAAGATGATCTGAGTTTTAGTGGGATGTTCTGAATTTGACCCACTGTAAGCGAACCCTTAAAATAAGCCGCGACACTTAATTTTATTTATTTGTTTATTTGTTTGTTTATCTGTTTGTTTGTTTATTTCCCGTAGCCGAACCCATCTCGGCGCGGCAGCCGGCGCTGCGGCCTCACGTTCACAAACAGCCGGAGAAGACGACGCGCGTGCGCACCGTGCTCAACGAGAAGCAGCTGCACACGCTGCGCACGTGCTACAACGCGAACCCGCGGCCGGACGCGCTGATGAAGGAGCAGCTCGTGGAGATGACGGGTCTGAGCCCGCGGGTCATCCGGGTCTGGTTCCAGAACAAGCGCTGCAAGGACAAGAAGCGCAGCCTGTTGATGAAGCAGCTGCAGCAACAGCAACCCAACGACAAGACGGTGAGGGACTTCCCGGTGTGTTGCTGTATATTTATACATACATATATATATACATATATGAGTATTTGTGCCAACTGGCCTCTTGTGCCTGTGTGCAGAACATCCAGGGCATGACGGGCACTCCAATGGTGGCGGCCAGTCCCGAGAGACACGACGGCGGTTTGCAGGCGAGCCAAGTGGAGGTGCAGACGTACCAGCCGCCCTGGAAGGTCCTCAGTGACTTCGCACTGCAGAGTGACATCGACCAGCCTGCTTTCCAGCAACTGGTGAGCGAAAATGAAGGGCCTGAGAGCTGGTCCACATCTTGTGTGGACCAGCTAACTCCTCCATTATAACACTTACAGGCCTGCAGCTCAATAATAATAGCCACAAAAAATGATCAATTACTACCAGACTGCTACAATACCAGCACTCCTCAATGGCAACATCATTTCTGACACTACTCAGAACTTCTGCTACCAAGAGGAATATTAAAACTAGGATAGAACTAATACTAAGATTAATACTTTCTTGCTATATAATTCCACTGCTATTTGTACTGCCAACAATACTGTCAACAAAACTGTCCAGTAATACTAAAATAGTACAATGACTACTGCTCAGTACTAATACTAAACTCAACACTAATGCTGGTATGATTAACACAATGGTTGCCTGTAGCTGAAAACGTCTTGTATGATTGTTCTTCTAGAAGGCCAAGGGGTGAAAGGGTTCTTCTCAGTGTTATCACTGTTTTTTTCCATGACACAGTCATTTGGGATGGAACCTGGATTTCTCTGAAGCTGCTGTGAGACACTATGTTGTAAAAGGCACTATAAATGAAACTGAAACTTGAAACTACTGCTACTCATTGGTACCACTGGTATTAATAGAAATACTACTACTGATTATAGTAATATACTAAGGACCAATCAGGACTATTTCTGAACATTTGGGGGATTTTCAGAGACATGCAGCTTGGCAACCCCCAACCCCACCACCCCAATCATAATGTTTTGTGTATAAGAATGAAAAATAGAAACATGTCAAACACAGACACACACAGACACACACACACACACACACACACACGCGCACACACACACACACACACGGTAGTGCTGAAGAGCCCTGAGCCGTGATAGCTGTAATAATAAGATGCCTGGTGCTGGCACCCCTAATAACAGCGTGTTCCGGTGTGTTGTAGGTGAATTTTTCTGAAGGAGGCCCTGGCTCGAACTCGACAGGGAGCGAAGTGGCATCCATGTCCTCCCAACTGCCAGACACCCCAAACAGCATGGTGGCCAGTCCTATAGAGGCCTAGGCGATGTTGGATTACCTTGTGTTCCAGCAGCTGAAGGACAGGAAGAGTGGAGAATGGGGGTAGGGGGGGCTCTTCTGGGGTTTTTTTCTCTCCCATGCACCCCCCAGTTTCCTCGTTCTCTCACTCTCTCTCCACACAAGGCCCTCGGCTGCGTGTCTTCATACACTGTGATGACAATCATGGGAACGGAGCGCTGCTCGAGAGGACAGAGCGCTTCGGGTGGCTTTCTTTCGGGAGGAACAAGTCGGGGACTCATCACTGCGCGGTGGAACTGCTCGAATACACCTGTTTTTTGCCAAACACCCCAGTTTTTTCTCTTTTTTTGGACAAATCAGTGACCCTCTGGAAGGCCCAAGGGGACTGATCTGATATGAATATAAGCAACTGCCACGCGCAGCATGAGTAGCCTAAACACCAACCAACCATCCACTGACTGTCTGTTCGGTTCCTGTCAAACAGCTCGAACTGCGATTAGCATTCACAAGCATCTAACCCAGAGGACTACTGCTTTTACAGCCTTTTTTTCTGTTCTATGGTCTCTTTTTTTGAAGCCTGAGTACTAAAGCATTGCAACAAGGTATACCTCTCTTTTACCACGAAGCTGCGTGGGAACTTCATGTGTTCTCGTGTCCGTCCAAGAGGTTTTTTTCTCTCTCTTTCTTTCCCAAAGATGTGTATAGATTTAAGTTAACATGTTCGGCTAGCGGTGGAGAAGGTTTTTTTGTTTGTTTGTTTGTTTGTTCCTGTATTACAGAATAATTTATTATTTATTGTCAAACGACCTGCCACTTTTGTGTATCTTTAATTGCTGAAGTAAAAATGAAAAAAGAAAAAAAAAATGAAAAAAAAGAGAAAAAGACTGTTGTCGACTCCGAATGATCTATCAGAATTTACGTGTCCTGTCGTTTGACTAAAAATGATGTAAGAGCAACGCCATATGTGGTTATATCTTCAGGAATATTTGAACAATAATAAAAGTTTGACGTACTGTACGTAAACGCATGGGACACCTTTGGAAGCTTTTTTTGGAAGCTGCTGCTCTTAGCTTATGAAAGACAGTCATGTCTGTTAAGGGTCTGTTGTTTCTACCTGCATGGGTTTTGGCTGGCCTGCACAGCAGTGTGTCAGGGGAGGTGGTCTACTGCACCGGGCCCCAAGGTGTTGCTCAGCTCACACACCTAAGTTTTCAAAGGAAATGTAACCTGTGATGACAATGTTGATGGGTGAATTTCTTTTGTATGAATCAGTATGTCTGTTTTAGTAAAGGTGCTGGCTCACGCAGCCTTCTGCAAGAACATTTTCACTTTTCTTGGTTTGATGATAATGTGGCATGCGTGGTCTCTATGATCAGTAGAAAGCCTACGATGGGGTCAATTTAATAGACAGGAAATATTGGTGCTTTCAGTATTTAAATTTAGATGCACTAGAACATCAGAACTGCATTGGTTTTAGGCAGATAACCAAAAAATGATTGTCATTGGCTTACATTTGAGTAATATTTTGAGCTATATTTGGTAACGCATTTATTGTGCTCCAGAAGAGAAGAATGTTTAGGTGACGCTGCTAGATTCTTTTAAATTTGTTAACCTTACTGCATTTTATGTACATAATTAGTATGTTTTGCAGTAATTATAACATACAGACCCCAGTTTAAATGGTTATGTATCGGATTAATCACGGTCCTCAGCAAAAATGTATATGTAAACTACTGGATATCAGCCTAGAGTTTCTGTATCGATGCAGTGAAAAGAAATTACTTTCAGCTTCTACGTTTTCCGTTTCCTTGTTGAGGTTATGTGAAGGCCTTCTATGTTAGTGGACTTAACATTCTGGGAATAATCAGGTCAAGCTTGCGTGGCAAATCTAGGATGGACGAAGTTGAATGGCATATGGCGTATTTGCTGTATTTTGCTCCATCGCTGTTTGGAGCCTCCTTTCTGGTACCTGGTTGCTGTGGCAGCTGTAGGTCAAAAATCCAGACTGCGCTCAGAACATGACGCTTGAAAGGGAAAGAACTCTATATTATGATTTTAAATTCTCAAATTGGGGCTAAAATTAAATAACCATTTGTGTATATTTATATACACACACAAATATTTATATATATGTGTGTGTGTGTGTGTGTGTATAGTGAATTTCTCTCTAGTGATAACACTTCCACTAAGCCAAATCTTAACCTGAACCTATAATCTAAGCGTAACTCCATGTTCATTCAGTGAATGTTGCTTTTATTAATTATTGTTCAATTTGACCAGTTTATTGTAACTGGTCTCTTTTTCTGTTATTTACTGGACCATTGTTTATCTCACTCTCCATGCATTATTTTTGCTTATAAAATCTGCTTATACATTTTTTTCTTGGAAAATGGGAAGGTATGTATTTGGCAATACTTCTATTCTCATATAAGCGTAAAGTGCTCCCACTGACCCCATTTTAGATAAAAAATGAAAGAACTGAGATAGATCAGTACATTTTTGGAGATTTTATTAATACAAGATACAGACTTCTTTGGTAGTTCCATATGGTAAATTTCCTTTGCTGTACAGTTTGATGCAGTAGCCACACATTTCTAACAGCTATATCAGTCGGGTTGTTCAGTTTTGGCTCAATTCACCAGATGTTATGTGCAATTCAGGTTAAAGAGCTGTGACGTAGATTCATAGGATAAAACGCATAACACAGAAAAATCAACTTTTCTGATGCAGAAATCAAGCAAACATGAGGCATTCATTAAAAACATAGTTGACAGACCAAGAAAAAAAAAAAAAGAAAGCAATGATCACTTTTTTTTTTACTTAGAATTATCTCTCGAATTTGCAATGGTGTACTGGTGTACTGTTGGACTCACTTGTTGAGCCACACATTGAGTGAC
Organism: Brachypetersius gabonensis; assembly: GCA_037577145.1. Taxonomy (NCBI): domain Eukaryota; kingdom Metazoa; phylum Chordata; class Actinopteri; order Characiformes; family Alestidae; genus Brachypetersius; species Brachypetersius gabonensis. Next base: position 11,685,904 of record JBBJLR010000042.1, on the reverse strand, counting down.
GGTGAACTTACACAGAGCGGGGGTCCCCTGTTTAAAATGCCAGCTCTATTCTCCAGTGTTCCACAGGGCAGAAGAGGGGCCGGTGGGTAGCACAAAGCCTCCTGATAGAATAGCTCCCGGGGTCCTGTCGAGCCTCCCGGACTGCATTCAGCTCGTCGACTTACTGGAACAAAAGCAGCACTGTACCTGGAGGAGGCTCCATGGAACAATCACACTCTCCTGGATGAGACCTGATTACATTGTGAGCCAGGCAAGCAATCCCTCCCCAAGGTCCAACGCCTGACCACAGAGTCACAACACCAGGGAGGCTGGCGAGCTCAGCCCACAACTGTTAATCAGTCCATACTAATAGCAGATGGTTTACAGGAAATTATGGTATTTCAGGGATTATTTACAGAATATTAACACACAATAAGAGGTTTGTAGATAGTGTTTAAATAGAGGACATCAGGAGGGCACAAGAGGACATAGATAGTTCCCTGTGTTATCTGATTAGATGTCATTACTTAGACTTATTATGCTTGTCGTTCCCCTTTATATCCTTTCACTATGTTTCTTACTTAGAAGTTGTTTTCAGTACAATTGAATTTAAACATTGTTATGTGAGGGTTACATTTTTAAAAATATCTCATTTACAAAATATTATCTCACTGTTCTTCTGTTGCATCACTGCACCACTTTTATGATAAAGATTCCAAAGCAGTGACAGGATGACTATTTCAGAAGAAATTATAACTTCTATTTTGCTGTTTATAATATAGTGAGGTAATATAACCCAAATTACCATAAAACCCTGCACTTGGCCTATTATGTGCTGACTTGTTGAACAAAGCCCATCCGATCTGCTGACTCAGCCACGTCATAAAGCGTGGCTGGTTATGGGTGATGGATGGACATTTCTAACTCTGCTGCAAGCTTTGGCAAGGCAGTGAGTGACATATGCAGAGTCAACTTTGAGTTTTAAAGCTTCTTTCTGGCCATTGGCTTGACCGTAAGTGAGTTTTTCATTTGATGCTGACATTTGATTTTATGCAGTTATATTAGTGCAATACACCACTGCTCATAAACTGATCTAACAGGTGGTTAACTTAATGTGGTTGGAACAATTTATCACCTACTGCTATATCTAATAGCAGCCATTTAGTGTTCTCAAACTTTTCAAAAGTGGATCGAGTATATGAGGAGGCCAAGCCTTTTCTTTTCTGAAAGCAAGCTCTTCTGGAAGCTTTTGCTATCTGTCAGCAGACTTGGAGAGACAGAGGCAGTGGTTAAGCCTTAGCCTCTTTGGAATGTGTCAATGAAGAGGACACTCCAAGTGTTACTTGTCAGCAGAGCGTGTGTGGAAGAAAAAAAGAATGCTAAGAGCGGTGCCAGACCATGAGCCCAGCCTGCTGATCTTGAGGGAATCGAGCTCAGTCCTGTAAAGAGCACGCTCCAACTTTTCACTGGGCTTACAAGGCCCCAGTAGAGCATGCTCTCTTAATAGTAGCCCCACTGGGCTGACTCTTCATTCCTAACCAGGAGTTGAACCCATCAAAACACTCTTGCTATGAAAAATCGGTGCCAAAAATGATGCTAGCACATAGCGTCAAAGATTGAAGATGTTAGGCTGGCAGCAGGCTGGTGGAGTACTGAGAGGTTGCTAGAAGAGCCCTGACATGCCATTTGACCTCAAAGGAAAATGCATCAGAAATGCAGATTTAACATTTTCACCATGTTGACTTTAGACTGTTAAATACATTAATGCTTTGGGTTTTAAGGTTTCCAAATGCCAAACCAGTTATTGTTTACTTGAGTGATGTCAGGTTTTATGGAACAGAACAACTTCCAGCTGTTTAAGAGTTTGGGTCATTATCAAGGCGATGACAGCAAAACAAGAACTGTGGTCGGCAGAACATGGCTGTGAGTCATATTTCCTAGCCTAAAAGTTTTTAATATTTTTAGATTGGTCTGGAACCTGAAGGTTATGCTCACTTAGAAATCAAACAGGGATCTATTAGGTTGAGATGTCTAAACTCTTAGAAATTCTGTGCCCAGGGTTGCCACAGAAAAAACCCCACTGTTGGTTCCCTTATGAATCTTTTCAAAGGATGAATGAAGAAGCATAAAGGGCCTGTTACAAAGAAGCAATGTCTTCTTTCTTTTTCTTTAAAAAATATAACATAACACTGTTTAAGTTTCCGAATATCCCATTTGCTCCCAAATCTATACACTGGAGCATGGAAATTTAGCTGCAAAAACAGCTTGTAGACTATTTACACTCTTTGGCTAATAGCAATTTAGCCTCACCCATTCAAACTGATGTTAAAAGAAGTGTTAGAGTCTGGGCAGCTTTTTGAATGATGTACAAAACAGTTGAAATAGAGGTAATTTATCAGTCAGTCTTGAAAAGACAGTAGCAAAAGCAAAAGCAGAAAAAAAAAATAATAAAGAGAGTTTGTAGAATGGCCAATTGTT
>JBBJLR010000042.1:11661572-11681703 GCA_037577145.1 Brachypetersius gabonensis | reverse complement strand
TTTAAAGTTTCAAACCAATTGTCTTCCTAAACTTATATGTCCAAACCAAAAACTAATAACATTATTTTGGAGTGCGATGTGCATACTACTGGTGCATTCACAGAAAAAAACATTATACAAGGTTCATTTTTCTTATAAGGAACTGATCAAAAAAACATTTTTCCTGATCAGAAAATAGTCCAGGATTGCAGAACTACTCTTTTAGAGTGTTTGTCTGTCACAACAGGAGAAATGACTATTTAGACTCTGCAGATTGGTCAGTTGGAAATTGTAAAATACCATAGTCTGACATTTATGATAAACACAGAGAGTGGGTAGCGTTGTCTTTCTAACTGATAGAAGAAGGTGACACTGTTCGAGAAATTGTTTCGTATTTTACCATCCACTCAATGGCAACCAGACTAAAATTAGGCTAAATTTTTATTGCAAAGCAAACCTAATCTCATTTAATACTCATGACATTTTTAATATTAAATAAATACAGATGTTTTCCAAAAAATGGGAAATAGTTTAACTACATTTTGCACAGGAAAACCATTTCAGTTTTTTTAAAGAACCATGCTTGTAAATGAGAGTGTAAAGACCCTTTTAACCACATAAAGAACCATCACATAATGTAACTGTTTTATACCAATCTATAGGTCCTTACAAGTTATGAGTAGTTTTTACTTTAAAAAGTTAAACACTGACATATCATTAACGCAGCTACCTAGTGAAAGAATCTTTAGAGAAGCAGCAAAGGATTTTCTATGGCTTCATGTAAATATTCCTTTCTGGCATTCGTTTATTTTTAAGACTGCTAAAAATACACTAAAAAATTATGCTAAAGAATGGTACAGTCCAGGTAAACGTTAGTCCCCTGGGGAACAAAGGTACAACCCAGGCTGCAATTGTGTATACTACATTCACTACATACACTTTCCCAGAGAGAAGAGGTGTATTTGTACCTTTCATGACTTTCATAACTTTGGCATAAAACGGAATCAAAGCATCTTAAGAAGTCCATATATCTCACACTCTGATATAACTACAGTCTGCGGGATATTACATACATTACAATTCATGTTGTTAACTGCATTTTCAGCATATAGTGAATTGCAATCAATTTCCATTTCCCATCAGAAAAACATTACAACACTAAAGATTGAACTGTACATGACAGATTTTTAAACAAAGCAGATCATACTATTAAAAAGCAGATTTCACTACAGACCCAATCAATTTATGAGTCTCTCAGTTGTTTGAAAATACAGTTTTACAAGTGTGTTGTATTGAGCACATGGCCACACAGTCTCAGGCTATTGAAAATGCACATGTAATTCTTGTTATGGAAACAGTGATTGTAAGGGGCCAGTGCTGCTCATCTTATTACTGAACCTGCAAGCCTCACCATGATACCATCTCAGAAACCAAGGTAACGCAAATCCTCCGTAGGCATCAGCTAGATCATCAAAAACACACTCAGGCCTAACACATTTCTTACTAAAGGCAACTACCATGCACTATGGTGCCAGGTCAACAAAACCAATGGACAAGCAAAAGCTATGGAACGTAGTTTATATAATTTATCCAGTACTTATTATGGCATAAATACAGACTGTGTGCTAACAGACCATGTACAAGTAAAGAACTAAATATAGATAATAGATAAATGTAATAGATAATAGACACATTTCAGACATGGCTTGCCTAATTGTACACAAAACGAAATTACAGCATCGGAAAATGGCTGATGACACCATATGACAACAGCATAAGATGGTTATAACACCTTTATCAAAAAAAGACACCAAATGACAGCATCTCTAAATAGTACATAAGACACCAAATGACAGAAAATGAAGACAATTTAATATTTTTATTCTAAAACAAAATCTCTAGCCTAACATTGTAGAGAAAAGTACAAGAAAGGGAAGATACCCTTCTTACATCAAACAGCTACGTCAGTGCTAATGAATTTGAGTCCTGTTAGATTAATTTACTCTGGCCTTACAAATCTGACATCTGGACCCAATTTCCTAGAAATCTTGATAACCAGCTCCAGCGCACTCGGAGGCCCTAACAGGTGGCAGGGCAAAGCCCTTCACATCCAGGGAAAGATCAGTGATAAAGCTGACAATGACAGGAGTCACGTTGCTCCAGTGTCAGTCCCTTTATTACCCATGCAAAAAGAGGCAAAACACCATGCTTCCTTAGAAATCTGATGGGGACGGCCTTTTATGGACAGAAAAAAATAACGTGCTATTGAAGGCCTATAACTCTTAGTATTTAACGTCTGTTTGTAAAAGCAGTGGAAAGACCCAATCCTATTTCGACCTGCTTGGCTGATATCCAGCAGAGATAGCTCTTATAAAAAATTAAGCAAGGGTACACCTTAATCATTTGTTCATGGAACCAGTCGACTGGGACAGCCATGCACTAATGCTTTGGGACTCAATAGTCTCCCTTTTATTCCTCACAGCCAATTTGGGGCTGATAATGATGCTTATAAAGAGCGGAGCGGCTGGAGAGGAGGGAGGGGTCCTGTGACTGCCTCTCAAAAGGAGAAAGGGGCCCATGGGCCCCACAGGTGAGGATGTCTGAAAACACACAATCAGTCTTATCTCTTGACGCACTGTCCAATGCCTTCTTCCCTATCAGTTCCGTCAATTGCGATCCTGTTTCACCTGCCTGTGAATAATCAGAATATGATTCAAGAGAGACATTGTTGCATTGCAGGTGAGTCTGTCCAGTGGCATTGAATGTACAGTCTGTCAATTAGCGAGCGTTACTTATTGATACATTTTTTTAACCTGAAATAAAGAGCCGCTCTAACCTTACACACGTTCCAGTGAGAGCATAGTTTATATACTGACATAATGTATATTTAATGACTCATTTCTTTATAAACCAGCATTGCGTCACTTTTTTAGGTAAATTAATGTGGCCACCAAAAGTGCATAGAATCGTTCTGTAAAACAGTTGATAGCACTGTGACTCTTTGCCAGCCGAATAGTGATGTTGTTACAAATACTTTTGTAAATTGAATATGCAACTGTTATCTACTTAACCAGGCAGAACATGTCATAATATAAAAGGATAAAATGTAGCCTTTGGGTGATGCTAGAATTAGATATTTATTTTATTGCAAACATACACAGTCCAGAGAAAAACATTCACCAAACACATTGTTGAAATAAAATTGCTTCGTTTTTAAATCAAAAAAACACCTTGCAGTGTTACTACAAAAATATTTTTCAGGCCATTTTTCGTACTAACGTAAATTGAGCTTTGAATAGTGTAGGAATGTAAAATATTGCGAAATCCGGTGTCTAAAGTGTGTCTCAGAACTGCATTACACAGTAACATCTCAGAAAACATGTACCCTTTGTGTGAATGTTATCTGAAATGTGGCTGGTGGGACCCAAATCCTCTGTCATTTCTGCCAGTAATATCTTTTTCTTCCATATACCTTTCAAACATCATCTGTTGAACACAAGCAAGTCATATTATCAGGAAAGAATAATTTCAATTATAAATCTGTGAGTAATTTATGCCTTGGCAAATTGTATGAATATTTCCCCCCAAAGCACAAATCAGTAAATGTATAAGCTTTCATTCATTTTGATGCGATCGTATTTTAGAAACAACCCCAAAAGTAGAAGAATGTCTTGACCAGTGCTTGAGCAGTTTTTTTGAATGAGCTTAAATCTGTGCGTTTTATGGGTTTCAGCTTTTCGCAAAGTTTGATATACTCTTAAAAACATAGATGCCAAAAAGTGTTCTCTGGAGTGACCCCATAACAGAGCGACTTTTGGTTCACTAAAAAAAGCTTTCAAAAGATGATTTTTCAAAGATACTTTTTGTAAATGTGCAATGAATTCAGGAATATACTCCACCTCATTCCATTGGTACTAGTTGGTACCTCCAAAGTTCTACTCCAGTTTAAAATCCAGCTCACAGTCGATCCCTCAGGGTAAGTTGTGTCACCTTAGGTGTGTCTCAGCACGGCAGGTTCTTCAGACTTAGCACATTAAACACCCCTAACATACATCAACCAACAACGATTCGCAAAAGTGGGCTGTATAGTGTTTTTATATTTACCCCATCGACAAATGTTGACCTAAACATTGCCCTAAATTTTTCATGAAGGTTGAATGATGTAAAATACAACACATTTTAATATATCTGAATGAGATTTAAAGGAAAAAGTATTTCCAGAAGGCTGATGGTTTCAGATGTGAGATATTTCTGAGATGTTCCGACCTTGCGGCACCTCATAATTCATCTTCAGGAAAGCATTTCTGTGAGGTTGTTCAGGCAGCTTGAGTGTGGGGGCTTTCACTGACATTACCCCGGAGATTGCAGCCGGGGTAATCAGAGCCACTGTTACTGCCTCTATCCCCCTACTAACCCTATTATGGCTGTTTGTATTGAATTTAATGCTGATCTCCTCTGTCGAAAATGTGCAGAGAATTTTTGCAAGATGAGGAGGCTGAGACCCTTGGTGTTCCCAATGAAGGATAATTGTCCAATAATGACGATAACATGGCTCAGTGCTTGCCTTTCCTTTCAGACACCCACGGATCATAACTAATCATTCCATCAATATTCTCATCAGACTGAATTTGTTGTAATGCCAGAGGATGTGTCAGTTTTACCAAACAGATCTTTAAAATGTATGATGGACTTATTTTGTTTCTTCAAGATTCATTAGAGCATAGATTTAGGGTTGAATACGGAGGTATTTCAAGGTCTTGACTGTCTGACTCATTCATTGTTGTTGTGTAACATGCCTAACTTTAGATAGCTACAATGACACAGTGTAGCCTTTTAGCGTGGCATTTCAACCTATGAATTCAGCGTTATGTGGAGAGAAAGACCTCAACAGTTTATTAGGTTGAATAAAATTTTCCTACATGCTTGTCTAACCTCATAAGATCTGTGGGCGAAGCATGAGAGGTCAATTAAGCCCTAATGGGGTTGAATGTTTACTTTATTAAGCATGGTTATGTACCCTCTAAATCTCACAGATACATGAAGTCCCATTTTTAAGGCTCCATGTGAAACCCCTGACATGTCACCATATAGTCCTAGTATTTAATCTGTCCACATCAAGTTTTTGTGCCTTGATTCTATCACCCTGCGACTTCTATAAGCGAGCATGAAAATGTTTAATGATCTTCAATGCAAATGATTCACCTGCACATTCCCCCAATGCAGTGTCACCATGTTGCAAATTATGGTAGACACCTGCGCTAAGAGCAACATAACACTGCAAACAGCTCTGGACCATTTAGTCCTGTGCGCAAGACACCTCCATTTAACCTACAAAAGCCATCAGCCACACACCTCCTCTGAATCACTCCCCTGTTACCTTCAAGAGCTGCTTCTTGGAGGATCTGAGCTGCACAGTGACTTGAAAGGGCACTAAAAAAGATTAAGCCTGCATTCAAGGAGGCTAATTACCAGAGAAAACATAGATTTCAGTGGACTGGCTGGGAAAGCGCTGCAAGAGTAATCAGCAAATGAGACCCAAAGACCAGCGTGGGTAGAAAGTCAGATTACATTGAGTAGGTGGCAGGAGGAATATGTGTATACTGTGCTTCTCATTAATAATCCCCCCATAATAATAATGGGACTATTTCTAAATGGATATTCTATGCCAGACCCACATAGCTGTGTCTTATGTTCATATGGCAGAGCAAACACACCCAGCATGCCTAATTCGCCCACATATTCAACCTCTGATTTACGTGTGACTATCATAGCAGCTCTCATATGCAGCAGTATAAAAACATACTTGGCCCCGTCTCTCTTCAGCTCATAGAAATTCTGAGAGGGGTGACCTTTGTTATCTATGATACAGTATTTTTCAGTCAGGGGGGTTGCCGTCAAAACAACCAACAAATGCAGAAAAACAAAAACAAGCTTGACTGTAAGCCATTGAATGAGCACTTCAGTGATTATGCATATTGTACTGGGAAATTGATTCCTTCCCGCTTCAGTTTATGTGACAGGCAGGGGGCGGTCAGCTTAGTGAAAAGCACACCTGAACAAAGCGGTGGTCAAGCTACTCAACACATCCCCTTTTCCACCACATTTATAAAGAAATATTATCTTTGGTTAATCTAACATCTACTACATAAAACTTCATGGTGTATAGAATATGCAAAGGTTCGTTGCATATGTGTACATGCATATGTGTTTTTTTTTCAGAGCAAACAATGCTTCAGCTATGGATTTGATGTTTATGAAAATCAGTAATCCCAGTAATTAACTTGAACAGTGATCCAAATAAAACAAACAAAACATGATTCTCAATATGCTTAAAGGCTTTATGGCTTGGATGCTGTTGCAGGGAAAAGAAGATTGGGGTAGGACCCCTTACATTATGTAGGAAATATTGAAATTCTTGACTTTCACGCATCTCATTAACAAAATTGTTCTTTAAAGAACCATCCGAAATGTGTGTGTGTGTGTGCGTGTGTGTGTGTATACATACTGTATCTCCTTGTGGCTCACCCATGCTACTTCTAGTTTCAATCCTTCATTGAATTAATCAGGTGTGTTGCTGATAGAATTTATACAATAGAAGTTATACAATACAAATGACAAGTTGAATTATCAAGAAGAATTCAGGAACCAAACTTTGTTCTTTAAGCCAGTTAAGATATCAATGGCTTAAAAAAAGAGAAATAAATTAATGTTATTTTCACTGCATTATGATTTGTTTATTTTTATTCTAGTATTACATGGTGTATAAGGGGTACATCCCACATCATTACATCATCCCCCTTAGGAAGAGTGAGCAAAGAAAGGACCACAAAGGTTTCTCTTTATTTATCCCTTTCTCTCTCTCTCTCTCTCTCTCTCTCTCTCTCTCTCTCTCTCTCTCTCTCTCTCTCTCTCTCTCTCTCTCTTTCTCTCTTTCTCTTTCTCTCTCTCTCTCCCCCCATATCCTTGCTTGCTCGTGCTGCTGAGTGGTAGGTGCTTGTTTGTCAAGGAGGCTGAGAGCCTTGTCCATTTTGACATTCACATTCTAGCAGTAATGATCCTAAAAGCTGCAATTAAGCTGACTGTCACATCCCAGGGAGCACACAGGCAGCGCGAGCTGCGCCCATTACTGCCGCCCGGGATTATTCCCTCAAGACCACATCATTCCCCCCAACCCTCACTGTCTTTCTTTCTTTCTCTCTCTCTCTCTCTCTCTCTCTCTTTCTTGTTCTCTTGCTCTTTCTCTCTCTCTCTCTTTCTTGTTCTCTTGCTCTCTCTCTCTCTCTCTCTCTCTTGTTCTCTTTCTATCTCTTTTCTACTACCGGTTCTTTTTTTATCACTATCTTCATTTAGTGTTTAGCATTCTGAGCACCCTATTCAGGTTACTAAAGCATTTAGCCAACATGAAACTTTTGCTGAAGGAAAAAAAACCCCAAAGTTTAAAAATAGCCCATGATTGGTTGATGTGTGTGACATGCTCCAATAGTGGACTGGGTCAATGAAAGTGTGCATGGAAAAATTGAATGTAGTTACTGCTTGAATTAACTGCAGAAATGCACAATATAGGGATGACTGTAAGTGTGAATATATGTAGTTATATATGTAGTTATTTATACCTGTGTCTTGCACAACCAAACAGCATTGCCCATTATCCACTGCAGCTATTACTATAAAAATCATATACTTGATTAAATGCTACATCTGGTGTTACAGAGGTGTTTCAGACACAAACATAATGCATGTCTGAATAATGATTGGACTCTGACTTTCTTGTGCACTGAATGATTTCTGTTCTCTCGCAGAGGCTACACGGGCACCAGAGAGATGAAAAGCAAAACCCGTGTCATAAAATCATGAAAAGGAGATGGACAGCACCAGGTGGGCAAATCTATCAAACCCTTAGCAAACGCGCCAGCTCACACACACACACACATGCACACAAAAAGGGGACAAAATCATTTTAATTAGCTGAGTGAATGTGATTTGCTGAATGTGGGGAGCTACGCTCGGCACACATTAAAATTGGTCTAATTTTCAGTGAAAAAGTCCCACACGAGCAGCCCTGGCCATAGTCAATCAAGTTAAAAGCTACGGGTGCTTAATTTGATTTACCAATATAAAATGCAAATGAGGTGATTAAGTGGAGTGGGGAGGCAGAGCAGGAGCCTCTTTTAAACCATCAAGTTAAATGTGAACAGACAGTGGACTGGCGGCAGCAAGAATCTTTTAGCATATTCGTTTGATTTGAGCTACAAAAATTTAATTAGTGCAGCTAATTGCTTGACAAATTGCTCCACATTACTGAAAAGGCAATTTTTTTTTTCTAGACACTGCACTCTCCCACCTCCACTCACCCCCCACCCCCATGTGGATTTTCAGTCCAAATGGTCCCTGCCAATATGTGAAAAGCATAATTAAATAAATGGAAGATGGCACAACAGTGTCTTACAATAGCAAATGAGATAATGCCTGTAATTAGGCAGCACACAAGTCTATGTCCATATGCTGTGCTCCTCTTCTGCCTCTCTCAGCTACTCCAACAGGACAAATCTAATAAGCTGGAGCTCCTTAACTAGGCGAGGCTCTCCTGGGATGGTGGGGTAGAGCAAAGGTGTGACTAAAACACTGCAACAGAGGAAACACAAAGCAGACCCCATTTAGATATGGCAAATATTTGTGTTTGAAATCTCTTGGACTAAGCTCAGCTCCCAACATTCAGTACTATTTGACAATCCTCATTTACATTCTAAAAGGCTTTTTAACAGATGAGAGGCACAAGTGTGAAGAAGTTTCAAGAACCTCCTCATATGAAGGTTGTGAAGGTTCTATATCAGTTCTGTACAGGTTGATTCTGCCAACCACTTTTGAGATTTTTGGAAAAATAGTGATCAGTGTTAGTCAACAAGCATCCATTCATGTCTTACTGTACTTTCCAAAATGTAAAAATGTTAATAAAGGCTTAAGTTCGCCCACACTTGGCACAGTTACTTTGTGTCTGAAAAACTGAAAACCTTGCAATAATCCATATATTTATATGTGTTTTTTTGTTTTAATCACAAAATTGGTACATGTTTCTGAGGTAATAGTGGGTAATGCAGTTTTGGGAGCCATTTTAAATCAGCTTTTCTTTACATTCAGAGCCTGTATTCTTGAAAATTAATGTGCTTATTCATAACCAGATGAAACTAAAGGTTTTTCAAAAGAAATGTCTTTATAGATCATGGCTGGATTTTGTGCTAAACATGACCTGGAAATGTTTCAGAATGATAGGGCATTGTGCTTTCATTAAATAATTATACAAAGAAATTAAACTATATTATGTAAAATCTGTTTTCTTGTGTGTCTTAACAATAAACAGTTAAATTGTAACACCTGAAAGCCTGGTTTGCATATTAATGTGGAATTTTATTTACAAAATAACCAGTACAAAATTATTTGTGAGTATATCAGTGAGTATATAGTTTTCTTATCTTCAAGAAAAAGACCGTTATAGGACCCTTTATTTTTAAAAGTGTATGTCTATGTAATGTCTTTATGAGGTATATCACCTTGCCAGCAAAGCTGTTCTCTTTATAGCCTAACTGGTGGTGCTTATGCTGTTAAATAATTAAATTCTTAAGTAAAAGTTTCCTTGAATCTTCTTAAGCTCAAAAAACCCTTTCTAGTACTTCTTTTTAAGGCTTTACAAGGTAAAAGAATGCATTTTCAGTGACCATCATATTGATCTTTTAATGCAATTATATAGTTTGTCTCCTTTTAGTATAACCAACTAAGAAGTTGCAGAAAACCCATTTCTGAGGCAGAAAACCAATTTCTGCATGTGTGTTCAAAGCTTGTGTGTACTGTGTTATTAAGTATGAGCTTGGGCTCAGACACCAAAACTCTGATAGAAGGCATTGTGTCCAAATTGTGGATCAAGTGATCCATCTTTACTAGAAGCTGTCATAGCAGTCTCATCAACAGTGCTTTCAGCAGCAGGGTCAACAGCTCTGGCATCTACTATAGGTCATTACTAAGAGTTTGTTTCAGCAGGTTCTTGTCCTGTGTAATTTTTTTTAATGACAGCATCAAAAACAACAAAGAATCCAGCTTGGCCAGACATATACCTGTTAATCCACTCCAAGACAGATGTGTGGGGAATCATCAGCGCACACCAAAGTAAAATATGGTGTCCCCCAAGGTTCTATCTTAGGACCTCTTTTATTTACTTTGTACATGCTGCCATTAAGTATGATCTGGAAACACTGCTACGCTGATGACAGACAACTTTACACCTGTGCCAACCCACATGATAAACATAGATTAAATTAGATTGAGGACTGCATTAAAGACATAATAAACTGGATGTCACATAGTTTTCTCAACGCAGAAATTGCTCAACGCAGGCAAAACAGAGGTCCTTCTTCTAGGTCCAAAAGCTGCTAGAATCAAACTGCATGCTTGAGGTTTCTCCCTCCAGCTTTAGGGAGTTTTCCTTGCCTCTGTCACCCTTCGATCACTAGGGGCTTGGACATGGATTCTGTAAAGCCGTTTTGTGACAACACTGGTTCTAAAAAGAGCTATAGAAATAATATTTAATTGAATAGAATTAAATTGATGTATTGCTCAGATAGAGAAAGCCACAGGAGACCACATGCTGTTTACACATAGACAAACAGGCCCACTGTCAATTCACCACATGTAGAGCTGCAACTACTTTTTCTGCTATTAATCATTCTGGTCTAACAGCCCATGTCCACTTTGCATATGCTGCATTGCAGCATGCCATCAGAACAGACACTCTTCTGGGCCTTATATCCTTGTACATTCATTTCTTGTCACTTTCATTTCCTCTCCCACTCCCAGTGCCTTCATTCAAAGCTCCATACACGTGACAAGTGGTTTATTCTTTAATGTTGCAATGAGACAACAGCGGCTGACGGAATAACTACACCACATTTAAATGTTGCCGTGCCCCTGTATAATTACGACAGAAGCCTTGAAATTTTATCCCATCCATGTAAAACTACTTAACACAAACATTATGATAAGGCAAACTAAGTAAGGAGCTCCATTTCTCCATTGTATGTGCTTTCTTTTTGTTAAATCAGTTCAAATGACAGCTGTTTTCAACATGGATCCAGCTAGAAGTAGTTGGGCATGAAATACTTTACAACAAGTCAACCCTAGGTAAGTCAAAGTAATGGTAATGCATACATGTAACATATCAAAAATGCATATCAGACTTACGTTTCATCAAAGATATGAAAGTAGAATATCATATTTTTTTTATTTTTTTTCACTTTGCAAGCCGTGGTGAAATGGTGATGCATGAAAACATCATGTATTTTTTTTGACAACTAAATCATTTCACAAAGATGTTTGAGAGAAATACAATGTCTACAAAAATTAAAACTTTCTCATGGGGAATGATCCAAGAAAGAGCAGGCAGCTAGAAACAGTACTGAATGTGAGCATGAAACAAAAATATTCTGCCCAAGAGCTCTTTTTTCATGTAGATAGTTCTTTCCACTTTCATATGACTGACAAGTAAATAGAGACATATCACCCCCAACACTCTGTAATACATTGCAATTCATGTGTAAAACCATGTCACATGTACACTGTGTAATATTTTGAAATGTTTGCATTTTATTTGCCAATAATTTATAGCCCACAAAATCCTAACCATGATCTTAGGTATCTAATAACCTGGACTGAATCTGAAGCTGTTTTTATAGGATGCATTACATCATGAAAATAACTCTGATACCAGAATATTTGGCCATATTTGAACATCATCTGGGTATCGCTGGTCACAAACTGCACACTACATGACACATGTGTAGCACACACAATCCAACTTTGCATTAGTGAATATTCATTAGTGACCTTTAAAGTAATACAAGGTTGATTTTGATGTAAGTTTTAAATAGTTGTTGTACTGCAATATTCACCCTCTTCTCCTTTACAGCTTTTAAACTAACTGTGATGACATCATAGTTATAGTTACCCTCTGATGATTATAGTTACCTTCTAGTTACCTTCTCGAATCAATGATGTCTGACTTGAATTAAAGCCTAAAGAGTCAAAAAGCTCTGCTCTACAGAATGCCAAAACTTTTGTATAAGCCACAAATTTTCCTTCCTAGAAATATGTCAAATTTAAGCATGTTCCATGTAGATCATGTTACAAGGGCTGCCCAAGCTTTCACATTTGCCTCTATATCATTAAGATTATCTTCCCCTCCCAACACTATTAACCCTTTGGCCGTTTGTCACCAATGTTTGTTTTGTTGTCTTAAAGTTGTCATCTCACTTATGTTCCAAAGAAAGCACTATAAAATGTAAAAACGGAAGCAGTGAAGTCATCTAGGCATGAACATCCCAGTCTTCCTCACAAAAATGCACTTTAAATAGAGGCAGTGTTCTCTCAGCAGCTGCCAGTTTCAAATGCCAGGATAATTAAGGCATATTTAATGTAAAGGAGCTCTAGAGTCTCTGGCTTCAAGCAGATGAACTAGGCTAGAAGATCCAGATTCAAAATTCAGATTCCATATTCATTTGTCTCTGGGTTCTGGTAATAGTGAACTTTTATTTAGGGCCACAATGTTGCGTAAAGGAAGAGAAGCACTGGTTTTCTTTTAGGCGTTTTGTTAGGTGGCCTTTGTCTATGCTTTGTGAAATCATGTTTAAAGAGACAAAATTTGGGATGAAAAAGTTTCAAACCTTGGCTCTTTAGGATTCATGTTGCCTTTTCACATGTTTTAATTTGGCTGAGTAAATGCTTGACTGAGTGTTGTTCAGTTGCTCATCTTTTAGCATTATTTATTCTATGAATGGACTAAAAGGTTCTGTGTCCTTTGTATTTGCATTTTGAAGTAGTTTGCTTAAACCATATAATTATTTGCCCGAGAAGGGTTAGGGCTATTATTTTTATGCAGAGTGCAACACGGATCGTTCAGCCAATTCAGAGTCCCCTGCTCGTGAACTTTGCATGAGATAAAGATGGCCTGACAGCAAAAAATACTGCAGTTCTGTAAACAAAGGTGTACCGGGTCAACAGTTTCATTTTTATTTATCCAGTAATTATTTTATCTCTAAAAGGAGATGAGGTGTGAAAAGTTAAGGGCTTTGACATGAAAGTAAGTGTACCTATCCATCAATTAGACTTAATCTTCACTAAAACCTCCATTTTGTCCTTTGAGATAATTATGCCGTTCACCCAAACAGGTAAATCTGAGTTCATTCTAGGAAAAATATTGAAATTTGAATAGTTTATGATACACAAATGCAGAAAAACAGTTATTTATTTCAATTCATATTTGTTTTAGTAGACTGTATGTATTCTCATATATAAAAGCAAACATACAGGGACTGGTAAATCTTTTGCACCAGTTTCAGGGACAAACAGCAGATATATTAAAGTGTCAAAAGACTTTCTAAAGAGAGACTGTCTTTGACAATGGCAGCAGTCTAAATGGTGGTACAAGCCTCAAACATAGATTGACACTACATTTTCCAACTTGAACAAAATATTTTTTTTAGTTGTTTTAAGTTACTGCTCCATTACTATCCCTTTTAAACTCTGCAAATACCAAGCACGCTTAGAGAATGGGCCTATGCAGTCTTAAGTCGCATTCACACTAGAGGGTTTGTGTCACCTTGCGAAAAGGGCCTGAATGAGGCTGCTCCAGAAGACTGGCAATGAAAAAACCCTCAGTGTTGGTGCATTTAACAAGCTAGCTAACCACAAACAGAACTGGCCCAGAGGTAAAAATAATAAAAATGTCAGGCATTTATAATCCTTCAGAGAGTACAGTATCAGTACACTGACCAGTAAAAAACTAATGTGAATACCCACCATGGTGGCAGTGGGGTGAATTGTGTGTAACTGTAGATTGCCATGGAGCTAACAAAGCCATTAAGACACTGGCAAACTCCCCTACAGCTAAATAATAATCGTGAGCATAGTTACAGTGCATGAATATATACTCACACAGGGCTCTGCAGCAAAAAAAGCTTGAGTGTAACAGGCACGGTTGGCGGCAGTGAGGTGACTTGCTCAGTCAGTCATAGAGCTAGCATAGTCATTGGTGACTGTTCTTCCTTTATATTTAACCCAGTCACCAAGTGAAGCAGCAGGGAGCCGGGAACACAGCTCCTAGGGGCAGTGCATGGGGACGACACTTTGCTCAGAGGTGCTTAGTAGTCTTGGGAATTGAACCCACAAGCTCCTGATTGCAGGGCAAACGCCCTAACCACTAGGCTACCAGCTGCTCCATTAGCAGACCTGCAAGCAAATATGAGCATAACTATTAGCAACATTTGCAAAAGTGAATATAATTTATCTTATACATACATACTCACCAAAGCACAGTGCTACACAATGAACAGTAGTGAACAGTGTATCAAACTGGTGTGGTTTTCAATCCGATTTCAAACCACACCCAAAACCAAATGATTTTAAGTGGCCCACTTGTCTATATAAGGTCTCACAGTTGACAGTGCATATCAGAGCAGACTCCAAGCAATCAAGTCCAAAGAGTTGTTTATAGAGGCACACCAAAGAAGACTTGAAGCATATAAATAACAAAACAACAAAAGGTGCTTCAACAAAGTATTAAGCCATGGTTGTGAATACTTA
This sequence comes from Brachypetersius gabonensis, assembly GCA_037577145.1. NCBI lineage: Eukaryota > Metazoa > Chordata > Actinopteri > Characiformes > Alestidae > Brachypetersius > Brachypetersius gabonensis. The sequence continues at coordinate 11,667,102 of JBBJLR010000042.1, read as the reverse complement.
TAAAACTGGATTAACAAGCTTTTGGCAATAAAAAAATGCACATCTTTCTAAAAAGTTGTATTGTGTGGTCATTATGGTGTACTGTGTGTATACCTTTGAAGAAAAACTATAATCTATTTTTATATGTCTGCTACCACAGATAGTGGAGGACACTCTTGATGATCATTATGTCTTGTTGGTACCAATCTGGAACAGGTACCAAAAAAGCATAAAAATGTGAACCTTAGGCAGCTGATAGAATAAGCATCATTCAAAAAGTAAGAAAAATAATTTGAATCACGTCTTTGTCTGACACAAGCTCCTCAAGAATTTTTATGGCTCCATGATACGCCTGGTCCATCCATAACCAGTTCATCTAATTCAATTTCACACCAAACAGAAAATGCACCATGTAACTGATTTTAAAGGAATTGTTTTTTTAACAAAGACCAAGTGTACTTTATAGTTCTTATTCTATAAGTTTCATGTTTGTATTTGTAAGTGCTCCTCATCTTCCATTAATCTGAACGGTCCTGTGGACTAAAACAACCTGCATGTGCACATCTTAATCTGTAATGTCATGTGAATGATCCACATGCGTCATGAACAAATTAGCAGGACAAACCTTTATCTCACAGATCATTAGCTCTGAACAACTCTCAGTTGTTTATGATTAGCGAAGAAAGTGAAAAAAGCCACATGCTTTAATTCTTCTGCAGCATTTAAAGAAACTAGCCATTGCTCTAGGACTCAAACAAAAGATAATGATGTTATATGTGCATGCACAAGAGAAAACACATGAATTCCACTCTGATTAAATGCAGAGAAATAATTGCGTGCTGTGGTATGTTTACACTTTATATGTGTGTGTGTTTGTTTGTGTCTCGGTTTAACAAACACTGAGCATCGATCCTTTCCCAGGGTGGTGATCTTGCTACCTGAATCTGAAAACACCCCATTAAGAATCAAAGTCAGATTTAATGCCTCTCAGGTGTTGCAACTGATGCCTTTGCTGAAGTATTACAGAAGTCAATTCTAATCAGAGTTCTAGTGGCAGAGGAACTGTGCACCCAGACTCTGTTACAGACAGCAGAGTAGCCAGAGCTGTTAATCCAGTCAAAGATACTGAATGATCCCCAAACAAATTACTGCTCATCTTATCGTCAAATAAGTAACCTGGTGCAAATGACAAGCAGTCTGTATTCCAGTCAAAGTTTTTGCTCATGTCAATTTAAAGTTAAAAGGTAATATATTTCATAACTAGCCTTATTTACTCTGTCAGCACTACCCAGAAGCTAACAGGGTAAATAAGAACACATATAACCATATGATAACACAGCACAAGTTATTAATTAAAGAAAATATGAATGTTACTGTTGTTTTGGTTTGTAGACAACAGCTTACAAACACTTGTTTGTCGGCTCACAAGAAACTATTAGTTTAGGTACCAAGCATGCTGCTAGCCAGTTAAGTTACCTAAGGCACTAATGGGAGTCTATGAGTAATAATCTGCTCATATTTAGACATTAAGACACCACAGTACACAGTATGTCAGATGTGTAATGTCACTTTGTTGCTGCCAATGATATTCCATGACAATACATTGAATAAATGTGAAACTAAACTAGTAAGTGCCATCATGAGTATTAGGATGAGCGGGAATGACATTTGTCGGGTCTTTGGGTAGCCTCAGAAAAGACGAAAAGTCTGTTGGGAGGAATAAAAAAAACAAAACAGTCAGCACCAGTCAGATCATAGAAGCATACAGTTGTACAAAAGACATTGTTTCTTGATCAGACATGGTTAGTACATATTCAAAAAAGTAATGTGGATGTCATGAACGATTTGTTACATGGACATTCCATTGTAAGTGCTTGTAATTTATTTGCAGCTGAACTGAGATAGAGAAAAGATTTAAGTGGGATCATGAGGATTTGGTTTGTGAGGCCTGAAGAGCTACAAGGCCAACATTTGGTTCATCGGAACATCACCATTGCCTGGTAGTGTGAGTACTGTGTTTTAACCCCAGTTCTGGAATGAGAAGCCACGAGTGCCGGGGCTGAACCTTGTTTTTCCTTACAAAGACATTCTTTTTACAGCTATTAAAAAACCATGTGCACCAACATATGGCACTAATAAGATTAATTTGGGAAGTGCTAGTAATTTTGGATTGAAAGCATAAATATCTTTGTGTGCCGTTTATCAGAAGTTTTGGGGACTTTATATTCAAAGTTTAACTACTCTTTGCTAAATAGTTGTGTAGACACGAATGTGTTTTAATTTTTGTAGTTGTTATTAACTGTTGTTGCTTGAAGTGTTGAAGTTTGGTAACTGCTAACATATGTGATTTTACCAGGTGCAACACAGAAGTGATTTGGGTTATTAATAATGGCATTGACTGTATGACTGTATGGCATTAAAGAAAGAGGCATTAAAATATCATCCAATTGTGTTGTATGTAGTATTTTGCAAAAATGTTATAAATAAATATGAATTGCGTTCAAGTATCCAAACATAGTGGTCTCTACGCTTCACTTGGGTTGGGTGACAATATATTGCGATTTTGTACATAGTAATATGAGTATAATATTTTAACAGTGGAGGCACCTCGGCTTTTAATGTAGATAGAAAATCCAGTCAGCTCAACACTGACGGCTGGCCAGCACTCTGTGATAAATGTATCCTTTAGTTTCACATCAGGGTACAATATGGCATATCCTAGCTTACTAGGCTCTGTTGGTCAGAGCCTTCCTTCTATTGTCACAAATATGTTACATATTCCTGATCATTGTGGCAAGAAACATCACTCGTTCAAATTCTTCATTTCTTTCAAATTTACTCTGGTGCATTCATGAGAGAGTAAACAGATGTTTTTCTTGCTACTTCGTTCTTCCTCTCAATATTTAAAATATTTAGCCTTAAAACATTTTTAATCTGGCATGCTGGAGTTACACACTTTTGACAGAATATAGCCCAGAGGACCTGAAAGACCATTAGGCACAACCAAAAAGAACATTTGCAGACTTAACAAACCAGCACAGCTTTAAGTCAAACTAATTCAGCTGACTATCCTTGAGGCTGAAGGCAGCACCATCTTGGTGGCTCAATCCTCAGCCTAACTTCTAGACCAGTACCAGCCCCTTCCCCTAAAACAGCTTTTTTGGGCTCCTCTGGTCCTCAGGCTGCTTTTGCGCTGGCTCTTCACGCCAGGGCAGATTTAATCTGCCGTTTTGATTAGTCTCTCTATCTGGTATTTATACAGAAAACCACTTGTCTGACATGACATTCATTTCTTTGTAGCAAGAGTTAGAGTTCACTTCTCAGTGAGGACAAGGTGGAAATTTGGATAAAATATGAAAGAATTAGGATTGCTGTAAGGCTGTATTCTGATTTAAAACTCATTTCATATAACTGGAGTTTAATTTGTTGTCGTAACAAGTATACCCTTACATGAATGAAACTGATCTCTGAAACTGTAAAACATCTTTGAACTCGGTTAACTCTGCTGAACATGACTATGTACTTCATGTTTTCAGCAAGAGCCCTGAATCATAGTCCAAGATTGATAATAATAGTATTTTTGTCAAAGTTATGAGTGTGTGAAAACAATGTGTATTGATCTTTTTGACTTGGTTTGTCTAAGATCTGATATTCAGTTCAGGGTCCTGGTGGCTAATGACCAGCTGAAATTACAACGACTGACTGAAATCCAAAGGCAGAATCAGAATATAGCCAAGATCGTAGTTATCCTCGGTCTGTTACAAGAAACCCTTTCTGAGGAACTGAAATGCATCAAAGGTCATCTGTTCAGAGCAGCAATATGCAAATTCTTATACATAGCTGAGTTTTGGTGCCGCTTCTCTTTCGACAGTTTTTGAGATATCAGCACTGTTCCAATTCTGACACATGCATTGTATGCCCCCAAGCACATGTGTATATAATGTTTAGATCAGTCAGTCAGAGCAGACCAAGCATTGATCATTTAGTTTTCTCACTTTGCAAGCTTGAGGCAGCAGGACAGGTGGCTAAAAGGTGCTATAGCACCAGGATAGTGCTGGTTTTGTGTGAATACCTGCTCAAAAACAGCCTCTAAGACATTAAACACATTTATCACTGTTCTGGTTTATGAAAAAGAATCAGCCCATGGAAGCTTGTTTTTAGCCATAACTCTGCTGTTAATTAGCCAATAAGTTGCTAGCCAGTTCAGTTAGAGCATTTCAGTACAAAACATGGCTTCTGTGGGTGACAAATGTGTTCATATTCAGCCTTAAGGATAATGTGAAGGTGAGTCTTGTGTGACCATGATTGTGTTAACACTCTACCATTTGTCCAATTTATATTGAATATATTGACACAGAGTAACTGTTCTACTTCGGTTGTGTATTTGTGAGATGTAGCCTATAATAATCTACTTTATAAAATACGATCTAAAATTCTGAAATGTTTCTCAGCTTTTGCCTTTCTTGTCTTTCTCATTGTTCTCAGACTGCATTTTTGTAATGTAATTATGTGCCATTATGTCCTCTAACTGAAGTTGATCCTAGATTCAGTTTCCCTACAATTCCCTACAAAGAACAAACTTAAAAAACAATATTAAATGTTCTGCAGATTATAGAACGCCTTTTCTGGTTATAGTGCTGATTTTAACACATTGGAAACAATAAAACATATTTAAAGCATGCATTTTGTTTCATTGTGTCCTTATGTTCATTTAGAAAATCAACTAAAGGCCTGAATTTAAAAGGACTGTAATTTTTGTCTAGTGAATCTAATCGGCTCTCTGGTGATGGTCATTTTTTTGTGCATTCATTTCTGTAGTAAGCGTGTTCACACATTTTAATAGAACTCCTGCTAGTTGGCTTCATTTAGACAGAAAAATCCCTGGAGTTTGTAATACATGTCCACTGTATTGAAAATAAGTTTGAAGAATACTAGATGGCCTTGGATGAGAAAACTGCTTGATGTTCTAAATGCTTTTGCTGTGATAAAACCCCCTGCAATTTCTCAATTGGTCCACATCTGTATTTATTACATTGCTCCTTGAAAGTAATGCTTTGTTCCAGTCCCACTGGCTACCTCCAAACAGCCCCTCCAGCAAAATGACTTGTTTTATTAACACACAAGTATTCATGAAAACACATGTAACACTGTGCCCCCCTGGGTGCAGAGCAATCCCTATTACTGTAACCATCAATTACTCTCATCCTATGCCTGAAATTCAACTTGCTGCTTTTTAATGGAAATAGATAGCAGCTTTTATTGAGGCGACAATTTGACGGTAAAGCAGTGATGAATACTGAATGAGTTCAACTTAGTTGTGACATGGAAGCATGCCTGATCTAATGTATTCTGAAAACACCTGAAGTATACTCAGAAATTCTGTTATCTATGCCTGAAAATTATTTCAAATAGGCACAGATCACACAGGATACTGGAAAGGATATGTGTGTGTATGTGTGTGAGAGATAGATAGATAGATAGACAGACAGACAGACAGACAGACAGACAGACAGACAGACAGACAGACAGACAGATAGATAGATAGATAGAT
>JBBJLR010000042.1:11612789-11626363 GCA_037577145.1 Brachypetersius gabonensis | reverse complement strand
GAAGCCTAAAGTGACACCTGTGCTGGCCAGGAGGATAGTGAGAGAGGTGAAAAAGAATCCTAGGATCACCACTAAGGCCATCCTTGAGAATCTGGGCTCTGCTGGTGGCAATGTGTCCAGGCAGACCATCCAAAGGACGCTACACACAGCTGGGTTCCATGGATACAGACCAAGAAGGACGCCACTCCTCCAGATGAGGCACACAAAAGCTCATTTGGCCTTTGCAAATGCACATCTGGATAAAGGAGAGGACTTCTGGTATTCTGTGAAAAAAAAACAAAAAAACTGGTATGCAATTATAGGAAGCATTTGATTGCTGTAATAGCCAATAAAGGCTTTTCTATTGATTATTAAGGAAGGGTATGAATACTTTTGGGCATGTCACTTTTTGCATAATTGTACATAAAAGCTGAGAAATGTTTTTTTTCCTCAATTATGTTTTTAGTACATCATTGCATTATGTTTTTGCATACACCTATGTCATTTCCTGTATAAATATGACTTGCTGGTTGAATAAAATCAACTTTAAGTGAAAATTTGCCTGGGGTATGAATAATTTCGAGGCTCACTATATATATATACGTACAGAGAGAGAGAGAGAGAATGCACAGGTAGGGGAGGAGACAGGATAACAAGCAGACAGGGTAAAGGCGGGGCCAAGATCAACACAACAAACTCACATGGAAGACAGACACATGACCAGGGTAAACAAAATAAATAATATGAACAGGGAAGAAAAGTTGCATTAAACTTTCAAATTATTACAATCAAAAGTCAGATCTAATTTAATTACGTCGAATCACATAAACTGCTGTTAATGAAATGGGTTGAACAGCTCAACACACTTTTAAGGAGAGTACTAACACACTCCCACAATAGATAGCTTTCTTTCCAAGTCAATTGCAATCATTAAGGAACTAATTATAATAGTTCATATAGTGTATAATTAACTTATTTTCAGGTCTGTTTTATTTTTGCTGTATCTAGTTGTCACCTAAAATGTTGATCATGTAACACTGACATCTTAACTTTGTCTGGTTTATATTTTTACTTATTCTATTTAGGCTATATTTGAGTACATTTTCTTCTCTACAACACCCAAAGGGGTCCAAGTGTCCTTTGTGCCATATCATAGATGAACCACCTTTTCTTTATTATTCTTTATTCTATACAGACCCTATCCAAAAAACATTGCTTTAAAGGACCATATTTGTAAATGAAATGCAAGTGTGAAGAACTATTTTAAAGTTTAAAGAACCAGCATATAATATAAAAGTTCTATACCAAGAATGAAGCCAAGAACCTTTTAGGAAACTTTAGATTTAAGAGTGTTCAACACATATTAGTCTCCTTTACACCTCACACATGATACTGCCTGTACCCTCCATATCTGACATCAATACTATGAGACCTTCCTCATAGTATTTGGCTTTTTATTGATTTTTTCTCGTGCTAAGCAAATAAGGTCTCACGTTTGGAGGCCGGGGACACAAACAGACACTTAAAGTGCCCCGGAGACAGCAGTTAAAAGCTGAGATGTCCACAGTGAAAGCTAGAGATAAGATTTTATTACAGCCCCCCCAAAAACTTCAAATAAAGCAAGAAGACCATAAAACCAGGAATGCAGTGCCTTGCTGCACAAATTTATTTTTCTTTGGCAGTCAGGTATTGCATTAAACTGACACTAAATATGATTGATGGCCATTACAAAAGCATATTTTTTTTCGTGGGATGGCTACATCTCTAGACAGGTATGGTTTTAGGACGGTGATAGCTGACAGCTTTGCCATCCCAATAAAACTGCAACCAAATTTGATACGTACCAAACATTTGGCATCTGCTGTGTTTACATTTTTACAGGGCTTTAGCATGTAACTGAATGACTAAGAAATGTAAAGTAATTCATCATTATCTCGAGAGTCAAGCAAAATATATTATTATTAGTAGGACTGTGATGAACTAATCTGCAGTTTAAATTCCTTAACGAAAACATTGCACCTTTGTTATTTAACCAAAATAGTCTCTGTTGACCTAAATGTGATGAATGTCTTTATTTTGGTAGTGGCTGATCTCTTCGCACTGTCAGTATAAAATTGAGTTTGACAGTCCTAAACAAGATGAAACTGAACCCGTACAACTGACCTGAAACATGACTTGCTCATTCAAATGAATCACAGTTTGTATATTACTCCTTATCCACAGCAACATGGCGTGTACTAACACTAGGCCCGGTTTCCTTGCCTGAGCATGACTGTACCTGGTCTGTGCTTATATTATGCTTAATGTTTTGGACCTAGAGCCCTTACATCATCACATCACTCACTGCTTTATCCTTGTTGTACAGTAAGTAGCCAGACCTATGGAGTGGATTCCATACCTTCAGATAATAAACCCACAGATCATCACATTGTCTAGTGGTTCCATGAGCATGAAGATCCCATATACATTATATAGACACAAGTATCGGGACCCCTTGCCATAACACCAACAGGAACTTTCCGACATTGCATTCAAATGTACATAGACTTTAATATGCAATTGGTCCCGACGTTGTGACATTGCATTCATAGACTTTAACATGGAGTTGATGCTCCATTTGCAGCTATAACAGCTTCCACTCCCCTTTTTTTTTAGTTTCCGTGAGAATCTGTGCCCAGGTCAGGCACTGATGTTGGACAAGAAGGCCTGGCTCACAATCTCTGTTCCAGTTCTTTCCAAAGGTGCTGGGTGGGGGTGAGGTCAGGGCTCTGTGTGGTCAGTCAAGTTCTTCCACACTCATCCCAATCTGTCTTTATGGAGCTCACTTTCTGCACTGGGGCACAGTCATGTTGGAACAGAAAAAGTTCTAAGTTTGACTCTTAGAAGTTGAGTTAATCCTTCTATTGTGTGTTTGGGTGATCTTGGAGTTATTTTAGTCCCCTCCCCTTACTGTTTCTTCTGTTCAAATGATGGGGCCAAACTAAATCTCAGTATAGTCTTGCATAAATCATTGAACTAGAGTTTAATATGTTATTCTGATGGAATTCACAATTATATATTATTTTAATGTTGCTGCACTAACTAGGATACATTATGTGAGTACATCACACAACCATTGGGAATTCCTGTGGTGTCAACCAATGCTGACTCTTAGTCTGGTCACTGAAAAACACTGAGTAATACTAGCATTAGTGTAACTCCTACCTTAATCAGGCAAAGTCATAAAACTGGGATTTCATCTTTACTAAGTACCAAATGGATGAAGGTTATTCATGTTTTCATCCAGAGGAAAGAACACAAACTTCTTGCTCTTTGAAGAGTCCTTGTCCTTGGCATTTGATGAGGCATTTCTGAGTAATTCACATTCTTCATTGTTATGAAGAGGTGAAGATGGTTACTACAGTTATATTCCAGCAATGAGATAATTGGCTTCCTATCAGGCCTTCTCTCACCTTGCTAAGAAACAGCTGGCCCATGAAAATCTGCCTCCTAAGCAGTTCTAAAAGTTCCTAACACCTCCAAGATACATCATCGTTATGGATGCCATTAAACTGTCAAGTCTAGTTTGGCACGGCTGAAACGTGTTCACAGAATTAAAGGTTTTTCATTTTGTGTAAATTAATGGCCCCAATGTTAAGTTAAAATACATTTTTTGTATTTTATTTTACATAATAAATTTTTCTAATTATACAATGTAATTTAACATTCAAATAATGCACACTCAAAAAAACCTAGATGACAAAGGAAGGGATGCAATATTTTTCAGATGACCTTCTTACTCAAGACAGGAGGGGCTTGTAACCCAGAGAATGGGGGCAAGATTGCTTTTTTATTTCTATAAAAACAATTTACAGTGAATGCATCATCATTATAATGTACAGACATGTTTTATCTTTATAGATTTTACTTTAAACTTTGGAAGGAAATGTTTGGAATGAATGATCTGATTTGGTTTGACAAGGTGCTACCATTCCTGAAGCTGCAGTTGATTTATAGAATCAGATTAGTCAGATAAGAAATAATCAGAAAAGTCTAAATGCATTGTAACAGAATCAACGCCACCACATTCATCCGTCCGCAACCATGAGTGTGTGGGTTTTCCCTTCTCTTTTGGAAAGGGCTGGAACCAAATTTTCTATGGCCGGGCTTTACTTCCTCAGCTTGTAATGACCTAGATGACTGAAACTTCCAGGTAATTACCTTTATCAGGTAGTGTTTTGACTGTAGTAGAGGGCTGTTGTTTAAAATGTGTGATTTATTTGGCATGTTGAATGGTCTGGATTTTGCACTGCCACAGGAACAATGACATTTAGACACACTGTGTTAACCAATAGTTTGAACATAGATGCATGTTTTAGATGTTTTTTAGAGAACTTTCTCCACATGTCAGGAAAATGAGTAATTTCCGAGGCATTTATACACAATAGGTGAGCCCAGAGTCAGATAGTTAAATAATTTCCTGATAATTATTTTGACTAATCATAATTATTTTCCACAATTGTTAGTTTTCATAGTTACATGGATATTTCATAGTTACACTGGTGCACTTTCATGTGTGGGCAGAGGAAATTACATGCAATGGTTCTTACAAACGGTTCTTACAAAAAGATGAAGAGTTGGAGGCCTTTTGACTGGGCTGAGAGAAGTTTTGGGGATGTATTTACATTAAAGATTTGGGTTTTGTAGTGTTTGTTGCTCTGTAGTACGTTACACTGTAATATAATGCTATTTAATTAGTTTCAGTATGGCACAAAATACTAGGACATTCACACTTTTGTAGCTGATGGGAAAAAAACAGTGAATTCCCAGCATTCAAATAGCTGTATTAGCTTTTCACATGAGCAGACTGCCACAAACAACGTCTATGACTTGTAACTGCTTTGTTCCTTCCTGATATTGTTATCAAGAGCTCAGAACTTGGTGTTACTTGTCTCAAGCACAGCTGACCAGAACGCAAAGTAAGCTCTGCTGTCATTCAATAGAGGTAATAACATGGAAGAGGTTATTGATTTAAAAACCACTGGTATGAGAAGTATGCTGAGTGCCATATGTATTATACAGGAAAGGTAAAGGCTTGATCCTCTCATTTCAACTGTTTATTTATAATATCTGGCTTCCTGAAATGCATCTCAGGTCACTGTATCAGCTAAACAGAACAGAGATAAAAATGATCCTTTTAAAACAACGCTGCCAGCCTTTTATAGTCATAATCTACAGCCATGTCACATACCTCACCAATCATCTTTTGTTTTGACGCGCGCAGTGTCTTTTTTGGGTTGTCTTATCCTTTAGTATCAGCCAGGCTCGCTCCCTTTGACCTCGGTGCAGAACTCAAGCCAGGCCCTGGGTCAGCTCACACATCTTGTGGACATTTGCATGACAGTAATAGCCTCCACACATCCCTAGTCCCAGCAAAGGTTAGGTTTAAGGCGATATGGTTAAAACAGCATGATACTAGAAGCAATTTTTACTCTTTGTGTTTCTTGAGTGTTTCTTTGGTTTTTCTGAGAATGTAAGTCAAGTTGCAACAGACAGAACACACATGCAAAACAGTAATTTAAAAAAAGCTATGAAAGTGTAATAATTTATGTAAAAATAAAAAAATTAAGATGAAACCTAAAACTTAAATTAAAGTTAATTAAGACAAGGCATTTTACATGAATAGTATAGTTTTGTAAATCAACAGAATTTTGTTACTTACTTTCTTAAAATCAATGATGATGTCACATTTTAAAAATGCAGGATATCTTTTAAAAGAAAAAATATTGATTCTGAATGAGGAGAAAAAATAAAAACTAAAATAATCCAAAATCATAATTTCTGCTTGTAGTGTTATGCTTAAATAAAACAAACTGATGGTATAATTGTCTTGCATATTTTGACCTAATATATTACAACAACCCCCCCCCCCCCTTCAATTCATACAGCATAATTTTTATCATCAATGTCATCTAACTTTTTAATTTTAATAAACTGCATGGCGATATGCAGCAATATAATTACAATACAGTAGCTGGTCCACTCCCTCAGTTTCTATATGATGCATTCAACCATCAGCAAAGTTACACTATCTGCACAAAAGTATAGGGACACACCTGTTTTTCACGATTTGGACAGCATGACTGTCCCCCAGTGCACAAAGCAAGTTCCATAAAGACATGGTTAATTGGAGTTTGGTGTGGAAGAACTTGACTGGCCACATAGAACCCTGACCTCAACCCCATCCAACACCTTTGGAATGAACTGGATCAGAGATTGTGAGTCAGACCTTCTCGTCCAACATCAGTGTCTGAAGTCATAAATGCTACAGAATAAATGGACACAAATTCCCACAGAAACTCCAAAATCTTGTGGAAAGCCATCCAAGAAGAGTGGAAGCTGTTATGACTGCAAAGGGAGGATCAAGTCCATGTTAAACTCTATGAATGCAATGTCATTAATGACCCTGTTGATGTAATGATCAGGTGTTACAAAACCTAAAATCATTGTATTTAGTAGATTTTATCTTGTTAATGTATTTAAGTATTTAAAATGTTTACATAAAACATGTTCAAGACCTACTTCAGTGTTATTACAGCATAGTTCCTTCATCCTAACCCCTGGTTCCTGAATACTGTAGAATGAAGAAGATATATAAGGACAAATACAGCTGAAACAGCATGATCTTGAATCACCTCTGAAGAAAAATAAATTTTACTACCCAGACAAAATATTTCCTTCAGACATTTAGGTTTGTATATTGTGGAAGTAAAAGTAGATATTGCATTCACATTAAATCTTATGAAGATTTGGTGCATGGCTTCTTCCTTCAACTGATAAACCAAAAACTACAAAACTAGCATTATATAGATGTTCCATTTCTATGCTGAACACCCCAAAGCATTAGAATGCAAATTGCAGCACATTGCTTTTAAGTTAAGTCCTAAAGCACCACTTTCCCATGAATGTAGTGTGATGAAATAGCTTTCACCAGACAACAAAATGCAACTTAACCACCATTAAGTCTCAATAGACCTGTAGCTTTCTTTTCCTCACTTCTTTTTTTTAATGATCTTAACATGCTAAACAGTCAGCCATCATCCAAGAAAGGCTAAACGTAACTGAAGAAGGGACTTGGATAATAGTAAAGTGCTACTGTGCATCTCTAGAAGATTTCACCCAACATCGCGCCATTCTCATGTTATATAAAGTAACCCCTGCATTCTTAGATGTTAGAACTCTTCCTGCATTCTTTAATTCTTGGAAGACTCATTCAAGAACATTTGAGTAATTCAACATTGTAGCACCACACATTGCCTATAGCTAGTACTGCTTTGTGCATCTGTTACTGGATATGACTTCTGAATGAAGTCACACGAGTGTGAGGTCTGGGCTGAAAGCATAGCGGGAGAGACACTATCCCTGCTGGAACTAGCTAAGGGCTAAAGGCATGGGGGCACTGATGAGTGCTGCAAATAGTTGATCAAGCGACTATCACAGTAGAAAAAGTCTTCTTGTGCAGTGGTTTCTTGTGCAGCATTTGAACACATCTCTGCTATACATGAATATGCATCATCTACTGTTTATGAACAACTTATCCCATTAACAGTTGTCACAGATAGTTGAAACATTCACTAAAAAGTCCTGTAAATCAAAGTTAACTATATCAGACATATTAACAGTAACAAAATACTATGTTATTGCAACAAGTCAAGCTTTCCATGATATAAGATACATAAGATACTTGCATCAAAAGAAACATGATTAGCAAATGCAGCAAGCTGCTAACAAGAGCTGCAAACTTTTCATTGCTGCTTGGAAGAAAGTTGACAACTCAATTACTTTTTTGAATACTTCATGACTAGTAAAAATCAATAGACATGCAACCTCTCAAGTCCATCATAAATTCAGATCTTTACAGATTCATTCGTTTGGGTTAGCGCAATGCCATATCTGAACCTAAACTACACAGTTACATTTAACTCTGAGGCTGAAAGTCAAGAGGCTGAAATATGCTGCGATTCATATGTACACAGCAAAAGAAATGAAATAAAAGGTAAGTCAGCTTTTAGGAATGTTTTTGAAAGGGGATTAAATGTGAAATGTAATATTTTTGACCGATTTTGAGAGCAAAATTAAAACAAAGGTCAAATGTTAAACATAATCTATAATTTTAAAGATTATAGTTAACATTTGACCTTTGTTTTAAGAAGAGTAACAGTTTTTCTCAAAATTTGTCTATAATCTTTAAGATAAGTGTTTTTGTTATCTATTATACATATATCATTCTTTCGGCAAAAATGAAATGGGAATGTGTGAAAAAAGTAAAGTGATTCCTTTTGCCCACTTATGTGCTTTCCTCCAAAAAGATTAGCCGGTTGACGTTATATTGTCAGCTTTAACAAACAGACAAAAGCAACATTTGCTGCAGTGGCATCCCCAGATTCACTCCCCCAGAAAGAGCCTCTCCAGGGCTGTAGTTACGTTGTGCAAATGGCTGTCACTTGCATGGAGGGTGATACTCCGCAAATAAAGAAGACAGAAACTCAAGCTGTAGGGTATGTGGAAACTATTGTCAAGCCAGACAAAGGACAAAAACCAACATTGGCTGGAAGGGGAAATTCGAGTCGCCAATCTGTTAGACTTTATGCACTGATAAGAGATGGGATTCAGTAGTGCTTACTGAGGGGGAATACAGTAAACACAAAAATCCAGCCAGAGCAGGTCATTGAGAGTCTCCTTTGCCTTGGGCTTAACATGACACTTAAGTACTACTACAAGGCAAAAGAAAAGGTAATTCCGCACACATTACAAACTGCCTCTATTCTGAGCACAGAGGCTGAAATGTCAGAGCTGGGCTTTCGTGATAAATACCCGCACAAAAAAGAGGGGGCCGTCTATCCTAATTTGTTGCATTTTTCATTGCACACTGCTTTCCGATCGTCCAGGCCACACTTTGGAGTTAAATAGCTCATAGAGTAACTGTTTCTAGTCATGAAATTTGAACTGTCCCCTTTAACAAATGAGGCAGTGTTTTCTTCAGCAAAATCCTTGCATTGAAAGTCAGAGGACCTCTCTTTAAACGTTCACTTATCGAAATGAACCAACAGGACACGGCATGACAGCTCACTGAATTGGCTTGTCTTTCTCTTCTTTTCACAATGCTTGATTGTGTTATGCCTACTCTCAGATAACAATTCTACCCCTTGTGGGGGAAACTGACCTATTAGAAAACGAACTGTCTTACAAGAGGACTATAGGTGGAATTATGTCTTTTGTCATGCATGTAAATTACAATTTAGAAACAAGGAAGATTTGTTGTCCCTGTCCTTTACCTTTTGTTCAGAGAAAACCATGTCCATACCAAATGCAATGTAAAGCTAAAATAAAACAGGTACAAATTTAAGCTGAAGATGAACTGAGTCAAGTTTTCTGAAATCAGGTGACATAAATCAAAATCATGTGGAAACTGTGGCACCAACTCAACCTGCCTAATTAGGGAGCAGTTGAGTTGACAGGCAAGTTTTGTCAACTGAGGACAGCTGAACAAAGTACTGGATGGCATAGCCAGTCCAGATAACCCTGATACTGGCTGTCAGAGCCCATAGGCACTCCAAGCGCTGAATCAATAAATATGACACCAAGCAAAGGATGAGGCTTATTCATCTTTAGCTCCTCACAAAACTTCATCTTTAGTAGATGCGTACAATGCTTTGAGATATCTGCTGATATTTGGTCTTTAATCTGCTGACAGAGAGCACTATTAGTGTTGATGGACTATTTATTACAGAGGACAGTTTCACATGAAACGTGACTAATCTTCAACCTTAATTGTCTTGTTAAGTTGTTGTAAAAGTTTTCAAAATGTTCTGGAGCTAACAGAATAAAACTGATATAGGGCTAATTGTAACAGTCACAAAAAAAGTTTGCTACATCACTTCAGAATTGTTTGAGCCAGATGAACCTAAGCAGGTATAATCAATAATAAAAAAGCGCAACTTTTCTCCCTGTTAGTTGGCCTTATGCTTCAGAATTGTGCCATATCACAGCAATATTAAAGTAATTACAATGTAAGTGTGTATAAGTTGCTGAATTCACACCTGTTATATTTGCAATCATTTAATATTACCATAACATGGCACTGCTCTCCGATGGACTGGGTGTTTCTCCATCTTTTGCTCTACGCTACGACATGTGGGACAGGCTTCAGCCTCCTCCCAACCCTGGTCATGAATAAGTGGCTCGGATGATGACTGAATGAATGTATGAATGTAATACAGCATAATTTTGAAGCTCATAACCAACTGACAGCGAGAGCTTACATACATTGCATTACAACTAACCCTGACATGTGGAGGCTGTACTTTAGCAGCTGCTAGCTCCCATTATCAGATGACTGTGTGCTTCAAACTGTGATATATTACAACAGTATTAAAGTAATCAAATTATAGGTATGAAAAAGAGGTAGCTTACACATTATTGAGGTTGGGAAACACTGACAAGGATAAGCGTTACTTTCACGGTATAAAAACAGTCTTCATCGTGAATCCTGATTCTTGTCAAAATTCTCAGAAGAAATTGTTAAGGGAACACTAGAAGGTAACAATGTCTATTTTACATTTTGTCCTCATATTAGGTTGCGTCTCACTCTTCCCCGGTTTGTTATATGCTGACTTATGTAGTTAAAAGGTATTATGTGTTACATTCTTGCAAGTGCTGTTGTCTTGTTAGCTAGTGATCAAAAGCAAAATACTCAACAATGCAGATTTGCAGCTGACAACAAACAACAAAACCTGTCCCCTAATCTCTATCCTACCATGTTTGGAACAGAGGGCAGAGCTTTATGTAGCGATGTGCGTTCAGAACTGTCAGCCCAGGATCTATTTCCAGCCCTTCTAAATCTAGGGCTGTGTTACAGAAAGCTCTAATTAATTTGAGTGGAGATGAGCTGACCAGACTTGCTTTTGAGGTTTATCCCTTTTGTTGGGTTTTGCTAGGGGTGGACACTCAGGCCTAAATCTCATTGCTGTAATGTTCCGGAGGAGAGTGCATCATTTGGCCTGGTAATGAGGGATCAGGAGCCTCCCCCTCTTTTGATCTTATCACTGACACTTCTGTCCTGCCTGATCCCCAACCCCCTACACACCCCTCCTCTCTGTAACCTAAAACCTGGGCTCATGGAAATGAAGAGATGCGCCTAAGGTGCCACACAGAAGTGCAGTTGTTGCGTCTGTTGAATATGGAGAAGTTGCACTTGAACCACTCCCAAGTCTATTCAGTCCACTGTTGCTCAGTATTGAGAGGGAGTTAGCCCACTTACAAGACCCTAAACATGAGAATGCTGGAGAACTCGGTACAGCTCGATCTTTTGCACTTGGTAAAGGCAGAAGATTTAGGGAGTCTATAAGTTGGCATTCTTCTCCTTACATTACTTTCTGTGCAAAATCAATACCCAGCCCAAGTCCTAAGTCTTAAACTACCCATATCCACACACCCACATATCCTCTGGGGTCCACTGTGTGGTTTTATGTACCAAAACACACATAATTCATTTTTACACAATCATATTCCAACCGGCCTTTCACTTTTAGACTTATGCAGGCTGTTTTTTGTTACTGTACCTTTCAGACTGATGTACATCAAACATTTTGATTTCCACATTTGGGCTGTATGGACTGTGAATGAATGTTTTAATAATGTTTAAACACCTCATTTAACTCTTTTGTTTAAAAAAATGTGTGGAAAAAGTAGTTTTTCCACGATATTAGCCCATTAAGTACTCTGTAAAGCAAGTGCAGGGCCTTTATATGAAAACTCTAAAGACTTATTATCAGAGTTGCTTAGTATTTTAACAAAGACACCTGTAACTCGAAGATTTTAATGCTTTCTTAATGTGATAACACTCAAAAAAAATTATCGGAGAGCTCTCATTCATTCATCAAAAATAAGTTAATTAACAAAAAACAACTATTTTAAGACTCATGAATTTCTGCTGTTTATTTGAGTTTAAGAAATTTGAATTAAGGTTCATACTTGACTACTTTCCATAATCAGAAATAGAAAACTTTACTGATCCTGGATAAAACTGCTTTACTTAAACGATTGGAGTTTGGTTCAAATTAAATGATCATCCTACCATATCAGTTGTTTTTAGCTTCTTAGAACTGATATGGATGACAAACTTGATATGAGTCACGTATCATGTAACATGTCTGTGTACTGAACGTAAGTCTTTTTTGTATTCCACATTTCTAACACTTTAATGGCTAGTCTGTACAAGAAAATATGTACAGAAGGGATGAGATAGCGTTCAGTTAAAAAGTTTACTTTTTACAGTTGCTGGAAAAAAGCTAAAAAAAAAAAAGCAATAAAAGTTCTGGGCACCTTAATTACATCACAGAGTGCTATTGCTATCATAATGTGGTTCACGCAGTCATAAATTCACATCTGAAATTTTGTAGTGCAATAAAAGTCTATAATAATATGAACCAGACCCTGACCCCCCCCCACCCCGCCCCCAAAAAAACATTGTTTTTCATCAATCTGATTTTACTCCCTCCAAATAAATAAATAAATATATAAACAAAGACCCTAAAACTATGAATTCCATTACATTTGGGATGAATTTAATTCTGGCAAATAATTTCTGAGATGAGCTCCCCTGGTCTTAATGGACAGGTGTCCACTTAAAATCTCCGACAAAGCTGACACTAATGGATTGCTTTATGTGCAGCTTCAGCGAATGAAATGAATTGTGGAGGGGAGGGGAGGGGAGGGGTGGGGAGTGGGGGACTTAAATGTTGAAGCACTCTGGATATGCAGCCTTTCTGCATAAATGCTGCAGTTTAATTTTCCACAACTCAAGCGTTTGTTATAGTTAACCTTTTACCAACTCTGTATTTCAGACGGATGAAAATTAACCTACCAGTCATATAGGTGACGCTAAACACATTATATGACAAAAGATCACATTTTTAATCTCCGTAAGCACAGGTACCTATGGACTGAATATAAGAAAATGCTAGTCAGTGTTGGTCTGGACTTCACAGTCCTGCATAAATGAACAGCTCTAGTGGTTGGGAAAGGTGGCTGGCTTGGGTATCAGACAGCTAGTGCAGAGCTGTTACTTAATAAAAGAACGTCCTTAATAAAATCAAGACATATCAACATTAGACAAGAGACAATAATGAGCACTGGGCATGTAGATTCAGAGTAGATTAATCTCTTTTCAGTTATAAGTGAATACATTTACTACAACAGCGCAAATTAATCACTTTAATGATAGAGTAATGGAGAACAATCTGTTCTTTTGAATTTTTTTTGTTCATAGTAAAATGTTCTGTTGACCTTTTTAGTATTTGGCAAAAAGACCTGTAGTTAACTTTGATTTAAACTAAAACCTTTCTAGAATTAAAACAAATAGACAGATAGACACATTTTGACAATGATCCATATATGTCTAAAACACTGAATTATTAAAATGTCATTAAATAGGTGTAATTCATACATAAACTAGATGAAACAGTTCAGATCATATCATAATCACCATGTCAGGTAAATTTAAAATTTAAATCTCAACAAAAATTTATGTAGGTTTCGAAATTCTATTATAAATA
>JBBJLR010000042.1:11599051-11612561 GCA_037577145.1 Brachypetersius gabonensis | reverse complement strand
ATATATAATCTTGTATGTTTTATTACATTTGTGTGACCATGTAACTGGAAAAGGTTTGACTTTCATATTAAATAGCAAAAAATGAAGGACGGTGGTATGAAATTCCCACCTGGGCAACAATGTCTGAAATTTTATTCAATTAATTCCCATGGCAACAGGGGTAAAACACAAAAGAGGGCCAGGGGACAGCAGGAGTGGGCTGCTTCAGTCTGTGCTAGTGGTCCCTATGTCTCATGAATACGCAGCATCTCTCTCCATGTATACTTCAGGGCCAGAAGCCTACAAGGTAATTATATGCTTTGGAACACTCCACTTAAGTGCACCCAATAATAAAGTGAGTGCATATGCTCTCTAATCTCTTACCTGCCAAGCAAGAAAGATGATGTGAACTCAAAATTCATTTCTAAAACACAATCTCCTGTTCCTGGTTAATTACAGATTTGACTTGGAAAGCATTACAGATACCGCAAGATGGAGGAAATATTTGTACCTCACACCAATAATCCTGAGTCCACCAAATCGGGCGGTTCAAACCAAATTTAGTTTGGGCTCTGTTATCAGAGCATTTCTCCCTTAATTTCCTAACTCTCCTTCATCTCTGATCATTTAAATCAATCAATATAATCCATGCTATCATGGTGTCATCTAGTGGTCAGATTCTCTTACTGCAAAGACGAGTTGGACTGAAACCTACTTGGGTCTGCTTTTTCTTTTTGCCCTTTCTTGTTCATTTTAAGTTGTTGTTTGCTTCTCTCAGTAGACTGAAGCTAAGGGGTCAGGTCAGCAACAAAATGATCCCTTCCTTGCCCTTCAGTCTGTCCCTTTGATGGCGGCCACCCTTCGGGTCAGTGCATGTCACTGAAGAGTTCAGCTGACATGCTTGGGTGTGAGGATACAACGACCCCCCCCCCCCCTCCCCCCAACACCGCCACCCTGCCGCCAATTCAGATGAGCCTAGCTGAGCGGCTAGGTGTTGTTAAGGGACATCAGTCGTCAGTAGGGAAGAAGGCTCCTCACGCTTGAGAGAGCAGCACTCAAGGGAGCCCTGGCAGATTGAGTTGACATGCTAACAATCTGATTGCAGATGGCAGTGCGGGGAGAGGGCTGATGGGATAGAAAAGTCTCACCTGACCCCATCATCCCCTCAGTGACGGGAGGAAACCGAACCAGGATGAGAGGGGAAAGGGTGCATCGGAGGGAAATCAGACAGAAGGGAAACTTTGAAGGCCTAGTATAGGCTAGCAACAGGGAGCTGGTGATATCTGGCTTCTTTGTTGTGATTTTTAAAGCCAAATATGCCTTTCCCAAAATGTTCAGCACTCCTAGAATACTGATCACTGCATTTTCAACCTTAAATATGTTTCAGCCATTTATCAATGACCAAGAAGCAGCAAACTTTATTGATGTAATTTTCTGTATATCACCTTTTCCTTCTTTTTTCTACCCGCATTATTTGACACGTTAAAAATGATTTTACCCAACTCTTTTATTTTGGATAGTGACAGTAAAGAAATGTCATATCCTTAATGAACTGCAAGAATATAAGCAAGCATACAGTGCTAAAAATAAGGATAAGCTTTGTTGGACTCATCCAGTCTGAAATAATGGGATCACTGCTTAATTATGATTTCTATTGCAAAAGTTTAAAATATACCTTGGTGAATCATATAGTGACCCAGATGGAAATTGTGGCACACAAAGTGATCATGCCTTTTCTGAAATATGGCAAAATGGTACATGCAGAAACACATGTAGAGCCACATTTCCTTTTGGACCAATGATTGACTTTATCACATGATACACTGCCAACCCATTTAGTGAGGCATGCTCCCATAGACCCTGGGGGGCTGAGCTCTTGATATGACATGCTAATTAAGCTTTGTCTGCCAGTGCTCATGTAGGCTTCCTGTGAGAGAGGAGGGGTTCATGGGGGAAGAGGGTGGAAAGGAGTGAGGGAGGGAGGGACGAGGGGCATGAAATCAGAATGTCACACTCAGCAGGGATCACCAGCAACATGCACCACATGGGGTCTTCCTTAAAATCCCTACTCGTCGCATGACAGCACAAAAAAGGACAGCACTGGGTTTAAGATGCTAAACAATTGTCATGACAATTTTTAACTGAATGTGTTCTTCTAAGCTTTCAGATATGATTTTTTCTATGATCCAGATTTGAAATATTAATATTAAATGCAGCAACATACCATATTTTTAAAAACAGTTAGACATTCCTTTTCGGCCATACGTCAATGCAAATAAGCTATTATCTGTGTACATAAGCCCGGCATGATCATGAATTTTTGACTGATGATTAATTGTCCTGTAAGTGATTGAGATTAATACTTTGTCTTTTTGGTGCTCTGTTCCTGGGATAAGCTCCAAAACCTCAACACCTCCGTAACCCTGCTTTGGAATTGTGGCTCAGATAATAAATGGATGGATGTTTTTGTTTTTTTTTTTGCAGCTACTAAAGTATAAGAGCCAAATTGGCTGGTTTAGCAGTGCTGCTTCCTAGCTATTTTGGTCACTGAAATATCAACCATTATACAGGATTGTTTGTAAGGACAATCAAGTTTTCTTTTATGCATGAAAATATAACTAAACGGAACTCCAAAAATACATGCTAAAGTGTTCGGTTTAGCATTATGCACAAATAAGCCTACAGGGGCAAAGAAAATATTAGCTAAGAAACCTGCCCGTTTCTCCAGCTAATGAAAATAAGGCCACTTGTCCAGGATACTCAGCCTTTGTCAGCACACAGATCAACTCAAACATTTTTTGCAACATTAAGGCCAATAAGTGGAGCATTTTACTTGGTCAGCATGCTTTACCAGGCCCACATTTAACAAAATATCTTTATCTTCTTTATCTTCTTAGGATGTCCTTCTGAAAATGGTATTTAACTGTGTAAGTATGATACTGCAAGATACAGTCAAAGGCGTGCAGAATTGTAGAGAATGGAATGTTATGGAATGTTATAATGGGGAATGCACTCTCACAAGGCCAGTTGATACCGACACTCTTTTAACATAAGCGACATTTCAAAGTGGTGACCGGTGATGAAAATAATTGCTTTGTCTTGCTAATTATTTTTGTGGAAGCCACAGTAACTGTTTGGTCCTCTACAGAGAAGGCATTCCTGCAATTGCTGCTCTGTAAAACAGCCTATTTTTAAAAAATTCAGCTATAAAACAAAACTTAAAATATCTCAACATAAATGTACAAGGCAAAGGTCCCCTGCTGTAACATAATAGACATGAACTTTTCCAAAAAACTTACTAACCTGTCTGAAGCTAAATCAGCTTTCCCATAATCTCTTGGTATGGCTCTACGTTTGCTGTCAGAAGACATGTTTCTGCATTCGAAAGCATAAAACATAGTCTAGGAAAGAAATATTTATGTATAGAAGATAAATGTTCATCAAGAACCCCTTGACATATCTGATTAGCTGCAATTTGAGGAGGGTGATGAATGAGCCTGCTGTCATTTTGACCCTGCTTAACCTCTTGATTTTCTGGGTTCAAGTCCAATTAACCTTTCAGAGGGACGCAGCAGTGAGTGAACCTCTGAGTCAGTCAATAGGACCTAATAGTAATAATTTCATTTTCAGGTTCATCAAAGAGGCTTCGGCCACACCTCGCCCATCTCAATCACCACCGCCATTCATCAACACTCCGCAACAAGCGACACGAAGCGGGAATCAAGATCATACAGCATATGTCTATAAATAAATATATCCAGCGTAAAGCTTAGACACCCATACTTAGGATAAAATATACATAAAACTATAAAATACCATAGTTTTGCAGTCTTTCTTAAGATCTCAAGGTGTTATTGCTTTTCTGAGTGAAAATAAGTACACATCCTCTGCAGAGAACACTGGTTAGCAGTGCACAGAGATAAGTGAGAAATTAAATTCAAAGAAACTATCACAAACTCCACCTAAGGTAGCATTTATTTTATCATTTCTTATAAACATACATATCAAAAGCCTGTGAAAAACGCATACATGCAATCAAGTGGGTTCAAACCTTTGACTGATAGTGTGGATCACTGTGATCTTCATTGACTAAGTGTTTCTTTAAATGGCCTTGGTGCTTCTTTTTTCAAAACAAATCTGAAATGACAAAAGCACATTTGTTAAACATTCGTATTGACAAAGACTGAAATCTTATTGACTTCTCCATTAGCAACTGATTCTTTAAACAATCATTAAATCAATGAAGTCAGCATAACCTGTCATATTTTTTATGTTTTGTTTTTTTTGACAAATATACTTCAGCATTTGTTTGTAAAGCTAAATTGGCCTGGTTATGAATTCATGGTGGTATTTTGTCAGAATCCCCAAGAGCATGGTCCCTGTAATGTGACAGTCTTTAATAAATGGATGGTTGACCCTCAGGTCACTGCAAATAAAACTGTAGGATCTAATTAGACCTGACACGTTCTAAAGGAAACTTTGAGGTTAAGTTTGCGTTAGATTCAATCTGGGGATTAGGTACATTGCTAACAGTGGCAAAGGATGAAGGACCGACTAAAATAAATTTTGGCCCCTTATTTAAATGTGACTGTGCTGGATTCTAAATTTGTACACACAAGAAAATGAACATGGAGAAAAGACTCTGGGTAAATCCTTTCATATTTTCCAATGAATCTGTTTCTTTTTTTTTTTTTACTGCTTTGCATTATTCAAGCTGATTTGGACATTATGAACAGCCTATGGACAGTCTTGGGCTAGAAGAGACAGATTAGTAGGGTGAGTAGATACACAGTTGTCACTGTTTCTGCCCTTAGATCCTATCAGAATTAAGCGAGCCCATCTGTTGTGTATTACGGGTTTTGTGAGCCACCTCCCCAGGCCATGAATCCAGTGGGTCTGGGGGATGCAAATTGATAGAGAGCTTTGGCTCTACCTCCATGAAACAGGCCACAAGTCAGGCCGCCTCTTGCTGTGTGCTAACAATGCACTGCTGGGAGGGCAACCGAAGCAGCGGGCGAAAGACGACTATCTGCCTTTCAAGTGCCACATGGCTGGGGTCTGAATATGGGCCATGAGGGGCCTGTTAATACCATTGTTCCCGACGCAGAGACATGCGTCCTCACCATATGAACTTTGTCCAAGTGGTTAGTCCTTTTCTTCCAGCCGTAATTCCCCTATTGCTGATGCACTTTTATTCTGCTACTCCTCCTTTGAGTTCTTAATATTAGAGCTCAACAGGATTAGTGTGCAGGATGTGTTTTTTTTCTGCGTTTTTGTCATCCAGTGTATTTTATTCTCCTTTGACACAGAGCCTAAGCTCATGTGTTTAGTACCTTAACAAACCTTTATCTCTGAAATGGTTATTTTAATGTGTATTTGTTACAAGGTTTTATTCCGTGTAAGATTTGTATTTGTCCATGTTTTTCCTGAAATGCAAAAAGGCAAAGTAAAGGTTCCTTTGCGAATTCTTTAAGGAAAATAGTAGTAAATATGTTATTACCATATTACCATATGAAAGTATATGCACTAGCATTAAAAACTGTCGCTATTCCATCGGGAAACACGAGCTGATCTATTTTCCATCTCCTGTAAAGTTGGCATTTTGGACATAGTGTTTTTTTAGCCCATTAGCAACAAATAAGGAGCACTATAAAAGTGAGATGTATACTATATACATACTATATAGGTCATGCATACTATATGATACTATAAGACAATTGAGGTTATTAAATGATAATATATGGCTGTTATGTTTTTTTTACAGTAGTTTCTCTGCCTCGAGATCACAATTTTATTACAACTTGAGTGTTCTAAGTTCTGAACACATTTAAAATGTCTTTTTACAGCTTCCTTAGCTGAAACCTATAAAGTTATGAAGTAGTAGCATCTCAGTAAAATCTCTTTATTTGTTTAACAGTACAAATTGCTTTCCAAACGTACTTGTGAGCAGTATTAAATTTAATTTCTCAAAGCCTCCAGGTTTTTCTATACATTTCTCCAGCCTCTTAAGACATAAAGTAAAGCCTCTTAAAGCCAACACAACACTCTGTTGGCCACATTTTGAGGTCCTGTGATCAGACAAAGCTCACATCTGTTCATTGCTTTTAGACCTTTCCCTCGTTTTAAGCTGTCTGTACTGTGTGCCACCAAACACTTTTTCTTGTAAGTAACAATAGAGGATTGTCTCGTTTGCCCATCATACATGATAATGGTGCAATTGGCGGCTGATTATGTGGACGAGATGACTTTAAATGGCAAATGACAAGCAATCCTATCTGATGAGAGGGCCACCAGTCCTGTAGCTCCATGTGTGTGTCTCTCTTTATTTGGACCTGGAGCTGTAGTAAACAAGTGTGACCATTCAGACGAGGGTCATCTACAACTTTATGACTCTTTCAACAGCTGACTCATTTTAAAGACAACAGGAAGAACATGAGGCCCAATGACACAGTGGAACTCGTGAATAATAGTTAGCCCCTGGGTACCACCATGGTGATACAGGAGTTGGAGGATTTTTAACAATGTTTTAAAACGAATACACAAAAACTATAAAATAAATAAATAAGTACGCTACTGATTACACATGACTACAATAACAACTGGATTAGGTTTAAATATTAGAAACTAAACACCCAGAGCATGCATGAAAGTAGTGCACATTAAAAGCCATATACACATACCCATATTTATTGAATGTATTAACTTATTTTTATATAAAAAAGTCATAAAAGATCTCTTGTCTTGGGACTTTTGTCAGTTATTGAATATACCGATTATAAACTTCTGTACATGCATAGCAAACTCCATGATGCAATTAGCAATGTGAACTTATAAAAACGTTCCTCATCATCGGTATTCAGGTTTGTGTGGGTGGCTCGGACACATTTTAGTGTAAATTAAATGTGACAAATACACTGAAGTGTTTGGACTGAACAGGTATTTGAAGCTGTTATAATTCACTCCAAAATGACATTTGAGCAACAAATCCGTTCATGTAGCCTCACTTCATTAAAATAAATAAATTGAATAGGACACCATTAGATGCATTTGGTTTGGTTTTTAAAATCAACCCAATTGCTTCTTTAACAGACGTCATTGTGGATCTTCTGACACCAGCCAGGATCGGTTCTGAAGCTTTTGATTACCGAAGGCAATTGTGAAAATCTAAAGACATATATATGGAAAATCCTCAGCGCAGTTCCTCATACTGTCTGCATTTTATGAATGAGTGAATGCACCTCAGTCAGTGGGAAATCTACAAGGCATTCAGGGAATAGATAGTTTTTATTTATTTAAGTTGGGTCCTATTCTGAAGCCCTGTTTATGCTGTGACTCATGATCCTGCAGTCCCTTGCAAAAAAAGATGAATTATTTTCCCCATTGATCCTCACCCATGCTAATAAAATAGAGAACTGGTTTAATGAAGGATTTCCCTGTGAGGCGAACCAGTGGCCATTAACCTCTGCCTCTGTGAGGTCTAGGAAAGATCAACTGAGTCCATGAGCAAATCAACTCTACTGAGCAGTTTAGTGGACACTATAAAGATCAAGAGTGCTCCCTCCTCGAGACCTGAACTGACCCTTGCTTTGGAGGGATGTAACATCTGACTTAGTGAGGAAATTTATCACAACATTTCAATTAGAGTCTGGCAGCCGCATAAGGCAGGTGGCCATCCTGCCCCATTTGACCTTGTTTCCAAGATTATCTTGGGTAGCCTTAACGTACCAGATTTGATCAGGACCAGACTCCACTTTCTACATGACAGTGGCCACTTGGCAGATCCAAAACTGCATTACGGGCAGCTCACTATTACTAATCAAATATTTGTCAAGAAATAATTCAGTTTGAAGGACCATATTAAAGGAAAATGTAACCCAAAGCACTAACAATGACAACAAGATTTCTTTCTGTCATATTTAAAAAAATAAGACAATATGGAATGTTATTGAAATACTGATCTCACAGAAAGAATATTATGACCAGATTTTTATTGTGTCAGTCACTGGTTGGACACTGGTTTATTTGTGCTATCTCTGGTTTAATATCTTAAAAGCTCTTTTAATTGGTACTTTCGACTTGTTCATGTACTTGTTTGCTCCTACATGCTGTCTTCAGGTCACAGTCAAGGTCATATGAGAGTGTGTCACTGCTCTGGGGTCTGTGTCTTTGCAGTCATAACATAAGCAATTTCTTCCAGGAAGTTTTGTGATTCTGAATCTAAAACGGCTTTTTTCACTGCAGTTTGCAGAATGCTACCTGAAGCTGGGAAACATCAGCACTGTCCAGAATCACCAAAAGCTGTAAGCATGGCATGATTTGAAGTAGCCTGTGTCTTGCTTCATGGTAGCATTTCTCAGTGTTAAAACCTGACTGCTTAAACTGTCTCTATGCACCTCTAAAGATCTATTTATCTATTTAGACTTTTTCTCATTAAAATATTTTTCGAATTATGCATATTATTTGCCTATTTATTTGCCATTATCCATGTAATAAATTGACTATAACGTGTATGAACTGTATAAATTTAAAGGGAGCGTATTTTGATAGGGTAGCATGAATTGATTCACGCTGCTGTCGATTTGCGTTGCGGTAGCATTTATCATCATGCAGCATAATTCATCAGAACACAGGAACTATTATACTATGGGGTATATATATTATTAATATATTATTAAAATATTATTATTATATTATAGTATGAGTGAAACACGTGAGACGCTCATTAAAACCCACATTAAAATGCTTATGACATGCATGTGTGTAAGCACATTGTCTTAAACTGCACCTTATAGATGGTCTTGGTTCTATCATTGTTCTTGCTGAAGCATTTTTTTCCTCAGCATATTAGGTCATATTATTGATTGCTGTGTCCATTACTGCACATGAACAGTGCAGAAACACTTATATAAAAGAGATTTTGAAAGTCTGTTATGTTGATTATTTATTCATTCAAATGCCAAAATCCATTTAAAATTATAGGTAGTTTTACAGCAAAATATGTGTGATTAATCTAGATTAATTAATCACAGAGCTTGTAATTAATAATATTTTCATTAATGCTGAGCAATGATGAAAATTTTTAATCAGGATTAATCATATTGTTATTTGCAAAACTAAACAATTAATTTAAAAGTGCATGTTTGTGCATGTTTATTTTTAAAGTACTGCTATATGAACAAAAATGCAATAATGTTTGGTTTGCAAGCAGTTTACACAAATAAGGAACCTTTTAACAGCAGTGTTACCCATGCTGCTGTTAAAAAGCTCCTTATTTGTTTAAACTGTTTGCAAACCAAATGCATTTTTGTTACACAGTTGTACAGTTATAGTTCAAATATTTGATTTGATTACATTAACATTAATGTAATTAAAACAAATATAAAACCAAAGATATTCGCCACTGCAGGCCAATCATGTATACATATATAGCCCTATTTTATATATATTTATAAATAGAAATAACATATTTCAAGGCATACCACAAGGCAAATGATCAACAATTTCTTAATGTGATATTTTTTTATGTTTTATTACAAATATTTATTTAGTTTTGGTCTAAGGCAAACACCCCCCCACCAACGCCCGCCCCGGTTACATATACATGCTTCATAAATAGGTAGGGACCCAAGTTCTTATCTGCATGGTCAGTGAGATGTTGAATGTGTCCAAACAAACAGGGAGGGGTGTCTGATTTCTCCTTTCTCAGGATGACCTGAGAGGTAACAGAGACCCTCTCAAAGGCCTTGTTTGTCGAGTCTGCCTATCATAGCCCAAAGGCTCCAACTGGCCTCCTCATGGAAACTCCATCCTGCTCAGTCATCAAGCTTTGCTGGATGAGCTTGTAGTTGGAGTTAGCAATTTTCTCATGGTCTACTTGGCATGTCCTGTGCAAGGATGCACAGTCTTTAGGTCTCCCTGTCCCCAATTGTTGCCTTTATCATGTAGGCAGTTAAACAGTGACCAAGAGATGACAGACACATCCTTTGAAAGGCAAAGAGAAGCAGAGATAAAGAGTTTACTGTGCTATCAATAGACCTAGCCCATTCTTACTGTGCTCCCTGGTATTCTTTGCTTAAACAATTGAGAGAACACAGTGCCTGAGTAGATGAGTCCACTGTTGCAGCTGAGCGTACAAGGAGTTTCACAAGCACTTCGGGTGTTTGTTTGTTTGTTAGTGCAACTGCCACTTAATTTCATCCAGAACACTTAAATGGTAGAATATGTATAAACAGTCTTGGCTGGAATAAAAAAGGGCCTTCCCCAAACTGTGTCGACAAAGTTGGAAGCATGGAATTGTCCAAAATGTCATGGTCTTCTGAAGCATTAAGATGTTTCAACACTAGAGGTAATGGACCAAAGCCAAACCTTAAATTAAGAGATGTGTGCCAATACTTTTGTCCATATAGTGTATATAAATATACACACACACTCCTATATGTGCAATCCAACCACACCTGTACTTTCAAGGGTTCTCATTTTCAATCCAGTTTCAGAGAAATGTTTTTGTTTGTTAAGCCACACAGTCACCACCTATGAATCATTCAGACATAATAGCACCACTTAACTTATTTCTGAACCAGTGAAAAAACAGGTGTAGATGATTACAGGTGATCAGGCAGTGATCAGTAAACCGGTGGTGCTGAATGCTGAATGGTTGGAAGTCCTTTATCCATGAACATTATATCTGTAGGCACATTGCAGTAAATATTTGTTCCCATTTCTTTAACTTAATCAAGTCATTATGCCAAAAATGGACAGTTTCACAAACGTAAAATAGCATTTTTACATCAACAAGGTGATTTAAAGCAAAACATAAAGAAATGTGTGGTGATTCAAGACTTTTGCACAACATTGCATAAAATCGGAAACAGTGTACAGATATCGTATGACAGTCTATATGGATGTAGAAAAACAGGCAGGTGTAAGGATCTGAGAGAGTTTGACAATATAAATACTGACCATAATGGCTAAAGTAGGGACAACTGGTGGACTGGCAACAGGGTCAAAGTCCACTTATGTAGAGCAAAGGCAAACCTATCTGGTCTGATCCCACAAAAAGGCTTCAGTAGCCCATTTGCTGACTGTAATAGAAAGGTGTCACAACACACAATGCGTTGTAGCTTGTGTGGGGTTGTATAGACCAGTCAGAGAACCCATGCTGACTTCTGTTCACCACAGAAACCACCTATAATGAGCATATGAGCATCAGAACTGTTCCGTGGAGCAACGGAAGAGGGTGGCCTAGTCTGATGAATCATATTTTTTTTAATATAATGTAGATGGCTGGTGAGTATACATCGCTTACCTGGGGATGAGATGGGACCAACATGCATAATGGTAGGAAGCAGAGGCAGTTTGACACTCTGGGAAATGTTCTGCTGTGAAATTTTGGATCATGGCATTCACGTGGATGTAACTTTGACATGTAGCACCTAGCTAAACATTGTTGCAGACCAAGTACACCCCTTCTACCCCTTTTTGGAAACACTTTTCTTAAATGGCTTTGGTCACTTTCAGGAGGATAATGGGCTTTGCCACACTGCAAAAATAGTTCAGGAATGGTTCTGTCAGGAGGAACATAACAAACAGGTCGAGATGTTAATTTGGCTTTCAAGCATCTGTCGGATGTGCTGGATAAACTAGTCCAAATTCAGGCCTCACTTCACAACTTACAGGACATAATAGACCTGCTGCGAGACACAGCACACCATCAGAGGTCTTATGGAGTCCATGCCTTAATTAGTTACTTTGGCAGCACGAGGGAGATCTATGGCAGAATGTTGTATACATACACTGAAATACATACAGCCATGGTCAGAATAAAATCTTGGCTTTTAATCTTTTAAAAGCCAAGATCAAAAATCTTTTTGTTTTGTTTTACATAATGGTAAAAATCCCAGTTCATGTTGTCTCTGAGTAAAAATTTAAACTACTACAAATACTCCAAAAATATCTGCAAAAAAGTATGAAGAAAATTAGTATATTTTATATTAGTAAAAAAAAATTTTTTATTTATATTATTTTATATTAGTATAATTAGTATATAAATGAGTATATTTTTAAATTTAGATTTTTTGCTTCTCCTTTAAAGCTGCTCTCAGGTATTGTTCTCACAGCATCAACAGAAAAAAATATGATTTTCCTACGTTGTGCAGACATATTTCAGACAGCTGTGAACAAGGTATATCTGATATTTCTTCTGTCTCAGTTTTCTTAGACCAAACTCTTTTGATGTCATACTATGATTATTGTTGACAATGTTGATAAAAAGCTACTCTGAGTTTCAGACGGCCCTGTCTGTTTATGACAGACCTTGAACAGAGCACTGAAAAAAAATTCTTTCTGACTTTCTTCATTGTGATGTGGTCGGTCTTACAAGGTCTGCCAAATGCCAGAAGTCCTTATTTAAAGAAAAAATAAGCTCTATACATATCATATCTAAGATATAAAGCAGATGTAACATAAGAAGCATATTTATTTGTGTTCCACAATTACTAAGTACACACACACAAATATATTACAGTACTTTAAATATAAAGTATATAGATATAGATATAGATATTTAAAATACTGTAATATATTTGTGTGTGCTTAGTAATTGTGGAACACAAATAAATATGCTTCTTATGTTATATTTCTATCTATATATATGTTAGGGATGCACCGAATATTCGGCCCCCCGAAAATTTTTGCCCGAAAATAGCAAAAAATGCAGAAATATTTTTTTCACATAACCGAAACAGTGATGACACAATCGACACTACCGCAGACTGCGCAAGCCAGATCGGATTACAGTCAACATGTCTGTAGTGTGGGCGCATTTCCATTTATCTAAAGGGGGTTCTCCACCGACTGGTACCAGCTCGGTTCTATCCAGTTCAGTTCTACTCTCTTCAGTTTGGTTTTGGACATTCAGTTTTCCACTACAACTGGTTACTATAGCAACCAAACATTCTGAGAAATAGTCCGAGCGGAGGTTCTTAGCTGAGGTAAACAACCCATTACAATCATCAGCATGGATGAAATCAGAGGGATTTTATTTTTTATCCTTGGTTTGTGACTGTGACAGAGACAATTGGCACCAGACAAGGCTAAGTAAAGTTTGAATGCTAATGTTCATAGTTTTGTAACAGATTCTTTTAATAATTTGATAATAGTAATTTCTTTCGGTGTTTCAGTTTCGGTACATCACTATATATATATATATATAAAATGGAAAGCCAAACAGGAAATATTTAATGAAACGTGATATATATGGAATGAAACCCAATATATATGGAATGAAACCTGGTATACACTCACCTAAAGGATTATTAGGAACACCATACTAATATGGTGTTTGACCCCCTTTTGCCTTCAGAACTGCCCTAATTCTACGTGGCATTGATTTAACAAGGTGCTGAAAGCATTCTTTAGGAATGTTGGCCCATATTGATAGGAGCATCTTGCAGTTTATGGAGATTTGTGGGATGCACATCCAGGGCACGAAGCTCCCGTTCCACCACATCCCAAAGATGCTCTATTGGATTGA
>JBBJLR010000042.1:11567303-11598951 GCA_037577145.1 Brachypetersius gabonensis | reverse complement strand
CATGTTCTGCATGGAGCTGTACAAAGCACTTTACGCTCCAAACCAGATCTCAGGGGATTACATTTTATAGGTAAGGCCAGTTAGTACCACAGTTAGTGATCCTGTTTTTTAATCTACAATGTAGAAAACAATAAAGACAAAAGAAAACATAGAATGAGAAGGTGTGTCCAAACTTTTGTCTGGTAGTGTATTTATATTCTATATACACACACTGTGTGTGAGCACACCATCACACAAACACACACATACATATTTGTGTGTGTGTGTGTGTGTGTGTGTGTGTGTGTGTGTGTGTTTGTGTGTGTGTGTGCACAGATATTTTATGTTTATTCCAGGGATTCTTTTTCCATTTGAAAGATTTTTTCACCTTTCTGAAAGCTGCCTTTCTTTTCATTTACTCAGTTTTACAAATGGAGCCCACCTGCCCATGAGCCTGCAAATTACAAAAAAGGAATGTTTGTTAACAAAAGGACATATTGCTACCTACTGCATGCTCACTGAATGCTTTTTTATGTAGTTTGGTGCTCTCAGTCTCTCTATCCCATGTTTTTTATCCAATCCCCTCCCCACCTCTACCATACAAAGCATACAAATATACACATACACTCTTTCACTCAAAGATCAGCCATCCACACTCATTCAGGGGTTTTTATAATTATGTTGCCTTTCAGATGAAGGACATCAAAGGTTCGTTTGCTGCGCTGAATGCCTGAAAAGGTGCTGATTTAACAAAAAGAAAGATCCAAGAAAATGCAAAAATTTGTAACTGCATATTCATTGTCAGTACACTACTTAAGAGTCTTATGAGTGCAGCACCTGATTACTAAGATGCTTTTATGAATGATTGTAATATTTTGGATGAAGTTTGCAAAATTTCTAGATACATTTGATTGATCTTAGCTTATAGAGAAGACATACTTTAAACAACAGTCATCAGTTCATTTAAAGCCACAGACAACAAGAACACATCAGTTTGTGTCACCTTGTGAGCGTGGCAGCAATGAACAATATCTTCCTTTTTGAGAAAGTTAGCAAGGTGCTAATTCGCTGACCATCTAAAGTAGAAACACTCAAAAAAAAAAACAATTATACCAGATAATCAGGGGTTGGATTTTTTGGTGGGTGGTCTGCCCTCTCTTAGACCTGCACCCCCAAAAGAACAATTCATTGTGTGCAGAGGTCAAAACATTTTTTACAGCTTTCTTGTATTTGTAAATACTACCCCCTGTTGAAAATACTTGTAGACTCAACTAATCATCTTCTCCACTGCACCCAAAGCTAATTGGCTTCCACCTGTGATCTGTTGTGACCATTTTGATTAGTTCAACTATGTGTGGCACTGTCAAGAGATCTTAGGGAGAAAGTTCTGGGCGGTACAAATCAGGAGATGGGCACAACAATAATTTTATTAATCGGAAAGTACAGTAATCCCCTGCTTTTCACAAGGGTTACGTTCCAAGAGCACCCGCATATAGAGAAAAAACGCGTTATTATGTTTTGGTTTAAAAAAAAAGCCTACAAATGCCTATTTTTATAGTGTAAACACTAAATGCTCCAAATATGCTGCCAAAACACTTTAATTTAATTTGAAACTCAGCTTAATAACAAGAATATGAAGGTAAGCCCACAAAGACATGCACGGGAAGGGCTGGAAATGTGTGTGTTCTGGAAAAGAACGGCTGTCCGATGTATGGTGGCCATCTGTGCAGCTGGTGAAGAACCAAAAGAAAGCTGTTTTTAGTCACAGCATATTAACCATCCCAGAGCAATTTCTTTATGTTTCTCACGACAGTACAAAAACATTTATACAGATATATTTTATATGGAAATGCAGCTGAATTAACATTCATATTTATGTTACAAAATTAGTCAATTTTTCTTAATAATTTAGAAGTAAAATGTGTAAAAAAAAACATATTGCCAAAAAAACAAAACAAAAATAAAGAGAATATCAGTTAGGTTAAGTTAGGTTTGCAGAAAAAATCAGCGTGTGACTGAATCCGCGACTCCTGATCCACATAAAAGCGAGGGGTTTCTGTAATTACAGTAATTGGTTCTACTACAACTCTCCTTCCCAACTGGATGGAAAAGTAGGAGGAAACTGGTCAGAGAGGCTATGGCAACTTTGAAGCAGTTTCAGAAATTTGTGGCAAAAAGTGTTCATTGTGTGCAACACAAAAGAAGGTTTTTATGGGAGGGTTACAAAAAAACCCAGAAACTTTACACTAAGTCTCAATAAGATATTGCTAAAATACAAATATTAATAAAATACTGTAAAACTGTTTGCTACTGTAAAGAAAGCATTATACCTGTCATGTCAGCTGAGGGAGGAAGACACAGCAGCAGCATAAATTCCAAACATGACAGTTTATTTATAGTGCCAAAGCTCACAAAGTCCAAACTCAAACAGTTCTCATTCCAGAGGAGCGTCACTGCCTTTGAGGAATCTCCAACTCCTCTGAACTTCCTCAGTCTCAGTGTTTCCTCTGAGGACCGTCTTTCAGTCAGCGACCTTCAGGCGGTTCCTCCAGTACTGTCCTCTGTTCCTGTGCTCGGATCCCCATAAGGGCAGAAGACTTACCCACGTGATCCACGAGACACAGCTTCACTCCTGAATGGGAAACAAACACACAGAGAGAGAGAGAGGAATGGACCACAGCAGCCTGTGTAGATTGCCACACTGCTCTGTACGGATCGGGCTTCTCTCCTCCGTTACTCCTTTCTGCTTGTCAGGGAACCAGACACTCTCCCGTACCGTAGGCTGCACTCAAACTAGATGAGCTTTTTCCTTTCCCTCCAGTACGCTTCTCTAAAACCCCTAAAGCTTGGTGACTTACGGGGTTATCTAACTGAAGATTCTAATTGGTGACCACGCACTTACTCTCTGGTTCAGCCAGGATTTAAACTTTCACTCCACCAATCACACGACAAACACACATAGCTCCTAATGAGCACAGCTGGAGACATTCATTCACTCATCTCACGCCCCTCCTGTACTGAGCCCTATCCTGGCCAAACCCAGTGCACTCCACTTAACTAAAACCCAAACAGCTGAGTGTGATCATTTGGTGCCCCTTAACTTCACCTTGGACCTAATGATCACACCCATTCACTCTCCTACCAAACATAACCTAAAGGCTGCTATAACTGCAGCCACCCTGAAACTTAAGCACACCTATGTAACGTGAACCAAAACAAACTAAATGAACTTAAAGGCTGCCTCTAACGGCAGCCACCCAGAGACACACACACTCGACTAAACTAAAAGGCTGCCTCTAACGGCAGCCACCCAGAGACATTACAATACCATTACTGTTGTTGAAGACTGAAACATTAGTCTAATTACTAATTAAATTACTACTGGGTGGTCCATTCAATGTCAGACAGACAAAAGCTTAGGGTCTGTATAGTAGTGACATCTGTCCATGTGGCTACTTCTTTTTCTTGTTGATAGTTAATAGTGATTGTCCACTGTTGTGAAGGTGTGTCCTTGGTCTTCAACAACGGTTCGGTAGGTGGTGTTAAAGTAACATTCACATGAATGCCAGGACCCAAAGTTTAACAGCAGAACATTACTCAAAGCACGTCACATGCCTTTACATGGAGACTGTCTTCCCATAGTGCACCCTGGTGCCATCTCTTCCCTTTACCCTTTTAGCTGCCCACATGATGGAGAAGAAAACATGATCCATCAAACCACCATCTTCCATTGTTCAGCTCTAATGCTCACATTAGAGATGTTTTCGGTTGTGGACAGGAGTCAGCATGGGCACTCTGACCGGTTTGTGGCTATGCCGCCCCACATGCAGCTAGCTCTGATGTAAATTTCTCCGCACACACCAGTAGCATTGGGCCTCCATGTTCATGTCCTGTCCTTTTTTTGGACCACTTGTGGTTGAAGGGCCATCTCTTCAGAGGTCAACGCAGCCAAAGTGGTACATTTATTGGTTGCAGATAAATGTTCAAAGCTGTTTCAAAGTTTAGCATGGAAAATTGATTTTCTATGCATTGAAAAGTGAAGAACATAGTATTAAGTTTATGTGACACTAAAGTGTAAGAATTGTTACTTTATGACTATACACATCAAAACCACATTAGAACATCCCATTAGAACATGCTGATACATTTGGTGTATAAAACAGGTCAATCTTGAATGTTTAATCAAGTTATTACCATTTGAATTTAAGAAAATCTTGGATTTCACGGTCTTTTTGTGTACCTTTAAAGTGCCTTAACAAGCTTACTGTATATTATTATACTACAGTTCCACAGTGGAGCATTCTATCCCTCACTGGTTTAAAATAATTTACTGTTTAAATTGCTGTTTGTAATCATCAGAAACTACAACACACTTTTCTAAACCAGTTTTTCATGCTGATTTCAAATTTGCTTTCATTTTTTTTTTTAGTCACTTTTTGAATATAGTCACTTTTTTCAATATTTTCAGTGTGAAGTCAGACAGGCCACACTGTGGCATAGATATAATGATCAGTGTCTGTCAGCTACCACTGTTTCTTCACAAACGCTCAGCATATGATTATTATATGATCATTATACCTATAACTATCATGCAGTATAGAGCTAGCTTTAATAAAAAAAACTGTACTTGTGGGAAAAATTAAACACAGATTTGAAAGACTACAAAACCCACATGAACTTATCTCTGGTGATTTTGACCCGTTGGCCTGTGTTATTGGCCATATAAAAAGTTTTTGACCAATAAAATCAATTGGGAAGACTTTTAGCTCCTTAAAATACAGATTTATGTAGAGTACAGTCAAGTTATTTGAAGCTCGCAGTGATTTAATTCACTGCCTATTTGTAAAGACATTGTTTTAAATTGACAATGGTCCACACTGATAAATGTCTCACTGTGTTGATCTATGCTATTAACAGACATTGTTCAGACAAGGATGAAATACTTCGACAGTGTAGTTAGAAAGAGAATGAGTCAGTCACTCAGTGACCAGGTGGCATCATCAGAGTGGGAACAACTACTTTAATTGCTTCCCCTCTAAGCAGGTGATCAAACTACAGAGTGTATGGTCTAACTAATAAACCTGTCCCTGACCTTTCCACAAACACATACTTTTGTATAATTTAAGATGCATATTTTTCATATTACTTTAGTAGTTAACAGATTAAAATGTGCTACCAAGTAAAATATGTTTCGTTTCTGACAAATACGGTTGTAGATGTAGATTTTGACACCATTTCAGGGATAGATAGGATAAGAAACATATTATTTGAAATTCATAGTGCACTAATTCCCAGGATTTCCAGGTGTGCGCTAAAGATTCTTGCTAATCTTTTTTGAAGCATGACTTTTTCAGCAGCACCTATAAAAGAAGATATCTGTGTAAGAAGCACAGATGAATTGAATTAAATAGATTAAATAGATCAACAACTGGATTCAGAAGTATTTTATACAGTACATTACATTTTTGTTTTTTATAATTTCACTTATATGGTCGCATACTACAAGCATTTGACCAAAAAATGCACTGTAATACATGCAAATGAAAAAGCTTCTGCTGATCAATTTCTTGCCCAGTGTTGGATTTATTTCCTTCAAACTTGAGGTGAAAAATCTGCAAGGCAGCAGGTTTACAAATTTGTGTGGAATAGGAACCTTGGTTTTACTCTTTTTTCGCATGACCATAGTTCGCATTGTGTACGGGCCTGAATGCGAGGCGACACCAAGTCACCACGTCTTGAATGTGGCCCTGAATGGGAAGAGACCCTGCATTTGGCTCTGCTCCCAACTCCGCTTTTCCACTGCGCCTTGTCCAAGGTATCCACCAAATCAAGGTGCTTTCTCCAATTCACCTAGGGTCGCTTTCTCTCTCTATTCAAGATGAAAGAAGAGAGAGAGCCCCCATCTGCCAGGTCACGTCGACAAGACGGATACTGCCATGTCCCTAAGAAGCAACAATAGCCCCTGTCTGGGGAGGGGCCACTCTTGATGATTATCCTGGGTCAGCCCGTGAGCCAGCTGTAAGGACTCACTCCCTTTAACACTGGCTCTATGATTAGAGGGGGGCCGGCAGGAGGCTAAGGCCTTGATGACCCGCAACTTTTTTTTTTTTTATCTCACAGCATGGTGGGGGGGGTAGGGGGGTCTTGGTCTTTTGTCTGCAGCCCTAGTGACCGACACACACGGCCTTCCTCCGGGCCCAGCAGATTGAATCTGTCAGGGTGCATTAAACAATGATGGGGAGGGCTCAGCCCTGGCAGGATATGTCATTTTTTCCCAGGCACTCATTCAACCCACATTTAATCAATGAGAGTAAAATTTGGGTTTGTTTAAGGCATGGAACTGGATGAGCTACCTTTTTAAAACACACAGCCTGGAGGTCTACTGCTGCAGGGGCCATTGGGTGACCTCAGAGATGGGCGAGGATGGAAAACATAGGCCCAAGTCAAGCACTGAATGCTGCGCATGTTTTTATTTTTATACTAGTGTTATCCCCTCATTGTTAACAAATCTGTTTTAAATGTACTCAAAGTGTATACAGTATGTGTGTGCAAAGTCAGTTTTCATGCCGTTTTAAGCCATATCTGTATCTCCAAGGAAAGGGGGCCAATATTTCTATTTAGGAGTCAAAAAATCACTCAGGTGTGCATGTCATTGCAGGGTTACGTGCTCCCAGACCTCTGTGAATAAAACATAGGCTATGAGTAATATTGCCATTCGCTGGAGTGACTTATGCAAGTTCAAGGACTTTATTGATCGCAGAGCCATGCTTAATCAAAGTCTGTCTTCCCCACCACTCATGGTGATTAAATAAGTCAGACGGCCTGACATAAAGACTTTGACTTTTTCATTGCTTCTCAATCATGGCTGCTGCACTCAGCATCTTGGACTCCCTTTGTTTCTGAAGAGAGAAAGAAAAAGGGGAACGATCCAAGACCATTTTGACATCCTTGCCTGGGCTGGGACTAATCATTTAAAATTGCAAATTTAGTACACATTTGTTTTTAAGATGAGTTCTTAACATTTTAAGACTTAAATTGGGTTCAAAATCTCACAGTAATTAGGATTAATGATACTGCTTAATATAAACTGAATGACCTAAAAATATATATACAAATGCAAATAACATAATTGCCATTTCTCTTTTAGTGAAAACACATGCTTTAATGACAGCTGGCATTGACTCCAAAAGTTTGTGCAAAAACCACTAATGTGAAGATCAAGTCCAAGACAATGCGAAGGCCAAGACATCTTCGAACTATATTGGCAGAAATGTTCATAAAATAAAAATGTATTATTATTATTATTATTATTATTATTATTATTATTATTATTATTATTATTATTATTGGTTTTGGCCAGTAATCAGAGGTGTCCTTACACTTTGATGAAATATTTTAGTGTTTTCAGTGGTATGTTATGATAAATTGTGTAATATGGTGAATGTCTTGAACAGTTTTGTTTTGGATGAACGGATCAAATCCGTGTGTACAAATGTTTTATAGACAAGATCCCGATTTTGAAATGATTTTTCACATGGATTGTTTTCTAGTAAAGGCACCTATGAGATATTCACCTGTTTTGAGATCAAGAGTAAATATTTAGGGCCAGCTTTTTTTGTTTTTGATTTTAAACCAAAGGCAGTGGATGTGGAAGAAACGCCAACTGTGAAAGACTCACTGCATGCACGCACAGGCGCTTGGCTGGAATGCAAATAATGTTTGCTTGGGTGTAACAGATATCAGGCCGATCTAAAAGATGAACACTTGATATTGTCCAGATCGATCCAATTCTGGTTTTCTTCATGTCTGGAGCAAGGGTCTTGATTGACAGCTTCAAAACATCTGGAGCCAGAGCTGCCTATGCGCCTTCCTGAGAGATTTCAAAATGTCTGATTAGAGATGACTAGGACACACACACACACCACACACACACACACACACACACACACACACACACACACACACACACACACACCCCAACAAAGATAAACATCCTTTACAGTATTACTTTGTTCTATAATGTAACCGTAATCTTTACACAGTCACATGAACATGCTTATCTTTTTGCCCCTCCTCTTTGTGACTTGCACAGATGTTCGGGTGGAAAAAAGGCCCTGCTTTCTCTCATGAGTGTTACATCTCTGTTTCACCTTTTCATCTTCCTATGGGGGATGATGGTAGTTCATCAGATAATTAAAGCTCAGGTAGGGCAAGAAGGGTGTGGGCGATAACACGGCCTGATCAGATTAGACATCAGACTTTGGAAGAATGGGGGTATTTACACAACACAGCATTATTATCGACTTCTTTTGAAAGGTGAGCTCAGATTACTCAACTTGTGATTGGCACTTTGAAACTGTTCCAGGTGAAAAAATTCTTTTTTCTTCTTCACCAGTTTGAACCACATTTAACAAAATCTCAAAGAAGACAAGATGATCAGAGATGAGAATGAAATAACTGCAATCTGCAGTATGAGTTGGAAATATTTTGTCTGTTATGTTTTATTCGTATTTTTACAGGCGCATTGCTAGTCATTTCATTAGAATAGCACGGCAACCAATGTTTATCTCCCAAATTCTAGCTCCCAGCTTATGGGTGACTTCAATACACATCCGTTAAGGTTCTGTTAAAAGCATTCTTGTGAGGCTTTCCAGTGGTACAATCTGCTGTCCTATCTCTGGGACGTGAACTTGTTTCCCAGTGATTCCATGACTAGCAGGGAGCATAGCCTAGTCACGCTGGCCCCACAGATACATATATATCAATGGTACACAAGTGGTACGAGTGGTATGAGTGCTTTTCCGCTGAGATATGCAACTTGGAAGCTCGCGGGAGAAAAGTATTGGGACACTGCGGTGATGTGAACGGTGTGAAAACTTACAGAAAAATACTTATTGCCACAAAAAGCAAAAAATATGAGCTTAAGTGACATCCCATTCTTAATCCCATTCCAGAAGCACATTTGTAAGGTCAGACACTGATGTTGGATGAGAACACCTGGCTTGCATTTCTTTACGGACCTTGCTTTGTGCACTGGTGCACAGTCTTGTTGGAACAGGAAGTGGTCGTCCCCAAGCTGTTTCCACAAAGCTGGGAGCATGAAATTGTCTAAAATCTCTTGGTATGCTGAAACATTCAGAGTTCCTTTCACTGGAATTAAGGGGCCAAGCCCAGCTCCTGAAA
The DNA here is from genome assembly GCA_037577145.1 of Brachypetersius gabonensis. NCBI lineage: Eukaryota > Metazoa > Chordata > Actinopteri > Characiformes > Alestidae > Brachypetersius > Brachypetersius gabonensis. Next base: position 11,589,789 of record JBBJLR010000042.1, on the reverse strand, counting down.
AACAACCCCACACCATAATCCCCCCTCCACCAACTTCACACTGGCACAATGCAGTCAGACAAGTACCGTTCTTCTGGCAACCGCCAAACCCAGATTCGTGCATTGCCAGATGGAGAAGCGTGATTCATCACTCCAGAGAACGCACCTCCACTGCTTTGAATGTATTCATTTTGATGGGTGAGTGAATACTTTTGGCAATATAGTGTACTGTATAAATATGGGGTGTTGAATTAACGCGTTAATTTTGATCAATTAATGACCAAAATCATGAGATGTGCTACCGTGTCCTTCTGTGCATGTGCAGTTCCACAGTCTTGGGATTCAGTGCCATTTTCCACAGGGTATCTATCAAGGCTCTTCTCATTTAAAAAAAATCTCTGATTATGCATATTATTTGTCTATTTCTCATAATGATCTAAAATTACTTTATAAATTGTACAAACTATATTTTGGACTATTTCATGCTCCCAGCTTTGTGGAAACAGTTTGGGGACACCCCTTCCTGTTCCAGCTGCGCATCAGTGCACAAAGCACTGATAAAGTTTGGTGTGGGAGAACTTGACTGGTCTGAGTTTTCACCTCAGCCTGATTGAATACAGCAGAGACTGCGGGCCATGCCTTCTCGTCCAACATCAGTGTCTGACCCCGGATTCAGTCACACGCAGTCCTGCGACCTTCCGAGTTGCATATCTCGGCGGGGAAAGCACTCATACACTTCAGACTCCACAGTTCGGTAGATCTCCAGGAGACCTTTCCAACGTGCATTTGTATTTTTATGCCAAGTAGATCAGGTTTTATTCCCTGAAAGCGGTGAGCCGGAGCACATTCAGACACGCGTCTGTCTTTAAATGCGACCCCGAGTGTAAACTTTTGTCCCGCAACCTTCCAAGTTGCATATCTCGGCAGCGAATTTATATTCAAATTCATGTTTACCTTCGCATTTTCTTTAAAGTTAAAGCATTAAACTCAGTTTAAATTGATTTGGAGGCATATGTCATTGATTTGGGGGCATTTTTAGGGTTTATAAAAATAGGCATTTTTTTTTACCAAAACACACCCACTATACTATACTATAATACATATACATATACTATTCTTATAATTTAGCTCTCCTTGTGAGGAGAATGCTCACATTGCTTGTTTATCCTTCAAATTGTAATCTTTAAGATTTTCCTGTGAACATACAATTATTGTGATGTGACCTATTATACTGCAGCTCAAATGAAATTCTTCTGTGGAGGATAGCTATTGTGAAGTCTGAGTGGCATCTGAAACCGAGCACTGCACAATTCACAATGGTATGGTATTCAAATAACAATGAAACAACCTACAGCACCCCCCAATTTCAGCTCTTAATGTCTAACTATCTTGGAAGCATCTGCCACTTTAAAAGCATGAGTATTTTAACACATTGTAATACAACATAAAAAAAAAAAACATATGTTGTTTTGTTTACACACACTTTATATACACGTTTAAAATGCTTCACTCACACAACTGGCTGAGCCAGAAGCCAGCCCAGAAGCTTCACTGAAACAATGCGATACATGAATATACTCCAAATAGTTTTGATAGGGATGCATGATCAAAATAAGGAGTTTTGCAACTGAAAACATTTTGCTTAAATATAACAAAATCAGCAGTCAGACATTTTTGGCCAGTCTGTGTTGTAAAACAGGTAAAGTACATTCACAGTGTGTTTGAAAGCTGCTAATGCATGAAAGCTGCTAATGCATGTAATTAGATCATAGCATAATAATTCATGACTCATTATGTACACCCAGTAGTCGAAATGTGTAAACTGTGCGTTTTCTTTCATAGCCAGCAGTAAGTTCTTCAGCAGTTTGTGCTACAGGAGCTCTTTTGTAAAATCAGACCTTCACTCCCATGTACATTTGTGGAATAAACATATTTCTTTGCAACACTTTTAGAGCTTTTCAGGACACTGCATCCAATGTGTCACAATATTTATTTTTTCTGTAATTCAAAAGGTTTAGCTGCCCATGGTGTCAGTGGTGCCACATTTTAAAAATACTGTCTAAATTATCCAATGCAACCTCTTTTTTAGCAAGACTAATTATATTCTCTTTCTAATGAAACATGCAGAGTGTTTTAAGTACTGTTGCATCACAGTACGCTAAGAAAAGAATAATATGAGATGATAATCTACCATGATGCTAATAAGTATTGTAGTATTGTCCAGGTTGAGTAAACTAGATCATTTTGGAAGTTGTTTGAGTGTTAGTTAGCAATAGCTAATGTTAAGCAGATACTCTGATCAAACAAATTTACATAGATGGCTAAAGAAAGAAGCATTCATGTGATACAATACTTGGAAATAAATGTTCAGTGGCAGCATGGTCGATAAGAGGTAGATGCAAACAGTGACAAATCTATTTGCGATGCTGGGCTCTAGAAATGTGTTCAGAAATGCAGTTAAGCTGGGAAACTCGTCAGACCCTTTTAATACAAAAACAACTACAATTCTCAAGCGATAAGAATATGATAAGTAAAGCCTGAACAGAAACCTGCATGTAGCATGTAGAATATCGCCTCTGAGTACAAAGTTTGCCATTTGATAAGCCGTGAATGTTATCGTGAAGATATGTGCTAACCAAATAATTTAATCACATGCACCTCAAAGGCAGATCACATGACCATATTTTCCAGCATTTACCTTCAGAAGGTAAGTCTATTATTCTGGAATTCACTGTAGTTACCTAAACCAATATTTATAAGTGATAACATCCTGCTTTCTGATATTATATGGTAAAATATTCCCAAGATGAGGACGTGCATATCTGAATTCATGACATTTAGTTTCTTGTTTTTCTTTTCACATTAAGATTTGTGTCTTTGATGCTTTGTTTCACTAAAACAATGTTAGTAAACATCCTTGTGCTACAATGTATGGTACCTACAATAAGACTTTATCAAAACCTCGTCACCATCAGTAATGAAAATGACCTTGAAAGGGCAAGTTTCTGTTTCAAGTTCAGTCTTAGGCGTATTGCTGCCTCGGAGACACCAGAGGGGAAATTGTAATCTGGTGCTGTTTTTAGTCTCGCCTAAAAATGTGCTATAGCTCAAAAGGTTAGAATGACCAGAGAAGTGCTACGGGTGTCCATGTGATGAAACGGTCTGTGGTGGAGAGACTGTTCTTTGTCTTTTTTTCAGACCACTTAACAGGGATATATGAACTACTTAGTGCTGACCACTAAAACAACATTCTAATCCCTGCTACTCCATCTCTTTATAGCACAGCCATTTGTTCTGCAAATTGCACCTAAAACAGGAGCCTATACTGTAGATAATGTAAGATACGAAAAGGGAGGCATAACAGATAATTTCACTATTGATTCACTGCTGTATTCTAAAGTTACTTTTAGGCATACAGCTAGAGTCTGAGGGGGCAAATGATCTGGAGGTGATACCATTACGCACTTAAAGGGCTCCTTTTTCAGCCCTTCTGTATCATTTCTGAGAATTCCCAGCCAAGAAGATGACAAGGAGGTATTTGTAAACTCAAAAGGAGCTGCTAAAATACCTTCAATATTTTTTTCTTTCTATTTTTTATCAGTATGCAGGAGGAGCTGCTCTGTTTGAGCGACTGCAATAGGTCACGTAAGACCCTTAGCTGTCCAGTTTGACTGTTAGTAAATACCTTTAATGACCATTTTGTTCATATTTAAGTTTATAGAAACTACCCATAGAATATAGATGGTGATAGACTGTGCAATCTGTGTGCTGCAGAAACCCTTCAGATATCCCTGCTTACATGGGTAAAAATAAAAATAAAAATAATGTTATATCTCTAAAGCGTAATTTAATATTTGTGGTCTGTATTTTGTTTTTAAAGACTAGGAAAATAGTAGGAAATATGCTTTCCAAATGTCAGTGCATTAATGTGACTGATTGTCTCATTATAAAGACACCCATTAAGCGGAAGGGATATGTTAGGCAGCCAGTGACCGGTCAGTTCATGAAGTTGATGTGTTCAAAGCACGAAAAATGGCGTGTTAGAATCTTAAACGATTCCGAAAACGGCAAAATTGTAACGTAGAGCATTTCCAAAGCAGCATTTCTTGTGAAGAGTTACCAGTAGGCAGTAGTTGGTAATTACCAAAGTGATCCAAGAATGGATGACCACTAGAGTCAGGACAGAGTCGTGGGCACCAAAGACTCATTGAGACTCACACAGAGTAATGAATTCAACTGATAGCCTAGTTGGTCTTGAGGAGTCCATCCCTTGATGTGTCAGAGCATACACTGTATTAGACAGGCGGTTCTAGTGTTGCTGTTTAGTGTATATTCTTGTGTTTTACCGAAGAAGAATAAAACAGTTTATTATCATTCAAATTAATAATATGTAATATAATGTGCAATTTAGTGTGTGTGTGTGTGTGTGTGTGTGTGTGTGTGTGTGTGTGTGTGAGGGTGGTCAGTGTGTATGTCCATATTTGTCTGTGTACGTTGCTCCATCAGCTGACTCTCAAAAACAGAACAAATAGAACTACCTGAGGACAAACATGGACTGGACTTGGTTTTGGATGGGTTTTTCAAATTTAAACTTGGTTTTTGGCTAAGATATAAATATATATTTGCTGTAAAATTGTTTACCTGCATGCAGCCTCACATGTATCACTCATACAAATCACTGGGTGAATTGCTGATTTTTAAAAGTCGCCCCCTAATATAATGATCCCGGTGCCCAAGCATACAAGGGAACTCAAGCCTGGGATCGGGATGTGCTGGCTCGGACCACCAGGTTCACTTTGCGCAGAGGTGATATTTTACACACGATGTACTGCGATGACACAAAAATTCCTTATTGCATGAATTGCAGATAACGATACTCCTATCAACCGTTCCCTCTTTCCATCTTCAAACATAAACTTTCCATTCATATATATATACCCTGACCTGCAGAAACACTCATGTAGAACTGTGGTTGGTTACAGCACACAGAAAATACATTGTGACTGATTTGAGGGCTTATCTGTATATTGCAGCCTTCTGTGATATCATTATAGCAAAAGCCAATGTCATAGTACCAATTAAAAACAATATATTGGTCTAATGGATGGGGAAAACCTAATCGAGGCTCTTTGCAACAGATGATACCTTTCAGAAAAGCACTGATGAGTTCATATCTTGGATTAATTTTGACCGCAGAGCTCTGGTATCCTCACATAACGTTTAAAAGTTCTTGATGCCGACATTATTGATGTTAGCCTATCTTTTCACCCAGAAAGCCAAACTCTTCTCAATTAACAGGCTAAGTTTGCGGACCAGTATGTAGCTCAGCTGAGCCCATAGACGAGTAGCTCAGATTTCTCAGCGCTTTTCTTTCAGAAAGCCTAGCGGTGCCTATTCACACATCACTGTTTTCCCTTAGGCTAGCACTTCCACAGAAATCCTATCCCATCCAGATAATGCTGTAACGGTATGAGAGGTGAACTGCATGAAGCTTTGTGGCTTGCTTCATCAAATGCCTTTTTTATCCCAATTCATTGGGAAAAAAGTAGAACAAAATACACTGGTTCAAAATAAATAAAATAGATTAATAAATGAAAGAGTGGTGTAGCAAGAGATTGACTGAAATACATTTCATGGGATTGACTCCATACTGTGAAAACCTTTATCTTTATCTCTCTCACTCTCTCTGTTTCTCTCTCTCTCTATATATATATATACACCCACACATGTAAATAAATAGAAATTGTGCATAAAAATTGTCATATTTAAGAAATGGTCTCCAGCCCTGCGTTTTTGGTGATTTGAATGCGTTGTGTTCACTTGTGATTGGAGGCAAAGACCACTGCTGCTGAGGATGTGTGCGCATATTCACAATTTGAATGACGTTCAAACTGCATATGGCTTCACATAGTAGTGAGTGAATTAAATATATAAGGCTCTGTGGCATGTTTGTTCGTTGTTACTGCAGTATTGGCCTTCAGCTGGTAACCTAGTGGTTGGGGCGTTTGCCCTGCGATCTGGAAGTCGTGGGTTTGATTCCCAAGACTTCTAGTGGCACCTCTCAGCAAGCTATTGTCCCCACACACTGTTTCCCAGGTGCTGTGTTCATAGAATGGTCCCTTTCACAATTTACAAATGAAATGCTCACTAACTATCCATTAATTGTTTTATTGTGGGCTGTGAACATTCTGAGCAATCACAGATGGACTCTGGGCATTGGGATGATTTGGGGTGTTGATGATGTTTTAATATATTGTAAATTATGTTGTTACTGCAATATCTAGTTACATACTTGCCCTGGAGTAAAGCCCAGAAGTTTAGCTGCTTGCCAATCTGTTCTAGTACATTTGCCATGTCTGATACCAACAGCAATATTGCTTAAATCAGCTGCAATAATCATAAATGACTGTGAAATAATGATTATAATTTAAACAGAGCATGCTGTAAAGAATGCCAATTCATTATATTTCTTCATGATCTGTTCAGTGACTGAGCAGCAGCATATAGTGGAAGTAGCATATATAAGGACATAGGTGCTGTGGTCGATATGATGAGATGCAACTGGTACCATAATCTTGTTGTAGGGCTGAATACCTACCAGTTCCTGGTGATTGTTAACCATTTTACCGCAGAAACAGTACACTGTGATGGTAAAATGTACTGATTTAATGGAGATTATAGTGATGCACTAACATTCCAATATAATGGAACCTGGAAATATTATGTGATATTCTACTTAAATACATTATATGTTGTATCTGGCATATACGATTGTTCAGGACCTGCTTCACTCTGAGGGCGGGGCTTCTGAGTGCTTCTGCAGCAGGTAGATATCATATATGTACAAAAGGTTGTCTATAGTACAGTGTTTGTTTCAGGTCATCTTCAGAGCTTGCTGGGTTTTGGACATGAGATAAAACGATTTCAAGTCTGAGGGGGAAAGCAAGGCCACAGTCTCAGCTCTTGAACAACAGGCAAAATGGCCTCTGACCAAAAAAAACATCAAACTAAGTGAATAAACACACCATAAGCAGTAAAGCTCATGGAACATTTGCATTTTTTTACTGGACCAATTACACCTTTTTTGCCAAATTTTAAGATAACATAATACTATAGCCACAAATGTACTGAATTGTCCAGTTATGAAGGTTTTTTTTTTTTGAGAAACCTTAATGCTCCAACTGACATGCTGCATTTGCTTAAAACCATAAAAATTCATTTTTTTAAGTTTCTTTTTTTCATTTTCCATACCAGTAAAAGCACTGACACACATTTTCAGCAGCAAAAAATCGCTGTACTTTATTTTTCAAACATCAGCCTTAAAGAATCGGCTGTTGTGCGAGCACATCACTTGAAATGGACTCACCACTGCTGTCTCTTTTTTTTCTTAAAAAAGAAAGGAAGAAAAAAGGAATCGCTAGTTATTTTCTGCACTTGCAGGTTTCTCTTTGACAACCACCAGCATTGGGACCAGGAATAGAATTATCAACATCAAAATCCCAAAGCAGCAGTACAATGAGCCCCATCCAAGCTGAATGCACACGTAGGGCTTGGGAGAGAAGGGAAGAGGGGGCTCTTCAGTGTCCATTCTCCTCTGCCTGTGTCATATTTTTGTGGCCTTGAAGTCTCTATAGAGTGGGTCTCTGGCTCTTGCGTTTTTTTGTTTATGGATCATTGGTTGTTTACTATAAAGCCAGCAGCAGCCTGGAGAGATGTGGGAGATGTTTTATCTCTTGCCGGGGTCTGCTTCAATTAAATTAATGGATCTATTCAACTCCCTCTTTCCTCCTTTTAGGCACAGCCGGAGAATACATTAAAAGATCTTATGCCTCAAGATGGTACATCATGGTATTAGCTGAGCCAGTCATTTTCCCATATTATAGCATTTTTCATATTAAAATAATAAATGAGAATTTTCAGCCTAAACACAGCTGAATAATTCTAAACAAACTAAAAAGATAGATAGATAGATAGATAGATAGATAGATAGATAGATAGATAGATAGATAGATAGATAGATAGATATCTTGTACCATCATGTGGCAATTTTCTAATGAAAATATGCTAATGATAGTTTTTCTTTTACTTTTTTGTTTTTTTTTAGTGTCCTCTTCAAATATGATTTATTATATATACATATATGTGTGTATACATACCATAAAAGAAAAAAGTGTTTTTGTTAAAAATACAAAAAAAATGTGTAGCAAAAACATTTAAAAAACAAGAATGACCAGCTAAAATTACTAATTGGTTTACTGATCCGTTGTGCTTTGTTCGATTGATTTGCAATTAATTCTGGTTTGTGGTCCATAGAAGACGGAGCTTGGCGCCAACCTTGGAGGCTACTGAAACCATATCCTCGCCAGGAGAATGGAAGGGGTGAATATCAATACCATGTTGTGAATCTGGTCTCTGCCTTGCACTAAGAGTGTCTTCTTCTTTCCTTTAGGCTGCAGGAAAGCATCTACCCAGGGAGTCGAGGCCCTCCATCACAGGAAAAACATGTTAATATATGAAAGCCATGCAGACATTGTTGATCCTACCAAGCTGTGCTATAAATGGATGATGGAACATGTATTCCAAAGACGTTGCAATGTCAGACATAAATTCTGACATTCTGGTTTCACATTATTGAACTTTAGGTGTAATTCTATGGCTTACTAGGTTATTACGAGCAATTACGTAAGGCTTTCTATTTCTGAAGCTGATGAGTAAACCCTTCATCTCAACATGTCATTTGTTGCATTTCCAGCTCAATTCAAATTGATACTTTGAATGAAACAATGTAAAAGTTGTAAAGTGCATGCAGTTTTTTTTTTATATTTTACTGCTATATATTATTTTTATTATATACTAGACAAGACAGTTTCATTGCAAACTCAAGTAATTATGTAGGGCATACTATTTTCATAACTGCTTAATCTAAACATTTCTGTCATTGCCGTTCCACCTTTTTATGATACGGATACAGTATAAATTCTTGTTTGTAGTCTGTTAAATAGTTTCCATATACATAGACAAAATTAAAATGTAATATAATTTCCACAGTAAACCTTTTATCAGGGTTTGTGAAATTTTCATGACATGTATGTATGTATGAATGTGAAATATCTGGAATTCTGTTTTTTTAATTAATCAATTACAATTTTCTTTGTAGTCATATATTAATGGACATCATATATTTCATTTACTTAGTTGTACTAAGATTAGACAGTTGTACTCTAGAAAGCAAATCAAGTATGGACAGATTGCACTGAGATGTTTACCTGTGACTAGTGAAGTGACTTACTTTCCTAATCACTAGTCGGGAATGAACAGGGAGTAATCTTGTGTGGTGCACCTGTCCAGGGATTACTAATTGGTTGGTGTCAGGGAACCATGACTGACACCAACCAATTAAACAAATAAAATCCCGTATTCCTAGAATGAAAATGCGCAGTGTGACCAGGCCTTGGTCCCCACTTCAGCAATTTTTTCACTCACATATTGAGCCCATTGAACCGACATGGTTGTTCAAGATCTTCGCTCGGGCTCTATAGCTTTTTTCCATTTAAGTGTTATTGAATAAGTGTTGCAGAACTTTATGAAGCTCCCTCACCTTCACCAAAATTGCTGCTCATAAAATCACCCCAAAAATGTCATTTTTAATGATACCAGGTGGGCCTGAAAAATACAGTATCTGAACACTTTTTCCACTAAATAATTTCATTAATAAATGTCTTTGGGCTTACAAATAGACACTATTTTGTTATTATTTATGTAAGTAAAAGGTAAAGCAAAGTTAAACATGATGTGCATAGGTCTGAAGTGAATATATGCTCTGGCAGTAAATTAACTAACAAAAAAATTGGCATAAGAAAGTTTATTACAATGTCTATGCTGCAACAAGTATTACAGTTGTTTTTAAGTAATGCAAATGCCATTTTTCACATTGACTGAATGGTGTTTAATGGTGTTGCCCATTTCCAGTTGGTCAAATAGAGTAATTATGTATGGACTTCGTTAGTTCTACAAAAAATGAAATTGCAAAAATGGCAAATTTTCCATCCGTAAATCAAACAGCCTCTTTTACTCTTTTTTTATTCTGCAACATCAAATATCCCATTATGGTCTTATCATGCTGGGGTAAAAAATTAACAAAGCATTTATAGTACTATATGATATTAAACAAAAACTGAACTCTACAGAAATCTCATTGCTGCCTGTGCCACTCATTTATCTCACTTTAAATGAAGGCAGCTTCACCCTTGTTTGGCCGGCGGAGGAAACTGAGATAAGAGAGGGGTAGGGGGAGCCTGACCACAGACGCCTTCCGAGTCCAGACTGTTAGCTTTTTAGCACAGGCTTGAGCAGTGATCTGGTTACAGCACCGTGAATGCAACTTCTCAGTCGCTGCATTAGGGCCAGGCTAGGCAGCCTCCCCAGAGAGCGGGGCAGCAGGTTTACTGACTCCAGCCGAGAGAGGAGTCACGGCTATCCGTCATGAAGCCACCACGGAGGCTCTACCTGTAGCCTGGGCTGGCCGCTTGAGCTGGAGCATGTTAAAGCTCTGCTGACAGGGATACACAAACTGTGTCTGGGTCTGTCCGGCCGCTGGGAATAGTGGGTATCACCAAACCCAAAGATATTGAACGTGGTAGAGATTGGATGCAGACAGCTATATCAGCTTGGAGGCTCTGAGCTTCTTGGAATAGACTTGGCTCAGCCTGGGTTGGCAGATTGCACTTCATTATTGTGTTTTACGAAATGAACCATTGAAACAAACCATAGATGTTGGTTTGATTGTATGTAATGATTAAGATGAAAAACTACTTTTTGTTTTCTTACACCAAATACTGGTACGAAGTATTGACTGACACTAATCAACTATTTTCCTGGTAGGATCACAGTCTCCAGTCACTGCCATGTCATTAAGGAAAGTGGATGTCCTGGACATCAAATACTTTGGTCTGCACACTGACGACAAGCTGCACTGGTCAAAGAATTCTCACTACAGACAAGAGTGGTCAAAGTAGTCTGTACTTCCTATATAGAGTCTGCATGTTGTGGATGGTCTATGAGTCTGTAATGGCCAACAGCATTTTCTCTGCTGTGGTGTGCAGTGCAGAGGTGTCAGACACCAAGAGACTGATCAACTCAGTGGTGGCTGAGAAACTTATAAAAAAACAATATGAAAATTCTGGCTGAAAGGAGAAATTGTCTTCAGACGATATAAGTCCTCCCTCTGTCACATATCCACTAAATAATCTTTGAAATAACATGATGCTACTTTGTTGTGCAATTTCTAATTGGGGATAAATCATTATATGTGCATTTGTATCGTATTATATACAAAGTCTACCATGTGCAAAATTGTGTCATTTTCTTTTTGGGTGCTAAAACATTATTATTATATTTAATATCTCATTAGAAACTAAAATAGTCTTGAGCACCATCTGTGTTAGTACTTCACTTTGTGTTAGTTATTTATCTAAAAGTTCTTATAGAGTATTTTTGCAGAGGTTTTATTTGAATTATTTAGAATTCATTTTATTTTATTCATTTTATTTTGTTTTTGCAATCAAAGCAATTAATAAAGCTTTCTGATTCTGAGCCTGATTCTGATATATATGTTCGCTACCCAGTTCATGATAAAAAATGATAGTGTTTCAGCCCAGACTGCTTTTTAAAGGAGGTAAAATACAGGGCAGCCAGGTCATTCAGAACAGAGAATATATTAGTCTTAAAGGCACAGTAACAAGGAAGGAAAATAGGAATATAGAGAACAAATGGTCAAGTGGAAAGGAATTATGATTGTTATGATTGTATGATGGTGCCAGAAACCACCCAAACATTATACAAAAATGCAGACTAAAGGCCCTATAGCATCCTAAATAACTGGTTAATTATTTGATGATTATGATTTTAAATACCTAATAACCTTTCATTTACAACTTCCATACAACTTGTATAAAAAATTTTACATTACTAGGGTACATTTTAACTCGCCTGCTATTATTGTCAGAAGACTGTCACTCCTTGTGCATAAACACTGTAGTGGAGTCTGGGCCCGTTCAGTCCAAGCAACGTAATAAGCTGTGATCTATTGTACTTTCACCACAGATTTACTATTTTGTGCTCTCTTGACCCATCTGATGACCCTTGACGTTAGAGTCAAATACACCAGCAGGTCTTAAAATTCACCCTTCAAATAAATCCTGCGCCTAGATAAAGGACCTCATCACATTATTGATAGTAGTATTGATTAATGTAAGCCTAATTAGCAGCAGTTGAGGAGCGTAATTGAAAACACGCCCACTGCCCTTTTGGTGGTAGGGCTGTAAGAATAGACTCCTACTAGAGTTAATCACAATCTAAGTCAATGATTGAAAACAGTCATATGCTAATAAATCTGAGGTAAGAACAGGAACGTGCCTGAGAGGTTTTTATTAGTTTCATGCCTTATCTCATTTTCCTCTTGAATGCACTGATGTGTTGTTCTAATGAGTTTTCATTTCTTTTTTTATGGACAAGTTATTGAGAGCAACATATATGTTGGTGCATTGCTTAAAGCATCCACTAGTAATTGATGCATAATTCAAAGCTACATCTTGTTTCTTTATTAAAATTGAACTGTAAATAGATTAACCAAGGTTAGGAGGAATGCATAAAGATGTACAGAACTCAATAAAACTGGTATGCCAGGCTGAAGCAGTTATTTGTTCTTTATTAATAATGTCTGTACAAGTATGATTAGCATGGAGCGTTGTATTGATGCTTAAAGAGGAATTCAATAGGTTTTTTAAACCTTTGGCATATTTCAAAAATTCAGTATTTAAGATGTAAACAATTTAAGTCTTAATAAGATTCTAGAGAATGCTAGTAATATGAACCAGATGTCTAAAGGCTTTTAACAGTCCGCTTTAAATGATAAGCAATGAAATATATGCTTTTGAATTGTCTAGCTTTAACCCTACAGTGGAATTTTGAAACTGTGCATTACGATCTGCATAAAAAAAAGTAGTCTCTGAAAAAGCATTATTTGAATATTCTCTACCTACAGCAGTCTGCTGTCAAGCACTGGCCATACCCACTTCTCTTTGATTTTTCAACAAAACAAAAAAAAAATCCACACAAAAACTATCCATTCAACAAATTAAAGGTTTACACCCCCCCGTGAACCACTGTTTAGTTCTAAAGGAACTACTGCTACCAACACATTCCATCAAATTTCAATGGGTTTTCTCATCAGGAGATCAAAACATGGCTCTACACAAATGCAGACCTTCCCCAATTCAGCTAATCTGGCAAATTGGAAAATTGTATCTTCATATATTTAATTTCATTAAAAAGATGTGAGCTTTCTGTATATGCCATATTTTAGGCAGCAAAAAAGCATTCTGAGACATGACCCCTGCCATCAGCGACGATCAAAGAGAGGCTAGGCAGACAGCTGTCAGGTATCCACCTCCAAATGCATCCAACATAATTACCTCAAGTGCAGTGCAGACGACCTGCGCTCGGACAACAGCGTTTTAGCGTCGACTCAAAGCCTCCCAGAGCCTTGAATAGTCAACAAGAGATGCACCTGAAACAATATTCTTTTCTTCTGTATTCTACAGCGAAAGAAAATTGGCCTGGTTTTTCGGTCTCAAGGCCTCGGTCCCAAAATGACTTCATTGTGTGAAAATGGCTTTATTTTTTCGCAGCGCCCCAGTCTTCATCTGATGGTATTTTTGTGTGCTTTGAAGAGCGTCAAGATTCATGTATACAGAAATATGAGCAAATTACAGCACTTTTCTTTCATTTTGAGGCACAAGTGAAATTAGATCAAGAGCAAGACGTGTTCTCCGTGGTGCAGACATTTTGCCGATGCCCAATTGCATTGGTGCAAACACAAAGCCACGAAGATAATCAATATTTTTGTTTGTGATATTACTCCTGTTTTGCTTCTGCATTCTTTTTCACCACAGCTATAACCTCTCGAGAGGTTGTCGAATCTCGAGGTGCTGTTTTCCGCGCCACGACTGTTATGAGTTGTGCCGCATGATGAATGATGAAATATAATATGATCAAAATAATTTCAGACATCTTAGTATGGACTAAAAAAGCCAACATCAAAATCTGTGTATCATCTTTCAGTGATTATCATTAGGAGTGTTCCTTCAAAAAGACGGCCATTTGAATATCTGGTGTCAGCATTGACAGTCCTTGCTGTAAAATGTGCTGCCCAAAGTCATCCTTGACAACCGTCACCTATGTGGAACAAAACTCCAGCCACTTATGTAAATAAGGTTGGTCTCTGATTAGGGCTGGATGTGCAGTGCATTGTGGTCAGCAGTTCAAAAAAATGACCATTTATTGGTGGGAAGTGTGCAAAAAATCCTATGCATATATGTGTAGAAAATATGTACAGCTACATATATAGGCAGTAAACGTTTATTTGTTTAAAAATATAAGCATGTTAGCTTAACTATTCCTAACCTTCAACTCAAGACAGCCCGGTATTTACAGTAATCATCCTGCTTATAAAAAACATGAAATGACTAGAAAGAACCAAAAGGCAAAAACCAAACCTGTGTTCTTCAATGCTGCCAAAGACCTCTTCTGTGCTATATTATGCCACCCTGTCTATATTTATTGTTCAATACATTATTAAAAGTGGCCTTACTATCTTACGCTATTGTAACGTCTGCTTATTGTATTGCTTCTGTCGCAGCATAAATGTTATTGTATGTTGCATCCTGGTCCATGGATAAACATGGTCTCATCTCACTGTGTACATGTAGACAGCTGCTGATGACAATGAAAGAGCCTTAAACCTTGCACTATTCTAACCAAGATATTAATAAATACATTAAAAAAAAACAAGAAATCATGGTGTTTTAGTGCTTTTGTATTTATTTGTATTTTTTCTTTTTTTTTTGTTGGCAAAACATTTTAATTGCAGAGAAATTGTTTAAAACACTTAGTGTGTGACTGCTTAAGACTAATGTGTGCAAAATAACACACATTTTATTTATTGATTGATTTTACTTTAAAATGCAGTGCATTGACCTTAACATTTTTGCTTTTAACTAACTTAAAACGTTTTTGTGAACCCTATCAACAAAATTCACGTAATTAACGTCACTCAAGTGTACAGTCACATGTGTTTCCATTTCTGCGGCATAAAACATGGCTTAGTTTGACAAATGCAGGTACTGTTCACCCTTCTTATCACTATAGGCCCTCAATACTATGTAACTGTAACGGAACATCATTTCTATTTGCCCAAAAGATTTAAGAAACTGAAGTTTATTTCAAACTTTGCAAAGTATTGCCAACCAAGCTTTCTGTTGACTTTGACTGGCCTTTTGTGTTTTTTGACTGTTTGTTCTGATTCCAGACTCTGTCTTCAATGCTGTTGTTTCTGGTATTATGATTTATGCTTGTTGGTCTATAATTTTGGACTGTCTGATTTCTCCTGTGCGTTTCTGTTTGATCCTACGCTTGTTTCAAGATTTCAAGGTTTTTCTGTGTGTTGTTCCTGCTCTTTTCTTACAAAATAAGCTTGGTGCCGTTAAAGTACTATAATCAAGGCCCACATTTGGCAGCATTTTTGTTTATTTTTTTATTTTCATTTAAATTAGTCATTTAATTACACTGTTATAAAAGTTTGATCATCATGCATGACTTTCATGACTAATCAAAACATTCTCGATCACAAGGACAATTGTGAGCTGTTTTCCCACACCGCAGTAAAATATTTGGGCCAGCACCATGGTAGCACCGATTACTGTATCTACATGCAGATGATAACGAATGGTAAATGCGTATTTCTGCCACAGGTTCGAAGTGACTAGCTGGCATATTGCTCCCCAAGCTCCCTTTAGGAGAGGAAAGGGACAGATAAGCTGGCTTACAGCCATCCAGTGAAATGGCATAACAGTCAGCAGAGAACATGCACTCTCCAGAGGTGTTGCAAGCAGGTAGAACCCCCAGCTTTTCCAGTACATATAAGATATATGCTGCTAATGATTTGAAAAAAGTTTTATAAATGTGAATACATGATAGGGCTGTATCATATGGACAAATACCATAATGCAATTGTATTGTTACACGTTGCATCTGCATATTTCTGCTGTGACAGGACACAAAAACACCTATAAAAACAATAATCTGTGGCTGGTAAGTGTGGCTGGCAAAGATACTAATAGCAAACTGGAAATAAAGTTGTGATTGCTTGTGGCCCAGGCCAGTATCACATTGACTGTTGGCAATCAATAAATTGTGCTTTTAGCATAACTTTCCACTAAAGATTAGACTCTAATGAGAGGAGGATTTACTTTAAAGAGCCCATATTTCCCCACCCCACTCCCAATGGACTGGTAATATTTGTCTGGTTTTACATATGAGAATAATGTCAAAATTTATTTTGACATGAACATTTTCCAACCTTGCTTAAACAGGCTGTTTTGTAACTATATGTTTAAAGCTGATATGAAACTGATATAATGATTTCTATACTAACTGGCTGTGAACCCCACATTTCTTCTAACTTCAACATGAACCTCCAGGTTCAAGCTTCTGCAGCCCAATCAGGCCGATATACACTGATCTTCTACAACATTCAAACCACAAATGGGTAGCAAATAAGTGATATCATTATGGTGACAGCTGTCAAAGGGTAAGATATCTTAGGTAGCAAGGTCATTCACTTTTTGAGGCAGGACAAATGGGCAGGCATATGTGTCTGAGATCTGATTGATTTTGACAAGGGCCAAACTGGGATGACTGGGTCAGAGCATTTCCAAAACAGCAGATCTTGCGAGGTGTTCGTGTGATGCAGTGAGCAGTTCCTATCAAAAATGGCATAAGGAAGGCCGACCAGTGACCCAGCAATGTGTCACGGACACCCAATGCACATTGATGCAGGTGGGGAGTGAAGATCAAATCCCACTGAAGAGCTGCTGTAGACTTAAAGTTAATACTGGTTATGATAGAAAGGAGTCAGAACACACAGTGCCTAGGAGTTTGCTGCACATGTAGAGAACAGACCCGCCAGAGTGCCCATGCTGACTCCTGTCCACCATCAAAAACATCTACAATGGGCATCAAAGCATGGTGCAGTAGAAGAATGTGGACTAGTCTGATTAATCATTTTGTTACATTACGTCTATGACTGGTGCTTGTGTGTCGTTTATGTAGGAAAGAGATGGCACAAAGATGAATTATGGGAAGATGGCAAGCTTAGGTCCAGAATGCGTGCAAGTTGCTTTGGTAGATGTTCAGGTAGGTACCACCTACATAAACTTTATTGCAGACCATCTACACTCCTTCATGGCAACGCTCTTCCCTAATGGCAGTGACCTTTTTCCGCAGAATAATAATACATAAGGCAAAGTAATAATGCTACACTGCAAAAATTGCCAGATCCTGGAGGTTCCATCTAGCAAAGGACTGAATGGATATGCTGTTAACATCTTGGTGCCGGATAACACAGAAGCCATTAGATTTCTTGTGGAGTCTATGTCTCTATGGATTAGAGCTTTTTTGGCAGCATTAGGGGAACCTAGACAATATTATACCGATTGTTTTAATGTTTTGACTGATCAGTGTGTGTAAATCTGCAGGTTCTTGTGACATCACAAAAAACATTGATTTCAAAATGGACTGTTTTTGCATGTTTGTTTCTGTGGACAGTATGAACAGGCTTATTTAAAACATAAACAATGTTCCATCAACCTCTCATTTTAAAAAAGCAAACAAGTAAATTCAGTTTTGCTGAAAATGGGCTCTTTAAGTCTTCTATATTGCAAATGAGATAAATTCCATTGCCCACCTAGTATAAACCTCTAGTGATTAGCTATGCAGTATTCACACTGTTCTCAAGCATCCATGCCTAATTTGGCCATTATATGGGTTGTAGATGCAGTATCCATTCCATTCCTTTACCCTTTTCTGCTTTTCTGCTATAACTCACATCTATGCGTGTGATTTTAATGTGAATGAGAAAGAGAATAAATTAGAATATAGTGCTTTTGAATATGTATAATGGCTAGAGTAAGAGTGCCCTCTGCTGTATCTGTAGCCTTGCCTAGCATGTGCTGGGGAGGGTGGGAGTCAGGGAGAATGCCCCAAAACCTTGGACATCTTTGCCTCATGTGAAATGTAGACAAGTTTATAGAAATAAAAGCATACATAAATTAAAAAAGCACTGTAAAACCCTGTATTCCTAATCAATGTCCTTATAGCTTAAGACTTTTTAAGCTTTACAATTTTATGCAGCATTTTACATAACAGTGCTTTATCAGGGACTGTTTTTGTTTTATCTTAATTATTGAGGGTAAATATTTCATTTAGTATCATGTAAGATTAAGAGAAAAAGCTCTTCACACTTCATAATCTGTAATTACCCATAATAAATACCCAGAGTAAGACTGATTACATGTTATGGTCAATTTGAATGATTGGCATAGAAATTCAGAGATTTTCAGATTTAATTGCTGAAACACTGGGGTGTATTTAGATGCTGACAGATGTAGAAAGGCACCACAGAATCCCTAGAGCTCATAGTCTCAGTTTGGATCCCAGAGTCTAAGAAGGGGTTACATCATCTTTTCCCAACTGAAATTTTAAAAGATTCTTATATCTTCCAGAATTTCTCTTATTTGCAGCATAAAGTGATGTTGGTTTAGTGATATTGGTTTAAGCCTAATTCACACTGCACAAATTCTTCTGTACAAATGATATCACATAAACTTCATTTGTTTCATAGGCAGACAAATACTTTTGACAAAGGGCCAAATAACTTTTTAAATGCATAAATGTATCATTTTGTGTTTTCTCAGGTTGTCTTTGTCTTATATAAAACTTATTTTGAAAGTCTGACGCTATTGTGACAAATAAGTCAGAAGTCATGACTTTTTACAGTCGGTCCCATCTGATAAAAGCAGGGAGAATTCTGATAACGCTGAACTCTATGTCAAATCTTTCACCGAAGCAGCATGTTAACATTGTCCAAAGAATACCACATATTTTCATTTTTTCCATTTTAATTTTTCTGCATCAGTTGAAAACAGCAGCATCCCTTTATACTGGGTGAAAAGTTCATGATGATTGAACCAATAGAAATGCTCAAAAATTCCTTTGAATAAAATGCTTTAAATTAACTTACATTAGATGAAAATAACGTGTCGCCTAATTCTGTAAAGGTAACATTTTGAAAATCACCTGACAGCAACGATCTACATTCCTACCTCCCAGAATACAACAGTGCATCTATACTAGCTCTGTTCACTGACGAGTGATTTGAATGTTTTCCCTTTGAGCCTGTATTATGTAAAAAGTACCAAGACTTGGGTTTCACAAATACAAAGGAACACCAAACCGCTGAAAGCAGGTTAGTACATTCGAGGCATTGTCTCGGATAAATACTGAATTGTTCGAGTGCAAGCATGAATCATATTTCAATTTCATTAAATTGTCTTAATGACATGCTTCTGCCATGGCTGCCATTAGCCCCTCTTTTCAAAGATGGGTCATTTAACCACTAATTTGTGACAAGTGACATTTTAAGAAATCACCATCTTAAATAATCATATAAAAATACTTGTAGAATGGGTGGGTATTCATATACAATGAGCACAATTACAGTACATATATCTATAAAGATCTCTGGATTTTGCACAACAGCAATGCAGTCGGAAGTTTCATTTCGCTCTTTTCAGTGCTAAGCAAGACTTGGTTCCTACAAACAATAGCAGAAGTGGACATGACTCCTTTATACGTGAAAGTCATGTGTTTCTCCTGAGACTGTCTCTCCAAATCCACAGGATCTTGTCAAATGATGGAGGGTGAGGTGTGGGTCAACGCTCTAACAAGTAAATGTCATCCACAAACCTCTAATGCTTGACCACGGTGCGACCTTGTGCACTTTGTACGCTATGGAGACCAGTGGGCTGAGCTGAGTGCCTTCAGAAAGGCCAGATGAAACACTGACTTGGCTCTCACAAAGTCTGCCATGGTGTCTCATCAAGCAAAGCTGCTAAGATGGAAAGCAGTGGTGGAACCTCACATTAAAGACAGGCCACAAGCCACAACTGAAGGAGCATTCAGAACAGTTTCAGGTTTTCTAAGGTTTTGTTAAAAGCCCTAAGTGTGTATTTGTTTAGAAGACGGTTCAATGTAATGCTTTGGTGGAATAAGAACATCTTCAAACTCAAGCCAGTGCAGATGGGTAGGAACACGAATCAGATTAATACGTTCAAGGACCCCAGTCCATATTCAGTCTCTCCAAACATGGCTGCTGAAGTTAGTTTTACAGTTGTGAATTTGAATTTCTTACCTGCAGTTCAAGCCTCCAAGGTTGCCAGGTACTTCTTCAGAAGCAGCCCTAATTTGGGGGCCAAAAAAATAAAACTGTGTGCATTTAGAAATAATGCAGAGAGTGTCACAATTTAAATGACCAGGATACAAGGATGGTAATTTAAAATATATCTAAAATATTTATACTACAAGGAACGTTTGTGTTCAACTGTGTGTCTCACACAGTACAATTATTTCTTCTTTCAGCCAGCTGCATATACTGCAGCATCTTTTAATGTGAGGGGACAAAATGCTTTAATCATCTAGAAGGTGTCCATTTAAATTCCCGCCATAATGATACTGACTGTTTAAATCATCCAGAGCAGCCTCAGTATAATAATACTGTTTAATACTAAAGAGTTTCTAATTGTTATTTGTAGAAAACATGATGATGATGATGCATTTTATTAAAAAAATAGTTTTTTCTTATAGCTTATTACACCATGTGATTATGGGTAATAGCATATTAGATAGGTGCCAGATCTGGTGCTAATTAAGTCCTGAGCATAAGAACTGGGCACTTTTAAGAAATGAGTGATCTCTAATGCTAGACATGTAAAATTAACCCACAAACATGTTTTAGTGTTCATGTGAATACACCATAGTGTTTCTAGACAATAGCTAAGATGTAGCCTACAGCTATAGTTGCTCTCTGGTCAAAAAGGCACAATTTGGTGGTAAGAATTTTCCTCTGAATGAATTTGCTTATGCTTCAAAAATGTCACATAATAAGTTAAACAAGGCCTATTTTTCTAAAGAATCTATTGAATCTTGAAGTGTAATGCTGATAGACAAACAGCAGCTCTGGATAGCCTTCCTCTGGGAGTCTTTATAGCCCTGGCTCCCAGGTTAAGTGTTCAGTCAGTAGGAAGAGCTTGTTCTATATACGCATGTAACCATGCTTAACACCTCCTGCTGTTCCTGACCACTGAGGATCCGTCTGATTCGAAATACCCTCAAAGCCTTGCTGCATGAATTCAGTCCTGCAGGTACAAGCGCCCGCTTCTGATTAAACATCATTCCTCTTGTTCTCTTGTGCCTCTGCCTGCTGCGATACTGTAGATTAGCTCTCAATCACAGCATGCCCGTCCACCACTCTAATAACAGTAATCCTGTCAAAGGATTTGGGGCTGAATAAACTCGAGCGAGAGCCAGTCTCTATCTTGAAATGAGCTCGCTATGCATTCGAGGGGGCATAGGCGGATTCTACGCATGCAACTCTGTATATATAACACAACATGTCATTTGGCAGCACTTCATATGTTGCTCCAAAGACACAATCAACAGTAAATGGAGGAGAATCTCGACTCGCTCAAGAGGTATTCATTATGCCCAAAAGCTTTAAGAGTCTTCAGAGAAACTACACAATAATAGGGAGACGAAGAAGCCGGAGACCAATTGGTGCCCTCTGTATGATTAGAGACATTGCTTTGAGAGAGATCAAAAAATTCTCTACTTCAAGCCACTTGGGGATTGTTGCATTTATCTTCATATTACCCTTGACCTGGCTGTACAAATAAGGCAGAATAATGAATATGCTGACCTGTATGTATCCAGGTGTGCATATACAAATGAATGGTTGACAATAAAGCCTCCCTTTCCCAAAAAACAAGAAATCTATGCAACTAGATTAAAACAGAATGAAAAGTGCATTTAGGTACAATATTAGGTACAATATTAGAAATTGACTACTAAGAAAGAAGTTTCAAATACATTAATTCATATGGTTAGCCAACATATCCTTTACATGGAATAAGCTTACATACATACTTTAACAAAAAATCAATAACATGTTTTTTTGCAAAGGACATATATTGTGTATTTTATTTTTCCAATATTATATTTAGCAAATAACATTAAATAAACAAATAAAACAAATAAAGTAAACAACTGATTACATAATAAAGCAAAATTTTGCAAACAATGTTAAGTGCAGCTGCTATGTTCAAATGTTCAAACTCGCAGGTACTTGACAAGAGCATGAATAGTCCAAAGTTCTCTAGCAGCTGAAAACATCCTTTCTTTATAGCACCAGCCTGATACCCACAAATTATAAACTATTTTCCTGAAATATATTTTTTTGGAGAATGATCAAGGGAGTGGGGTGGAGGGAGAGAGAGAGAGAGAGAGAGAGAGAGAGAGAGAGAGAGAGAGAGAGAGAGAGAGAGAGAGAGAGAGA
>JBBJLR010000042.1:11503850-11527784 GCA_037577145.1 Brachypetersius gabonensis | reverse complement strand
GTGTTGGGAGGAGGATGTTGAGGAGAGACTCTGAGTGTGTTGGGAGGAGGATGTTGAGGAGAGACTGAGTGTGTTGGCAGGAGGATGAATATGGTGATTTATGAATATGGTGAGGGAAGACATGCAGGCAGTTGGATGGGAGAGAGGACGATTCAGAGGACAGAAGGACCAAGTACCGTCCTTCATGGCAACAGTATTCCCTAAAGGAAGTGGCCACAGTGGTCCTCAATGCATAGTGGCCCTTAATGTAACATCCGCTGTGTACTATATGTATATGGCTGAGATGACAATAAAGCTTTACTTACTTACTTACTTAATGCATCAGAGCTGTTTTGGCATCACAAAGGGACCAACATAATATTAGACAGGTGGTTTTAAGGTAATGGCTGATCTGTTATTTTATCGTGTTAAAGTAAAATAAGTTGGGCTATAACGGATTTCTGACAAAGAGCACAGCTAGTTGTGGGGTCAGGACATGCTCGGGAGAGATTGTGCTTGGACGAGAGACAGGTCTTTTGAGAACATGAGCTGAATCGGAAATATGAGGGGATTTGAAATGAGAAAACTTATCCTACAGTATCTAACAGTAAACTCATGGGGTGTGATGTTACTAATATACCACTAGATGTCCTCGTTGTCCCAAATTAATGGTCGAAACAAGCCAAGCTTGTGCTTGGCTACCCACATGCTCTGTTCACTCTTGTGTTTTTTTTTTTATTTGTTTTGTTTGTTTTTGCTATTTTACACATTTGACCTAGGCAAAAAGGAGATGGGTAATGATTTGAATCAAGTGTACCACAGGACACAAAAGACAAAACGTGTCTAGTTTTGGGCCGCCAGGACTGGAATACATAAACCTTTAGATCTAATACAGCTGGAAAGGTTCAAGCTGTGCAGGGAAGTTACTCTAATCTCACCCCCTAACCCAATGAGAGAACATATTTTTATATAATTTTATATAATTTATATAATTTTTATCGTTTATTAATGTATTATAATTATTATTATAATTATCACCATTATTACTATTATTGTTATTATTATAATTTAATATTTTATTATTATTATTATTGTTATTATTATTATTACTGTTGTTGTTGTTAGTTAGTTGTTATTATCTTGTTTTTGTTTTACATTTTACGTATATATGTAGTTTGTGGTTGTTCAAGGACAATAAACAAATAAATATATATATTCTTTTTTAATGTTTATTTGAGGGGCTCACGTTCTAGCAGGTCTGAGGTTTCTGACAGAATGGATACATGGTAGAACCTTGGGACGTCTTGTTGATGTGTACTAACTGTTGACTATAACACTATTTAATATTATTAACACTATTAGAATTTGTGTTTGAAGCTGGCCTGGTGGTTAGGGAGTTTCCCCTGCTATTGGAAGGCCGTGGTTTTAATCTCTGGACTGCTAGTGACAGCACTGAGACGCCCTCGAGCAAGATAAAGTCCCCACACACTGCTCCCTGGGCGCTGCGTCACTGCTTCACTTGGTGAATGGGTTAAATGCAGAGAAAAAATTCCACACTGTTTACAATGTGAGCTTTGTTGTTGTGTCTTCCCGCGTGACTGTATACTGTACTTCACTCCACTTTGCTTTGCTTTTTTTTACTTTACTCTTCAGCTGTCCTGCCTGGCAGTGGTGAACAGTAGAGGTCGCTGTTGTACCGTTCTTCTGAAGAGCCGCCTCAGTTCCGAGGTCATCCGCAGGGTGACGCTGTTTCGTGCCGGAGACTGCGGGAGATGGGGGTGTTTGCTCTGGTGGTTGCTCTGAAATTGAAGAGGATTGATTTCAGCGCCCGAGCCTGGAAGAAACATCACCAACTGTTGCTTCTAATATTAGCTTGTCTTTGTTTGAAGGTCCGTTGTCTCCTTGCATGAATCCTTCCCTAAACTCAAAGGTATGACTGGACTGGACTGGACTGGGACATTTGACTGACAGTGAACAAGTTTTAGGGCTGTATAGTGATGACGGGTTGACCCAGCGATTATAATGTACGCTTGTATGTGTGTGTGTGTGTGTGCGTGAGTGTGTTGGGGGGAGGGTTCCTCTCATTTTCATTTTCATTCTGTTAGTTGTTTAGATGTATTTTTCCACTGAACCCTTATCACCAAACAGGAAAGTAGGTCGCTCGAGTCTGGCTCAGGACCACTGACCTGACTGATCACTGTCCTGCAAACATCTCACCTCCAGCCTCTCTGTCCTTTCTGCCTCCTGTTCGTGTGATACCAGCTTAGTGCGTGTGTGTGTGTGTGTGTGTGTGTTCCAAATTAAAATCTCTATTCTCAGACCTGACAGTAGCCATCACTCCATCACACACACACACACACACTCACACACACACACACACACACACACACACACACACACACACACACTTCTGTTTTTTGCTCAACTTTTGATCCCTGCAGATGCTCCCAATCCATGTCCCCTTTTTTTTTGCTATCAAGTATCCTTTAGTGTGACTTTAAGAGACTGGAGAAAGTTACATGTAAATGTCACCTGATTAGGGCTGAAGAAGAGGAAGAAGAAGAAGAAGAAGGGAAAAAAAAGTTCTAAAAAAAAAAAGAAAAGAAACCCAAACTCCTCCCTTCTCCCCACCCCCACAGAGGCAAAAAAGCCCGCCCACTACAGACAGTCGGCCCTTAGACCCCCTTATACACTTAAAAAGAGGTGGCACACAGACACAGACAAGCATTCATTCAGCACTGCCTCCTTTAAGCAGATTACTTCCCGCCGCTGCTCCAGATCCTCTACACTTTGCCTTCACCATGCTCAGGATGCTACCAGCCCCTCAGCTCCGGATCCTGCTCTTCCTCCTCTGGTTCTGGCACTTCACTGCAGACCACAAGGTGCAAGGTGAGTGTGGTTTTTCACTGTCTGCTGAGTTATGCTGACATCAGAGACTATTTCAGTAAGGGTATTTTAAAGTTTTTTTTTAATGTCTTGTCTTTTTTTTAAAGAGTTCTTGTGATTTTTTTTCTTCTGCTGCTGCTGGTGGTTTAATGCCATGTGCTTTAATGCTGCTGACAGTGGAGCAGGTGTGTAAAATAGCCCACCTTGAATGTGCAACAAGATTGCAGGGAGGTGATACAGGCCGAAATCTGAGGAACATGCTTGAATAAAGTTGATTATTATTTTTATCATTATTAGGCATCAATAAATTCAGTGATGGATCTGCAGACCTCATTGCTGATCAATGGTGACACCCACGAGTCTCAATGTATGCAGAAGCTTTGGGGGAAATAATCTCCCTTGTTAATAATAATAAGAATTGTAATAATTAGTGTCATCACTGTGCACAGTAGATCTGGCAGCTGCTGTATCTGTGATGTTCAGGTGTTCCTCAGTTCCAGTCATGTTCTGGATCTATTTTGTGCAGAAAAGTTTGCTGGACCCTGTGGCTCTAGACGCTTCAAGAGGGTCGTCTGGCGCATGGTGTCTCCTCGGCACGCAGTCCCTCTAATTTAATAAATAACATTTATTAAATTACATGACACGAATTCTCCTCTGGCTCGACCTCAGATGAGAGGGTAGAAGGTTTTTGAGCTATATTAAGAGTGGCTGGTCGGTATATCTTTATTGATTTTTAGAGAGAGCAAAAGAAAAGGGAAGAAGAGGGGAAAAAAACACGCCGCGTTGTGCTCGTCTAGCCTGAACAGTCTGGTCCAAGTGGAAGCCCGAGGAAGTGGAGTCTAGACTGCACATTATTTAAATAGGTGCGAGGCTGTCAGTCTGGCAGCAGCTCCGACCAGAAACAAAATCGCCTCTGCTCGCTCAAAAAGAAGAGAAGAAAAGAGAGAAAAATGACCACAGCGACGAAAAGTCCTGGAGACCGAAGGGGCAGCCCCGTTGAGTTTGTCTGGGTTCAGGCATGCAAGTGTAAAACAGTCGCATTACTGAGAAATCAGACAAAATAGAGAGGGGGAGGGGGAGCGGGGCAGCTTCCAGCTAATACAGCCTGCACGTGTTGTGTCTGGGTCATTGGCTTCAGACTTTAATGCGACTGGCTTTCTGTTTTTTTCTGCTTTTTTCCTCCTCCCCCCCTTTCTTCCCCCCCCCCCCTCTCTTTTTTTTGGGTTTCCCAGCTGGTAACTGCTGGCTCCAGCAAGGGAAGAACGGGAGATGCCAGGTGCTCTACATGCCCGGCATGAGCAGGGAGGAATGCTGTAGGAGTGGACGGCTCGGGACGTTTTGGACTGAGGAGGACGTCCCTAACAGCACCCTGTTTAGGTGGACCATCTTCAACGGAGGGGCTCCAAACTGCGTACCTTGTAAAGGTACACTTGGCATTGTCTGGCTGTTGGCGGGGAGACATAGGGCTGGTGGAGACTGCAAACACATTACAATTTCATTTAGGAATATGTTGTCTGGGAAGAGTTAAACATCAGAATGTGTAGTAGAATACACACACACACACACACACACACTCACACAAACACACACACACTGGCCCACATTTGTCAGAATAAAAACAGGTCTCAGCTTTCTATTTTCAGTTGGATAAATATGAGCCATTATGTAAAAGATTGCCAAATTCGATTAGCCTTCTC
The DNA here is from genome assembly GCA_037577145.1 of Brachypetersius gabonensis. Lineage (NCBI taxonomy): Eukaryota > Metazoa > Chordata > Actinopteri > Characiformes > Alestidae > Brachypetersius > Brachypetersius gabonensis. The sequence continues at coordinate 11,523,222 of JBBJLR010000042.1, read as the reverse complement.
CCACCAAGTTGCCTAATGCCTTTTTTTGCCCACCTGTGGTCAATTTTTTAGAGACGTGTGATAATGTTGACTGTGGTCCCGGAAAGAAATGCAAGATGAACAGGAGGAGCAAGCCACGCTGTGTCTGCGCCCCCGACTGCTCCAACATCACCTGGAAGGGTCCCGTGTGCGGGTCTGACGGAAAAACCTACCGGGACGAATGCGCCCTTCTGAAGTCCAAGTGCAAAGGGCACCCTGATCTCGAAGTGCAGTACCAGGGAAAATGCAAAAGTAAGCGCCGCTACGCATGAGACATGTCTCAACACCTTGAACTGCAAGGGTCCCTATGGGCCCATTCAGGTCCTCACTACCAGATACGTAACACATATCGTTTTTCAATAACCTACAACCGTTTCAGAATTAAGTTGTAAAATAACCAAATAAGTTTAAAGGGTTATGAAGCATGTCAGTTAAAATTTCATTGGTCTTTTCACTATAATTCTCAAAGGACACAGTCTGTGTTGGTTGTGCTTTAGGAGCTGTAGTACAGATGCTGCTCAGTTGATAGCCCCACACCCTCATCCCAAACTGAACCAAACTACAGGCTCAAATGAAATAATGCAGTAACAAGTTGTTCATACGAAGTAAGGCTGTAGCGTGAGAGATTACATTTGAGGATCACTACTATCAAGGCAGTCAGTAGCAACTTGCAATAGACGTATGTGGGGAAAATTGATACTGAAACTGTGTTTGCCTTTGGTTTCTGCAGAGACGTGCCGTGATGTGCTTTGCCCGGGCAGTTCAACATGTGTCGTGGACCAGACCAACAACGCCTACTGCGTGACGTGCAACCGCGTGTGCCCTGAGATCACGTCCCCAGACCACTATCTCTGCGGCAACGACGGCATCGTCTACGCCAGCGCCTGCCATTTAAGGAGAGCCACGTGTTTACTGGGAAGATCCATCGGAGTGGCCTATGAGGGAAAATGCATCAGTGAGTTGGCGAATGGGAAAACAGTGTTGAGTTTGTTGATCCCAGTTGAGCATGAAGTTTAGAGGGTAGATGAAGTTCAGGAAGCTTATTGTGCCCAGATTTTCAAAGTGGCGGGGGAGTGGGAGGTGGGCTTGAGTAGCTTATTTTCCAGCTAGCAGTTTATGTGCATGTGCAACCATGCCAACATTCCAAACAAATTCTGACCTTTCATACTCTCATGACAATTGTGTTTGCAATTATTATTTGCAAAGCAAAGTCGTGGGTGTCTAATTGCTTCCTGATGTTGGCAACACTGTCCTGTCTCTTATTACAAACCAAGTGTTACTTGCCTTCCAACCCCTTTTGTGCAACCTCTACCTCCCAAGTGCTGTTAACCCCCCCCAAACCCTTGGCTTATTATCCAGTTATTAATAGAAAGATTTAATATTCCATGCTCGTGAAGAATCTTAACATCTCAGTTGTGAGCTATAATGCGAGTCAAACAAACAAGTCACAAAACTAAACGAGCTTTTTTGTTTGCTTGCATGCAGAAGCCAAATCATGTGATGATATCCAGTGCAACGCGGGGAAGAAGTGTCTGTGGGATGCACAGATGGGCCGGGGCCGATGCGCGTTGTGCGAGGAGACGTGTCCCGAGAGCCGCTCGGACGAGGCCGTGTGCGCCAGCGACAACACCTCGTACCCCAGCGTGTGCGCCATGAAGCAGGCCGCATGCTCTATGGGGGTCCTCCTGGAAGTTAAGCATTCGGGATCTTGCAACTGTAAGTAACACAAAAACCGGAAAAGACAATCTAAATGCAACACCCCCAACCCCACCACCACCTATACACAGCACCCTGCATCCCTTCCTCGCTCTTTCTCCGTAAACACTCCCATTGGTCAGATCTAAGCAACAGAAAAGGACTCAAGATGGGAAGTACTTGTTTTTTTTGCATGTACTCTTGGGCCGACTTCTTGCAGTTTTTTTTAATTTTCCTTTTTTTTTTTTGCAAGTGAGAGAAATAAGCCTCATGAATAATGACTAGATAAAACACCATGTAAACCCAGTACAGAAGCATTTGTATCAGAATTTTTTGGCTCTTTTTGGTAGTCATACTAATTTACTGCATATACTGCATGAATATACAAGCAGACTAACCTTTGCAGCTAGAACACACACCTAACATATTAATAGTTGTGTCATCATTCTAGCGACCTGTCAGTTACCCAAGCAGGCCTTAAACTTTTGAATTTTTTTTTTAAAACGTTGTTGTAGTGTGTAATCTAGAGACGTCCAGTATATTATCATATCACTACAGCATGTAAATTTCATGGTCACATTGCTAATTTCATGATAATCATGTAACTTTTTTTTAAGTTTGTATTGTTTTGTATTTATTGTTTTGTTTTGGCTGTAATCAATCATTGCAAGATGCACTATGTCGCCATGACATAAACAGCCCAGCCACGTGTGCGAGGGACAGAAAACAGTAGCATCCATGTTCTAAACAAGCATAAGGTGATTGTAACATTGGTGCTTTCCTAACAGTCCTGTCCTCTTACTCTCATAAGAGTTCAGTTACATTCCGCTTCATAGTGTGTCTGGCAAACAAGTCTGTGAATATATTCTGGTTTTCCATATCTTGACTGCTTATCTTATAGTAAATAATACTATTAAAATAACATTTTTAAAAATAGCATTCCAGCATTAAGTGCTTGGACCCCTAATAAGAACTGGCATCATTACAAGGGACCAACTTTATAATCACCTCATGGAATGAAACGACTACAGCATTTACAGTTTGCAGGACAAGCAGAAAGAACTTTTCTCTTTTCTACTCTAGCAAATGTCTATCATGAATAAGAATTTGTTTTGCAGGTTCGTTGTGAATGTGTTGACTTTTAAGTGTTCATATGGATTATGAGGGACTGCCTATTTCTTTCTGTTGCTCTGTCTATTTTTTTTAAAGATTTTATTTTAGTTTTTGATTTCCCAATGTAAACGTCTCTGTAGAAGCATATACCTCAAAACTGTGCCAGCGGAACGACCTGTTATGCTCAGGTCGTCTTAGGGCACAGGATGCCATCTTAGCCAAGTAGCAGTAACTGTGTGTCTGAAATAATGGATTTTAGATGGAAACCAGAAAAAAGAGCCAATCCTATAACACACGAGCACTTTTTGTTTTTGTCCTCTTTCAGGAATCTGCGAAATTAGACCTGAGCCATTGAACCCACTGATCACCCTCACTTGTCACAGTCCTGACTTTCTTGATTATGTAAAGCTTGTTGCATAATTGGGGTGGGCTGGGGTAGGGGGGTGGGGGGGAGTTTAGGGGCAGAGAGCATTGCCACTGCCAAATCTGCCTAAAAGACAAAACTTAGACTGTGGCATTCACAGAAGGCTGAGGAAAAAGGAAAAGAAAAAGACAAACATTCACTTAGATTCTGCGCTGTTGTGGTCTTTATTCATACAACAGCTACCATGTATTCTCCCATATAGCCATTACGGAAGACCAGGAGGAGGACGAAGATGATGAAGACCAGGACTACATGGCTTACGTCCATTTATCGCCAATACTGGATGGATAAACCGCCATCAAACCAGTGGAAACAGTCCTGTGGAAAAGGAAACATGTCCACACTGTACAAATGTGTATGCTAATTTATTTTTCAAAGAAAAAAAGGAAGTATACATATAGTTCAGTCTGATAGATGTTTATTTATACGGTGTTTTTGTTTTATAATTTATACATTTACAATGTCTGACTTACTATCTCTTATCATGTTATATTGTGTTCACTTGTCTTTTTTTTTTTATTATGAAGAAGTATATTTGTCCAAAGAGAAGCAGTGTTATTTATTGTGAGGTAAAAAAAAAAAAAACGCTACCATGTAAAGTGTGTCTTCTGCAAGCTGTAAATTGCATTCCCTGAGCTGTATAAATCTGCTTATCGCTGTCCATTCTATATCACAGATGTTTATTTCACACTTAACTGCATGTTTGCCTGTGTGTTTATTTATTGGGGGAAAAAAAAAATCGGTCACTCTTTAATGTACATAACCTGTTTTTGGTTTTGTTTACTGTTCACTATAGCTGACCAAAGGGATTTTCTCAATGGTTCTTCAACGTTTTTGCTACACAGCACCGCCTGGTGACATTCGAACATGAGCCATTTCTCAAGACACCCGTTTCTTTTCTTTCTTGCTTTATTTGTTATTCATGAGATGTTTATTTTACCATTGTTCATTAGGAGTGTTCATGTCTTCAGCTATAGAGCAGAAATCATCTTTGGGCGATACTTGATTGTCAAAAATGTGCCATTAACATGACTATGCTATTTTTGCCAATGTTCTGCTCTATACTGCTTTCTCCGAGCTCACCCTCTACAGGACTGAGTGTCAGTATCTCTTTTCTTTGCTTGCATTGTTTTCAGAATGCATTCTTATTTTCAGACATCGCAAGACGAATACAAGATTCAGTTATAAATATATAGTTTTGTATTTTTTTAATGTAAATGTCATATGTATATACAAAGTTTGATGGTATTTGTACAGATATGAAGAGTGAAACAATAAATAATACAACAATAAAATGAAACTGCTGTCATTTCAAGTTTTATGACTTGGGCTCAACATTTTGCAACAGCCTCCAATGAACTTACGTCCCAGTTACAATTTAGCAAATAATCCTAAATAATATGATCCTCAACGATTCAACTAAAAAACGTCACACAACTAAACAGCAGCAGTGATGCTGAAGTCATTTTCTCAGCTTTAAGAGCTTTTTATATCTTGCTTAATCTAGACTGGAGTACTTTCAGTGCCACTCCACCAGTGATTTTGCTATACTAGCCTGATCATTGTTTTCTAAGTGAATCTACACTTAAAGTGCACAGATCTAATGAGCGTGGCATTATTAGCAAGCGAGCAAACACTGGAAACACATAGAGTACAAAAGGGGAAGCAGTTGGCAAAAATGAGAACATTCAGGTTTGAACTCCCTACAGGCTGATTTTGCTTGTGACTGTGATTCAAACTTCTTTAAAAAAAGCACCACAGTGTAATTTGGTAATAAAAAACACATGGGTTGCAGATTTGTGCAATATGCTACAGCAGTTATGTAAATATGAGAAGACAATGCTTTTCCAACAGACGCTTTCCTCATCTCACACCATACCCTGGAGTACCATGAGATAAAACATACCTACCTGCTCTCAGACTTTAAAGCTGGACATTTACCTTGTTCTCCAAAGCTTTCAGAAGCTTTGAGGGGTCTTGAAGGAGAGCGAACACACAGCAGAAAAAAGAAAGCACAACCTGGCTAAAGAATCATTTTCCACAGAAGTGAAGAGTGTAGAAAGAGGACACTGAACAGATTGAGACTATATGACCCCTGATATGCAGTGAGCTCTAATGCACTAAACCGTAATGCACTCAGTTCTTACACATTTCCATGATGGCCAGAGTTAACTTTTTCAGCAATTGGTGCTACAGTCGTCTTTTTTTTTTTTTTTGAGGCATCAGACCAGACAGGCTAGCCATTCGCTCCTCACACATGAATCAGTGAGCTTTGGGTGCCCCAGAACTCGGTCACTGGTTCTAGTTGGACTACATTTGGTAGGTAACTAACAAATGCATATCAGGAACACTCCACAATATACCCAGGGCCAGCATTCTAGCCATTACAAACTAGCTCTTATCAAAGTTGCTCAGATCCATTTGGAAATTCAGCTCACTCAAGAACCGGGTTTCCTTTAATGACACAATATAAAATAACAAATAATAAGTACCAGTATTATAGAGTTCATGTAGCCCCATGGTGGGCTTAAACTGCAAAGTAGTGTAAAATAAGCTTTCTGTTAAAGAGGGTGTGCTTTAAGTTCAACATGGTAATTTTATCTGTTTCCAGCAAATCAACTTCAAAAACTGACTGCTTAAGATACCCCACCCCTTTGACAGGTGCCACTGTAACAGAATAATCCATGTTATTTATATCATCCGTCAGTGGTTTTAACTTTGTGGCAGATTTTGTGCGTCCTCGGGCTACGACAGTCTCGACATGCAGTCTTCGAGTTTACAGTGCTCACTGCCATAACTAGTTTGGTTGCGCAGAGCAGAAGAATACAGTATACGCACAACACGTTGTTTTTATGCTCTAGATTATGACTTTACAGCTGTGTTACGATCAGTAAGCGACTTAGGCCAGGTTGAATTTCAGTTTACACCAAAATTTGGGTCACATCACTGTCGAAGAAACAAATCTGTGTCGTAACTCAAGGGCCTCCTGTACAAATGTTGTTGACAATGAATGAGAGCCAGCAGCCCCCAGAGAGCACTGTGTTATTTTAAAAAACGCCAATGAGAGACTGTTCATTATGAGTTGCAAAATTCTCATTCGCTTTTATTTCAAACTGTCATGGAAAAAATACACAAATCTGAATAGAGACGGCAGTGATTAATAGTAGGATGCTTTATTATATATAGATACAGAGTAGAAACTTTTACAAGTCTGTTACAGAGAACAGCAACCGTTACATTACTTGGCGGACCTTCTAGTTCTTTTGTCCCAGGAAAAGTTTGCTCCATATGACTTAAATCTCGGCTTCGGCGTTCTCTTCTCTGTTATATCGTAACTCCAACCTGGAAAAACAAACAGGACGATGAACGTGTGGCCAAGTGTATTTAACGGAACTGATCTGGGAGTGGGCCATTGGTGTTGATGTGAAAAGTAAACAGAAGACACGAATAGTTAGGTTGAAGGCAAAAGCTAATTTAGTAAGTAACAAACAACACGTCTATTCCTTCAGTGCTCTTTTCCTTTGGGAACATTTAAAATGTCATGATTGAGAAGACTTTGATGTTTTAACAGCCTACCATTCTTCTCAGCAAACGCAATGGCGTCCTCCTTGGTGCTGAATGAGAGAACCATGTTGGACAGCGGGTCAGCTCTGAAGGAGAAGGGTCACAATAAAAGTTAGTACAAAACAACATTTTCGCCAAATCTGTAAGGGGTTAAATGATGAAGGATTTATTCAACAGGAACCACACAATGTTACAAAAAGGGTAATGCTTTCCTTAAAAGCAGTTAGATATTCTATTTTTTATGTTTTTTTTCATCTCTGAGCATAAACATGCATCAGTGAATCAGTAAGCATTTGGTTTTTCAATAGACGCAGGGGAGAATTTCAGTCTACTATACTGCCCTAAAAAGCCAAAGCGCAGGAACTACATATTTGGTCAAAATTGACTTTAGATGACAAATGGAGTTTAGGACGTCTCCTTTGTCTTGTGAGAAATATCCTGGTTCAAAGTTGTTCCGTTTCAGGGAAATGATGTAAAAATTGCGGTAACTAAAAAAAAATCCATACCAATACTTTAAAGCCATATTCTCAGTTTCAGCTTGGGCTTTGTAGGGCGGTATAATGTGAGGTTTTAAGACCAACAAGTAACCTGGTACCATTTCTTTTGGATTTCATTCTACTGAATAAATAACACTGTATGTTCTTTATTACTCATTCTTTTACTCACATACAATGAAGTGCTAGAACTTGGGCCTATCTGGTCAAACGTTTTGTTGAAGCCACATCCTCTAGAGAGAACACACACTCGGAACATTTTAACAAAGTTACGGTATGTGTGCTGAATTTACCAAGTTGGGGTTGGACAAGGACATAAAATGTGCATGTCCAATAGCTCTGGGTGATATTCAAAATGAAGTATCATAATATTACAAGACCGGAAAGAAATATTTTGCACTTTGCACTAAATGGGGTCTTTCTGAAATATCTGATTACCTCAGCCAGGCCTGCCGTTCTAGATGTTAAAGTAACTTATGTAAAGTAACAAATGTAATTTGACTAGAGACAACTGTATGTTTGTTTTTGTGATCTGATCTCGAAAACGACCAGGTTCAGACCTCATAGCTAGTTAAGGTAGGAAGGTAGCTTCTCGAACCAGAGCACCCCTCCCAGCACATTAAGCAGACAGACACAGTACTAGATTTTTTTTTCTGTTGAACTTACGTGGAGGCCCAGCCCATCAGAGGGTTTTCCCAGCGCTCCCGGGTATCAAAGTCAATCTTCCACTTCTTGGTGTTCTGGACCCCTGACTGCATGGCTGTACGAGTGGGCACAAAAATGCGCACTTTACGAGTCTTGATGTGTTCCTCCGGAACACCAGTTATTGAAGTGATGTCCTGTAGAAAAACAAAAGAAAGCTGTTTCAGGTCCATAGTGTAAGGCCATGATTTTTTTAAATATAGTAATAATTTGCTTTTTGGCTGATGGAAAAGGTTTGGGAAAAGATCCAAGAGTCTATGCTATCTAAAATGCAAAGCGGGGCTTGTGGTGAGCATCCAAGATGAGGGGAAAAAAAAAAAGAGCTTGGCAGGCCTCACATACTTACACCTAAAGGCCATAAAAGATTACGCAATTTTAAGATGCAAATTACTACTACTCAAGAAGAAGCTTCAATTATTTGTTAGTCAGAGATCATAGTTTAAAAACATAGTTTGATTAATAGTATGCTTAAACAAATGTACACACTATGTTTTACCTCAAACATTGTAAAGAAAGTTGGACAAAATAGAGAAAATAATACAGAAGAAAATGATTTTGGATGACTCAGGCATCTGTTACCTTTTTAACTACATTTAGCTGTAGTTTAAAACTTTAAACACTAAATAAAGTGCTACAATCAACTGATTATTTTAATGATTAACTGATCTGTCAGAATACAAAAAACATTTTACACCAAAAAGAACATTTTTAAATATTTAAATTAATACTAGAAAGCTTGGTAAAAAAACAAACAAAAAAAACCATAAAAGGGTGGGTCCAGGCTGTTTTTTTTTACTGTGTTACATTTTTTTCTTACTACAACAGAGAAGTAGGAGAATTTAAAATACGTATTATCACCTAACAATTCTCGATTCACCCAGAAGGTAAAATCACACAGTCGATTTTACTAAAAACGTCCACCAGGAATAAGAAATTTGAAGAGTACGACTTGCTCAAAAAGCAGGTGTTAACTGATCATGGTCCTGAGCAAGAGGGCTGTGCTGAAAGCTTGTGTGAAAGCCTGCTCCAATTCTTCAGGGAATTAGCCGACGAGCATTGGGAAGTCGGCGACGACACACACACAAACCTCCCAGCACGCAGCCAGTAACCACCCAAGGTTCCGAGCCCCACAAGCAGCGCTCCTTTCAGTTCTCCTTCACACATTTCAATGGCCATTACAACTTCAAAGAATCAAATTTTTATCATTGTCTGTCATCTGCCAGTTGATTCTTTGTAAAACGGGCTCTTTAGCATGAACCCTGAACAAAGACACCCTAACAAATTGGCGTGTAGAGAGTGTTCGCATAACATTTGGGCAGACTGAATAATAGTCGGCCAAGGAGAACATACAGTACCCTATGGCCCAATTCATGCAACAGGGGACAAGATTATGAACTAGCCAGTGATTCTAAGTGAAACATATGGGAAAGGGTCGACAAAAGTTATTTCATTTAGGTCCAAAGGTAACCAAAAGTCATTTGCATGCAGGCTAATTCAGGGCTTTTCATCATTCTTCTGAAAAAATTTTAAAGAATTTAAAATAAACTGTTGTAATTGAATTTAAGGCTGGAGTTAGGAATGGAACTATGTATCTTCAGCATTTTGCTTACGAACACAAACTGAACTTTGATAACTGAAAAGGACAAAGATATTTAAAGTCTGAAAAGGTCCACTAATTAATAAACATTTATTATTGAATTCTTCGGGGAAATCATTCATTTTGTTTTTTGTCCACAGTTTCTTTGCTGTATCTTTGCTTCTCTTTGCTTTGACAGTGAGGGGCTCCCATGCCATGGCAAAATATTGCTGAGTGAGGTGCAAATGACAATCACTCTTGCAGACACAAACGCAGGGATTAAACATTATCTCTATGGGATTACCAAACCAGACTATGGTAAGCACTCGTAAATTACATAAACCGCTGCTGCCGAGAAAGGCGATGTACTGCACAATGCGACTCAGTCCAGACGTAAACACGCTTGATGAAAAAATCTGAAGTTTGTGTCAAGACAAAAATGAAAGTGCATCTGAAAAGGTCTAAATGAGCTAAACAGATTCGGGGGAAAAAATCTTCATTGTCCATGCAATGAAAAAAAGGTAGTCTAGACTTTTATGCCTGCATACATTAAGGCAACAAAAACTAGGAGGGTGATCCGCAGGGGAGAGCACAATGGCCCATACACAAAGCGGGCTTAAATATGGTGCTTCTTGGGAAGAGAAGGGGAAAAAAAACGAAGGGCAAAAAAGGAACCACAAAGGGAAACGCTGCACGTTTCTCCTTCCATGTACAGGAAGCAAAATGAGAACTATGAAGTTTGACACTATTCACAGGGCCCTACAATCCCTGGTATGCAGACAGAATGCCAGGCTTTAAGAGCGGGGGAGGAAAAGCTGGCAAAGTCTTCGTCACGTGAAAGCGTGTCTATATTTCTGACACCTCTGGCTCCTCGGCGAATAAAGAGCATTTGAGCCTTTCAGAGCGGCAGACTGAGGGCCGAGCCGCACAAGAAAGAACCGTGGAGCCGGAGCCGACTGGCAACTCCGCTAACTTTGGGCAAATGAGAGAAAAACTGCCATACAACTTCGTCTGCAAAAAAAATCAAAGTCAGACAGCAAAGACTTTAAGACCTAAAAGCATTTTCTGGATAATTTCTGGAATACCCAAATCCCAAATTTCTCCATGGGGACATATTTCTCTATCTACCTGCCTGACTGCGCAATAGAACGAACCGATGTTTTCCATTCAGTAAGAAACAACATTCTTGCTAAAAGCCCTAATGAAACGGAACATAAATCACTTCTGCTAAATTATGCAAACACCACATTCCAAAGATTCTAATAGCCACAAAAATTTCAAAGAAGTACAGTTTTCCTCTTATGCTGAACATAGTTGATCAGGCAAAACACTTTTGGAGAAAATATTGTTTCTTTAGATTTTTTTGTTTTTGCTCAGGTGTTACAAGAATAATGTAGCAAATAATTTATGGAAGCTCATAGATATTAGCAGTGTGTAAATGTGTGGCACGGATAGAAACAGCAGTAGAAGTCTCTCCCCAATTTGAAAGAAATACAGAAACAAGTTTCAGGCCCCAAACAAAGAAAACTCTGCAAAACATCACTTTAACATACAAAGACTCACACTCTGTCTCTGAAGAAAAAAAAAGTGTTTTCACTGAAGCAGATGTTTTGCAGTTCAGAAGAGCCTAACGTTCACCCTTGTTTTTTTAGACATGTTCTACGCTGCGGGAATCCCCCTAAGGAACCCCTTCAGTCGGTTCTGGTCCTCAGGTAAATGTCTCCTTTGCCCATTTGGTTAGTGAAGTGCAGTTTATACAACTACCTTTGGGACGGGTCCTTGTGTAACAACCACACACATGCAGCGGCCCACTCACATGCCTGTTTGATGGCAATCGCAGGCCCGGTCAGACGGGGAAAAGGGGAGAAGGGCACCGGCGACTTGTAAAGCAGCACAGAGGGGGGCCGACCTGACCGTAAGCTCTGAGCTGAGGCTGAAAAGCTGACGATAATATATGAGAAAGTGGATAGTAAGTCATTCCCATCAGATACAGGTGGAACCCTTTCATGGATTTCCACAGGCCTGGAGTGCACATGTAATTTAATCAGATCCAGCGCCTCACTCCAGGACATGGAATTCAGATAAATAATACACCTCACTGACATTCTCACACAAAAGCCTTTCTAGCCTAAGCCCCAAATAAGCCTTTAATGAACCTTAAACGGAATTCAATTTCAAATGGGGCGGGGAAAAAATGAGAATATCAAGCATAAAAATTAATCAAAGTTGGAACAAACACCACTTGGACATTCATCAGACGGGTCATCCACTGACTCGGCTTGTGTATAGAGATTAATTTAGTAAGGAGGTGAGACAAAATAGCCTGTAACGGTCAGCAGACTTATTGAGGATGGCAGGTAAGTTTATTTAATTCTCCGTCACACTATGCAAACAATCCTGGGTCTATTACGTGAGCTCTTTTGCCCTTTTTGGTACTTAGGGAGAATAATTTTCCGTTATTAATGCAAGGAGAGATTTCCCACATGTTCTGTTGAAGGCATCCAAAAACTCTTGTTAGGCTGCGCTCAAGACCGACAGAGTTAGAAAAAAAGGCTTTCAGCGCCCTTGCTATCAGGATGTTATTAGCTTAGGCTTGACCTCTCTTAGACATGTTGAGTGCTAGGGCACACGCTGCTAAACATCGGGGTGGGGGGGCTTTGGAGGAGTCATTTCTACATCACACATTGGTAGGACTGACATCAGACTGTCTTGCAGCAGTTAAAACCCACCAGTCACTGGGCAAACTGCATGCCAAAATCACCAGGCTACAAAATCAAGCCAAGTAAATCTCATCTGGACTTGCTCATGTGGTTTCCATCACTGTATGAGATTTATTTATAAAAAAAAGGCAAGTGTGGAGAAAATTCAGGCTTTGAAATGCTAGTACTTTCTCAGCTAGGCATCATGCCCTTAAAAGGTAACACCTTTATGAGAGTCCACAGTAAATGCTGCACAAATGCTGACATTTCTATATCTAAATATTGTTAAAATTCAACTAAACTTTTAATGATTGTCACATCTAACCCTAACTTCAACCCAAAAGCATAACCAAACCCTGAAGACAATCTACTGATGTTCAGTTCATAATCTGAGCACCAACAGGTGATGTATATGGGGCTATAAAAAATACAGTGAGATATTTTGGCATATTGTTCAGACAATAGTACCAGAAACCAGAAATGTGCAGGTGTATCTGAGACTCAGTTTGAGGCATTTGTGTGATAACTGAGACAGTTTGCTAAGTGGTGGACTGTAAGCTTCCTTTACTTGTCAGTGTAAAACCAAAGAAGCAAACTTCAGACACCAAACACGCCATGGCTGATCAACTACATTTAGCATTGTGGCACATTTATGTGAATCAGATTTTTCACCAAACTATCAGTTTTATCTCAACAGCCAAGTCGTGTCTGCCTTGTCCGTTGCGCAACACATCCCGTTTGGTCATCTTTGAAGTGCGAGGACCGGGCTAATTACAGACTGGACATACGGGGTCACTAATAGAAACAAACAACATGTACTACTTGTGTGAGTGAAAGGAGGGTGCAGCTGGTGCTGAGGGTCAACTCTTTTCTCACATTACAGCAAGGGATCAGGGTGGGGCGGACAGAGTGTGTGTGTGGGAAGAGGCATTTCCGCATCCTATTAGCCACGTCCCACCTGTTTGTTTGTTTTTAGGCAATGTCTGTAGAAAAAGCTTGTATCTTGGCAAAACAGTGGTGCTTTTCAAGTGTTACTCACGAGCCATCTGGGCTGTTTGAAAAGGAGAAAAAAAACCTTTTTGGGACAGAACACAGACACGGCAAAATACGTTATCCGGCAAAATGGTACCATATGTATGCGTCACTATTAAGAAAATGTCATAAAAATGTCACACTCTAGGACTTTCAGTGTTAATGGTTTTAAAATAGAGATGTACAGCGATATTACCAAGCATAAAATCAAAGCCAAAGGAAGAAAATCTCTTTACTAAAGAAGAGCAGAACATTTAGAGAATGCTGTGCCACTGTGATAATGGTGCATTTTATTCATCTTCTGCATTTGTATTACATGTCTCTTCAGTGCTATTCCAGGTAGATTTAGTCCAGAGTTTCAGATTTGTATAAATCTCTATTTATATGAGACACCCTTCTATAGGAGATGTACTATGTTTCCATCTTGGCCACCCAAAATCACTGCTTGCAGATGAGTGCAATATTTTAAAATATTACATTACGACTACAGCAAGAGGCAGAGGCTTTGAAAAATATTAAATGTATTCAAATTGAAAACACCTAAACACTGAGGGAAAAACAGTCCTCCAATTTGAGGACACTTTCATGGTTAAAGAATGATTAGAAAGGTTTCCAAATGTACCTTTTTGGAAAGCAAAACAAAAGAAATGTGTAACTAACCTGTAACGGTATGTGACTAATGACGTCTTCACACACAAGCACAAAAGCATGGCTAATCCCTACTACATTATTAACTGAACAAGAATGGAAGATGAGGAACCGAGGAACCAAGGAACCTAGGATCCATCTTCCAGCAAGCCAGATTGGTGTAAATGAGTAAACACTGCAGTACAGCTGAAGTACGTTTTGCTACAGGGCCATTTAGAGGCTTTAAAGGTTACTTTCTCTAGAGCGCCAAGTAATCAAAATACCATTTTATGGTTAATACACAAAGCCTCTTGTCAGGTCCTTTTCAAAGAACCATATCCTTTGACCCAGTTGTCCAGCCTTGAATTGTTTTGCCCAAGCACCTGGAATTAGGTTCGACTAGACAAAACAGATACTTGAGATGTGTGGTGTAGGGAGAGCAGGGAGAAGGGGGAGTACAGGTCAGTGTAGTCCAATTCACAGTCCAGCCCAGGAGAGTCCACACAAAGCTCAAACCAAATTACCTCCTTAAACTCAAAAACATACGTGGGCCTCTAGATAATATATTATCACAATTGTGTGTAAAAAAAAAAACAAAAACGTTTTCTGTGACAGGAGTACTTGCAGGTGTGGGTGATATGGCCAAGATTATAACACTGTAATAGCTCAGGAACTTCACAATATATGACATTTATAATATTTGGACATTTGAAAATGGACTTTAAAAAATTGACTTTTTTTTAATTTTACAACAAACTGTGATTATTTTAATGCAACGTTTCACATTTTGCAGTCCAGTTAAATGTAGTTATACTCTTTATAAACTCCGAAGAGCAATATGCTGTATTTTATCACAACAAAAATAATTGTTATAATAATTATATCACCCAATAGTAATGGTCCTTATAAAACAAAGACCACCTGTGGTCATACTATCAAATTAAAACTGCACAGTAACCAGGAGATCACTGGGAGCTGACTTCATTATACCTATTATACTACTGTCCTTTTTTTTTACCAACTGTTATTGGTAAATGTAAAAATCTGGGTTTTTTTTATTTAAATACACTCAAGTAGTTACTAGTAGTTACTCAAGTGCTCAACCAGCTGTATCACTGATTAAGACAAGGCCTTCCTTCACTTTTTTATCCTGCAACCCATGAAAAAAAAAACAAAAACATTAAAATGGGCCACAAATGGCACAGTTGGAACTCAAACCAGCAGTACTTTGCTTTTTCTACATCTCATTGGTACCATCATTTTATAATGATGTGGATTAGCAAATTGGTAGATTTTTTTTTTAATGTGCTTTGTGCTTCTTCTATTTTGTAAAAATAATCCCTTGCTGATGCTCCTGTTGCCCTTTTTCCACCAATGGAAAATCTAACCAAATCCACAACTGCTCCGATTATAACCGGTAGAAAACATGTAAGATAAACTGCTGAAATTTGCAGTTCCATTCAAGAAGGGCAGAGTGCCAAATTAGGGCAAGGCACCATTCAAAACTACAGTGAATTAATTAATAAATACACTTTGTCTGAGGGACTGGCACAAACACACTGTTTGCCACCAAAAGGGAATTGTGTAGTTAATGAGACAGACTGGACAATCACTGCATGCCAATCAGACAGCTGGCACAAACCTATTCCACTGTCTGCACTCCACTAAACAGTTTCTTGGCTCCATTTTTACAGTCCCAACACCTTCGCTTCCCATTCTGACTCAATAAGAAATGCATGCTTTTTGACAACATGCATGCTCTATAAAAAGGGGCTTCAGGTGTAAATGAAGATCTTTTAGTGCAAAAGTCCCTGCTGTTTTATCATGAATTTATTCAAACACATCAGAAACGCAAAACTCCAACAAGATTTCAGCCTTCGCCACAGGTTAGACATAGTCTGCAAAAAGAATCTTGTAATTTGTGATAAATTGCCATATCTTGTTTTTCTGAGGATCACAAAAATAATCAGTACACTGAACACTAAACAACTGCATATAACCACACAAGACATATCTAGACCAATTACCTGAAACAATAACCAATGTATAACAGTATAGTAACAATGTACTAAATATGCACTGTGTAATGTTTGTTCCCTCTTAAATACTTCTGAAATCACTATTTTTAAAATAGAAAGAGAAAACTATTTTTTTAAAAGTCGATTTTGTTCGGCTGGTGCATGCGGTCAATTTGAAAATGTTATATTTTGCTTATCAAAACTATTTTCTTCTTCCATATTGCCTACCCATAACCATTAAATTAGTAGTTTAAAGATAAAGACTGATAAGTAAAAATACATTTGCATAGTCATTGGAATGCTGGAATGAACAGAGAGATGAACAGAGATCAGATGCAGTTACATACTTTGGAGTCAAAAGTCACAAGTAGTTTTCTACTGTATGCCAGCATGCAAAGGAAAATAAAATGTGACAATGGTGTCAAAATGTGTTGTGGCAGAGCTATTTTTAGTAAAAATCGAAAGGGGAAAAAAATATATGTATATCGGAGGAACTCTCCTTTTTTTTCCCTACATAGTGATGTGAAGAAGATTAAGGAGGTTATGTCGGGTAATTAATTTACATTATAAAACCATTACTTTGTATGTCTTTTTGAATTTACTGGCATACAACGTTTGAAACAATTTGGTCATAAATCATTTAAGCAGTTCGTTTCTCGTGGACTTGCTATGTTAGTCTATGATAGATTTCTGTTTTTTATTTTTTAATAAACCTCCATCCACTCACCCATTCGTTGGATCATGACCAAGGAAGGTCTATAATTGCATTACAAAAGACCAATACTGCAACAGTAATTAAACAAATGCACGTATCTCACGTGGCACAGCTTGTGTAACAGTAGGTGCCACTTCAGAATGAGACACACAAAGATGCTGTACAGACTTTGGAAAAGGGAAAAACACTGTACTTGGAATACAAGATTAAAAAAAAAAGGAAAAGGGTTTTTAATACATCAATATCTAAACTTTCTCGCAGGTTTCAGTTTCTCACGTACCAAATGGAAGGGGGAGGGCAAACTTTTAGTGGGAAAGAACAGATCTGAGTCCATCCTTTTAAGTGATCTCTCCATGGGCTCAGGCATTCCGTGTAAAGCTGTGTATCAGTGGCCAGCCATGCAGGCTTTCTCGCAGCTCAGCAGGCTTAATCAAACAGTAATTACTAACAAAAGCAAGCCAGGGCAGGCACCAGAGGGAGAGAGTGCCAGCACTCAGCCACAATCACGCACGTCTTTAATTGCCATCATTTGATATGCCACACATTTGACTTCTCACAATGGGGTACATATGAAAGTACTTTCACATGAGCACATGGCATTTACTTTGGGACTTTTTGTTCCGACTTGAAATTCCAGTTTCATATCTTGTACAGACGTTGAAATTTAACCGAAAAACTACTGGCTTTTTTGGGTTTTTTTTTTAACGAATTGAAGAAATGGGATCAAAATGGAAGCAAATTGTCATTAAGATATTTATATATATATCAAAAGCTCAGTAGGTCACCGAGGTTTAAATCCTGCTGAATATAACCACGGCTAAAGCCTGTTCCTAGAAAACAAGGCAGCCACGAACAAAAGGTAAAGAACACAGTTATGAGCCTTATTACTGTTTGTATACAACATTAATATGGAGTATTCCTGAACAAAATACCAAAAAATGAGAATAAAACCCAAGCGTAACAAATTCCACTAACAAAAAGACATCTTCGCTGGAGAAATGACTCACTGAAGAAATCGCTGACTCAAGCCGCTGCAGCTAAACTGAGAGGACAGAGTTTGACAGTGATTTTAGAAGTAATGCAAGTCATCAAATGAAATGAGTTTAATGCACAAATTTAATCACATTTTTCAGTATTTATGTCACAAAACTTTCAGTATTTTCTACGGTCATTGTTATTTTTTGCCACAACTGCTCATTAATGGCATGCAACATGTCAGATTGGATGCAACATGTCAGACCAAAGAAACAGGAATGTGTTTCTCCCGTCTGAGTGAATTCACTGGAAAAGGAAAGACAAAAAAATCCCCACCATGCAAGGGTTTAGTTTACAGACCTGTCTCTCTAACAAAGATACTGTCATAACAACTTAGCATAACTGCAAGCACTGCAAATGTCCCACCTGTGGGACAAATAAAGGGACATCTTATCTTATCTTAATCACATGTTCTAGGGACAACTGTTATTTTACTGAATAAAAAGTGCAACATGGACAATCATGTATATCACTCTTGTAATCTTTTAACTGGATTTTTCCACAGTAGTAAGTTAAAACTACCCTTTCCACAGTAAATGTGTGTTCATACATGATATTGCACCAGTCAGCATCATGTTCCTCAAGGTATATTAGTATGAAGTTCAGTAGTCCTTTTCCAACTCTTGCCATACTCATTTATTGAAAATCTTTTGTTTTAGAGCAAAAGTTTAAACTCCTGATAAATGAGTGCTGACATCTCAAGGGAATAAAATGTAAAATGGGGTTTGGTATTGTTCTCAAGCCCTTTCTTTTGTTTGTTTCTTTAGTTTTGCAATGTATGATTGTATGATTAAATGTATGACGTTTTGTAATGTTATGTTACAGCAAACCAAACCAACCAGGATAACTCGTTTCACTATTAAAACCAAGAGGTAACACTGGATGGACACTGTAACTCTCTCACGGGCAAATTATTCACTGAATGAGAAAAGCTCCTCCTCAGCAACAGGAATGAAAGCTCTGTGGCCCACACTAAAAGGAAAGCATACCAGACGGAGCTGCTACTGTCTGTCTAGTCTTGGTTTTTCCTTTTATTCAATTCTTTTTGCGGGGGCCCTTGATCAGCTTTACACAGGAGCGGCCCCAAAATTGAAGTGAGAGCCTTTTTACTGAACTAAGCAGGGCTTGTCGGCAAGCTGAGACACAATCGGGGACAGAATCTGAACTCACCCAAACAACCATTTAAGTGCCCAGTTTGAAGTATTTCTTGCAGTTAGACCAAAATAATCTAAACAAAAAAAAATCCACCAATGAAAAGATAAATAGAAAATGATACTGTATTTACAGTTTTAGTGATACAAGCAATTTTGTTGCACTCGTTTTATTTTAAAGAACATTTAGTTAGTTTGAAAATGTTTTAGAGATCCAGGGGTCCAGACTAGGGCTGAAACGATTTTTCGAGTAACTCGAATAATTCTATTACAAAAAAATGTTTGAGGCAAATTCTTTTTGCACCGAAGAAGAGCACACAGCTCAGAACAGGAGAAATGAAGTAAAAATAGGGTGGCAATATTGTTTTTTAGTCTGTAGCAGAAAAGTCTTAAAGTGCATCAATTTGCCTAAAAATTTATTAAATGTTGCTGATTCAAACTGATCAGCAACATTTAAACTCAGGAGCACAATAATAATAATAATAATAATAATAATAATAATAATAATA
>JBBJLR010000042.1:11466064-11493867 GCA_037577145.1 Brachypetersius gabonensis | reverse complement strand
AAAGTCTTCAAAAAAGCTGGTTATGAGAGTGCAATTACTGTCCTTCTTTCACACGATTAAAATTATTCAAATTGGTGAAAACTATTTTTCTTTCAAATTTGTAGGCAGAAGATTATTGCTGTGCAAAATTCTGAGTTTACATTCAGATTTTTACCACTATGTTAGGCTGCCGTGTTAATGAATTAATTTAAAGGTTCAAAGAGCAAATGTTCACCCCAAAAAACATTTAAATTGATTTTTATGTTCAATTACCAACAAAATATTAACGCAATTTAATACAAATTTTCTTTAACAAATAATGTCATCAGCAAAAAAAACCCAAAAAAACATGTGAAGTAGAATCTGTGAAATATTTACATGCCTTCCAATACTTTCTAATTAGTAAACAAAATCCACTAAGGGGTGCCAGGACTTCAGTGGCAGGTATGAGACAAAAAAATCTGTCCACTTTGTCTTGATATGGTCAATGTTACAAATTTGTTTAAATTTAAACGACACAAATGTTTCTTCCTCTTTTTACTTCACTTTTTTATTATTTGTTTTTTGTTATTTGACATTCGAACCCCACTGTCTATCCATGTGCAATTTTTATTTATGCTAAACTGTTTGTATGTACACACTGAAAGAAAACGGTCGTAACACAGTGCAGCTGGTAACACATTGTCCTTGAAAGAGTTAATCTAGGGGTGTGTGAAAGAAAAAAAACAGAATTGTCCCCCCCCACCCCCTCACCCCCTCAGCCCTCTCTCTCTCTCTCTCTCTCTCTGCTGTCGCGTTTGAAGGAGATGCGAGTTGGCAGCACGGGAGAGGATTGAAGATTAATGGTGTAAAGGGGGGCTCTGACAGCCTTTCCGCTGGTTGTGGTTCTCCTGGGTGGCCCGATTGGTCTTGGATGTCACTTTTGCTACTTAATCTTGTGTATGTGAAACAGCCTGACGTGCTTGAAGAACTCGGGGCCCATCCACATCTTCTGTACAGACATCAACCTGAGAGATTGTTCAAAAGACTTAATACATTAAAGCTCACTTTAATATAAAAAAAGCCAAAAATGTAGCAATATTTCAAAAAATGCCGTTGGTGTTCCTAACACTGATCTGATTTGACTGCACTGCTGTGAGGGACCTTATGGTACAAATACATGTTCATCGGTAACTTAAACCTTATGACATCATAAAAACATCCTCAAAATAGTTCTAGGATATGAGTTTACATTTATATCATAATCTATTCACTTTTTTAGATGCTCTTTGTCGTGTCAAAAATTTGTTACAGTGGGAAAAAAGCACCTCGGTTATTACAGTAGTACTGGCATTTCTTGTGGCTGAAATTGTGAGGTAATCTAAATTGAAATCTTAATGTAATCTAAATTTGGGATGCTGGAAGCTAAAAGTAAACCTTGCAGCTAGACAGAGCTTGCTGGGCAGTAGAGCATGGCTGTGGAGCAGAGGGATTCCCAGACAGATTACTGCCCTGAGTAGCTAAATTCTCCCCAGTGATTGTCTGCCAGGCCGTCTGACTTTGGCTGCCTCGGTAAATCCTGACACAACAATGAACTGGAACTGGCAGAAAGCGATACCCCTGTAGGTCAGAAGTGCAAAGAACCTATCCGATTGGACGGCCTACATTGCCAACCCTAATTATTATATGATTCATTTTTTGCACACGTTTCATCTTACCCCTCCTTCTCAACCCCCACGCCCTCCCCTCGCCTACAGCAAAAATCAAGCACAAATATGCCCATGCTTTTGGGTTTTGAAAACTTGCAAAGGACTGTAAGGCACTAAGGATGAATATATACATTTCTAGCATATCCACTGAATGAATTCCTGTGCAGTCACTTGTTACTGGCATGACTCTTCTATCAGGTATAAACAATCTATTGCTATGTTTGTGGTTTTAGACTTGAGCGCAGGCATATAATTGGTGTAGTACATAAATAGTCTTTAAAAATGCCATTTCAAGGAAAATCAAATAATTCTTTTTTTGTGCTTAAAAAGTCAATTAGCCCATACAGTCCATTTGACTTCACTTGTTTCATTATGTCATAAAACCCAATACATTTCCATTGATACCACATTAACCAATGCATATTAATAGCATTAATTCAAACTTGAGGCCCCCTTCATACCCCCAAAGCAGCTCTGACTCTTCAAGGTATGTTCAGGATACATTTCACTGTGTGTTGTACCTGTATGACTATGCATGTGACAAGTAAAGAATCTTGAATCTTGAATCTTGACTCCAAAAGACCTCTGACGGTATTCTGCCGTGTCTGTGACCTACGTGTGAGCAGCAGGTCCTTTAAGTCCTGTAAGTTGCAATGTGGGGCCTCCATGGATCAGACTGGTTTGTCCTGCTCATCCCACAGATGCTCAATCGGATTGAGACTTGAGGATATTAGAGGCCAAGTCAACACCGTGAACCCTTTATCATGCTCCTTAAACCACTTCTGAACAATTTTTGTAATGTGGCAGGGCACACTTTCCTGAAGAAAGAGGCCACTGGCAGCAGGGAATCCCATTGAAACAAAGTTTAGGTAGGTGGTACATATCAAAGTTACATCTACATGAGTGCCAGGAACCAAAGTTTCACAGCAGAATATTTCCCAGAGCATCGTACTGCTTTCAGTGGTGAACAGGGACCAGCTTGGGCGCTCTGACCGGTCTGCATCTTTATAGCCCCATACACAGCAAGCTGTGGTGCACTCTTTCTATTATAGCCACCATTAGCTGCTGACAGTAGGTCTTCTGTGGGATCTTAACAGAATTGCTGGTCTTTAAACATCTGTGTGCCTTGGGTGTGCAAGACCCTGTTACCCCTTTACTGGTTGTCCTTCTTTAGACCACCTTTTTGGTAGGTACTGCAGTTTTGGAGAGGTTGTGACTGAGCCGCCTAGCCATCAGCCCTTGTCAAATTCACTCAGATTCTTACACTTGCCCATTTTCCTGCTTCTGACACGTCAACTTCAAGAACTGAATGTTCATTTGCTGACTGTTCCATGCCACACTGAGCAGGGGCAGTCGGAGTAGGAAACTGCTGTAGATGAAACATCTTCATTCAGAGTTTAATCTTAAGTCCTGCAACTTCCTGTGAAGGTATAAACCACTATTCACTACTCCCTACACAGCCTGACATTCTCTTCCAACCAAACCTCCCATGGTTTGAAATCTCCCTCAATTGCCTTATCATGCTAGGTAGCCCACTTTCACCCTAGAACTACAAGGGTGAATGTTATTGCCCCAGTTAAAGTTATCCTCTAGCTCATTCTACTTCCTCAGCAGTTCCACAAAAACTGCTTCACTTTCAGAAGCTCTTAGCTACAGAAGATACCAGCACTACGTTTGTAGGAGGTTTGTAGGAAAATTGACAGATTAGCTGTTACTCCCAAGAATCACAAAACTTTTCCATGAGAAAAATGAGACCAAAAAAATGATTTGAACATTTTGATGGAATATATTATCATCTTCATTGATGAAAAACATTAAGACTATAATGTCAAAGACAGACAAATGAATAAACCGCTGATCTAAAACAGGATTAGAATTTTTTAAGCCATTTTTGTGCATGCGCTCAGTAAAAGTTCTCCTCAGCCAGGTGTTGCTAGCTTACAATTAGTAGATCATTTTATTGTAACACAGGTATAATAATAATAATTATTATTATTATTGTTGCTGTTGTTGTTGTTGTTTTGTATATTGCTGTTGTGGTTGTTGTACAAATTATATGACTGAAAATTTTGTGACAAACAAGTTGATCAATTTTCCAAGAGAATAATTCCTAGGAATGCAATGATCGCCAGGATCAATTCAACTAGTACCATTCAGTAAATGTGACGGGATCAGATTTGGCCACATCAGTTTGTTCAGGGGAGAGGTTTTTATTCAGTATGTATTATTTCTTTATGGTTTAAATGACACGATTAAGGTACTTGGAACTTGTCGCGGACCAAATAAGGCTTGATCATCTTAGTTTGATCTGACAGGGCATAGAGTTCTTCCAATGGTGCAGGTGTTTTCTGTCCTGGAGGATGGTGTGTTTACCAGACAGTGACGATGAAGAAGTTCCTTTTTTCTACCACATGCTCAAATTGTGTTTGCGAGCAGTAGGCTCCCCACACTGTGCCGTAAGTGAGGCTGCTTCCTGGTGTAAACTGTTTGGATTCAATGAAATAATCCACCTACAGATCTTGGAATGGAGCCCTAGAAGACCTCAAACAGACAATTTCTGAAGGGTAATCAAATATTTACAACACTGAAACAGCTGATGAATTAAGTGTTCCACATTACGGCCCACATTTTGTGCTTCGCTGTCAATAGACCACCTCTCAACACCAGCTATTCCTCGGGAAGAAGCCTGTTATCATGAGCATTCAGGGAAATGTTTTAAAGTATCACTTTTATCATTTGTAAAAGCTTTTCAGTTTTAAATCAAGTATTTAAATCTTTCACCTCTAATGAGAATTCAAACTGTGAATAAGTCTCATTCTCGTAGATTAAAGTTGTGATTTTAAATTTAAAGCCATTATTAGGAAACGTTTAATTGTAATTCTGATTCTTACCAACATACCAGCTAATATTTAAGGCACTATTCACTATTTGATCATTATTTTAATAGATGAACGGTAAACTGGAGGCCTACCAGAACCATTAACCAGTCTAGTTGACTCCACATGTACGCAGTGTTGCTTATAATGGTGATGTTTCTGGAGAACTTGTGCACTAGCAAGAGTGACAAGAACACAAAAACTGACTCCATGTTTACGTTAGGAAATCAAGACAAACTCAAAACAACTCTGCGTCATATATTGTAACAATGCTGAATTTCAGAACCATGGCGCTGTCCACTACATAATTGAGTTTATATTCTATGCCAAAAAGACAATATTGTATAGCTGCACAATTTCAGCCTGATGTCATATTTCTACCCACATAGTGAGACAAACTGGTTGTTGGTACTTAACAGTGTTTTAAAAGGCATAAAAACTGGGCTGCAGTATTTTGACCAAAAAATGCTATGTACAGTATTGTACAATAGTCTTGTTTGTTCATACGATCAGAAAAATAAATATGGCTTTAAAATGTTTGCTTCCAGGCTGCCTTGAAATGTCGAACAGGCAGCATGGAAACCAGATATTTGCTGTAAAAATGTTTTAAAGCTATTAAATGCCAATTTTTACAGTGTGGATAATCAGAATTGACGTGTAACAACACAATGTAACATTAAAACATTTTAATAGTATTGTGCTTGTTAGAAAAACATGTTTGGTTCTAGATTTCTCCTCAACAACCAAACCATCATATACATTTGCCAGATTTGTGGTTGGGTACTGGATGATCAACACAAGTTATACTGGGCTGCCACACAGAGAGGTCTGGAAATGGTTAAACAAACAACAACAACAACAACATTATGAATAAAATCACAGCATATTATATTACCACTTATTTCTATTCTATTTTAGTGTTTTTCTGAGAAAACACAATTCATTTTCAGATCAAAAGCTTTTTTTTGCACAGTACTATACATACTTTAGAGCTTGTTTTATTGTTTGAAGGGGTTCCACAGGGAGCTTTCTTTTTAAATACATCCATACCAGACTTCTGACTATCACAGTACAATATGTTCCATCATTTCTCAAATAAAACCATTATAACTGGGCAAATAAACAGGGTTCTTCAACTTGGCGAGGATAAATAGTAAAATGCATGTAAGTACACACTTGTCAAAAAGATCTAAGACGATTCAAACAACAGCTTCAACATGGAGGGTTTATTTTAGTGGTGATTAAAACTTGGCACTAGCAAATGGCAGCTTTGGAGACCAATGAAAATATAGAACAAGTGTCTTCACTCTTGACAGACAAATGCTGTCTTTAGTGTCTGGACATGACACAGGATTGAAATATACAGCGGTTGGAGTTGCCACAACTGGACAAGCTTTTTCAGTGGACCTCACACCCTCTTGACTGATGGTTCTCTCGAACGGCAGGAGGGAAGCCGCTTTTTGGTAGGTGATGGGGTAGATCGGTTCTCTTGGGACAAACCCCCGCCACATATTTTCCTTTGGAAAACAAAGAGAGTGAGTGATGTTTGCTTGAAATAAGAAGTCGGATCTCTTGTGTTTGGATGAGCAGGCCACCTGGGATGCACATCTCCATCATCGCGTCAAATGTTGAGAGAAAGGAGAGCCAGGAATAGGAGAGCGGAGAAGAAACAGAACTACAAAAGCAGCCGCAAAGCAAACACACACTTGAGTGACCAGTCCCACCAAACAGGCTCGAGAATGCAACCAAACCTTTTGGCAAAGGCATAACTCAACAAAAGTTAGGGCTAACTTTTGTTTATTACTGTTTGTCAAGGGAAACATAAGGATATGGGATGGAAGAAGTCGCTAATTCCACCTGATAATGTTTTTATTCCCACAGTTACTCACTTTTTTAAAAGGTTTCCCTAATAAATTCTTTATTAAGGTCAGCTATATAGAAGCATGGCGGTTTGATGTTTGAATGGCTCAATGCATGGTTATTGTGTATGATGGAGAAACTGTTGCATTAGGTTCTTTACAGACTTTACAGATTTTGAAACAAAAATGGCTCGTTAAAACACAGATTATTCACAGAATAATCTATAATATAATTTAAAGAGAGATGCTTTAAAACAATTCAGGTGTATCAATAATTTACAGTTATCTGATTACCTCTGTAGTTTCTAGTATCTTGTCTGTTTATCCACAGCCCAAACACTGAGAAAATCTCCAGTGGAAATATGTGAATTTCAAAATTTCATTCTGATTTGTGATTGGATTTCAGAGTAGTTTGATGTGAAATGGTCCTTTGTAGAGAAACGTATTGGTCAGAAATGTTCACAGCAGTGAGTGAACCAGACATCCAAAGTTTTCTACTGTTAAAAGCTCTACAAACAGACTGTTATATGAATATATTGATGCCCAGGAGACATTGTTCTATGATAGTTTCAAGAAATGCCTTTGGTCTAAAGTGTGATATTTTAAGCATGGAGGGCACTGTTAGGCAAACAGTCTTCAAAGAACAACTTTAACTCTATTGGCAAAGTAACCAAACACACATAAAAACACAGATGACTGGTGGTTTTGCATTGTAAATATATTTTCACTGTAGACCCTTGGTCCCTAATGCCACTACTGAACCTGAAGTTGATGTACGATTTCACATTGCATTTCTCCGATTGTCTTTGCTCAAGAAATTTGGAAAAATGTGTGGAATTTCTCTTTAATATCTCACTCTTTAAAGTTTATGCTGTGACACCCCATCAGTGCCTCCCACCACAGCTGATAACTCACAAATGTTGTTTGTTTTACACAGGGAGGGGGTCAGTAGCCATGCTGGGGAACCCTGGCATGCGTAGGAAAATGATTTTAACCCCCCACCCCCACACGCAACAACAAATAATGGAACACAAACAAGGGCTTGTCAGTAGGCCTTTGTTCTATCACAATCAGCTCCAGACGAGAAGATCTACATTGTTTATTTTAAACCCAGAAACCTGGAGAAACCTGTATATTCATCAAGGGTCAGTGTCTTGGTAAGGCTGAGGATCGTAGGGGGTCAGGCCCCTGACAGGGAGCCAGTCTAAAACTGTAAAAGAAAAGGAAAAGGAGAGGACCTCTACAGCACGGCGGATCACTGGGACCAGATGGATGTCAAGGGAACATCTGTTGTATTTCCACAGGGGTGAGCCCCATCAACAGGTTGTGAAAGCTGGGATTACGCCACTGATTGAAGGAGGGAGAGCAAAACATTCACCATTTTCTGAAGAAAGGTGCCTGTGTTTTTCTTGTAAACAAGAAAAGATTCCCAGAAGAGTCATACATTACCATTTCAGATAGCCACGGCTAGGAAGGGGGTAACCTTGCCTTTGGGTAAACACATCTGGGAAAAGACACGGAGCCTTTAAGTGGGCATCAAAGCAAAATGCCTTTCCCTTGTTTCCGAAAGGTCCTAATCAGACAAAAATTCAAATGCAAAGTTGCAGAATGCAAATTAACTTCTAAAAATAATCTATGTCTAGACTGAGCCAAGCTATAAAAATTCATGCAAATACAGATTAACGCCTTTTTTATTTTTTTAGCCTAGTGCTACCTCAGCGCACTGTGTGGAGTGTTAAACTGATAATGTACTACATTTCAGCCCAGAGATTTAGGTCATTAATTCACCGTGTCTCGTTTGCTCACATATCGCACAGTGCGTTTTATTTGTGGTGTCATTTGTAAATGCTGGCTGACATGATACTCAAATTGAATATTAATGCATATCAACTTAAAATCAATGCGGAATAATTTTTCATTTTTTGTAAGGTGTTCATTTGAAAGATTTCATCAAGCATATTTGTGGTTCTGCAACATATCTGTTTCTTAAATAATGTGGGATAGGTATTCAAACAACTGAGGCTAATCCAAGAAGTTGGGGTCTACAGGCCTCTGGATTCTGTTTGCAGGCCACACTCTGTCTCGCCAGGGGAGAGGCGGACCTCTGTTCTCTCCGGCAGGTCGAGGCCGTTAGATGCACTGCCTCTGCTTTGAGGGTGGGCTCCTTTGGCGTGACCAAAGGGAAGCAGAGCGAGAGAGAGAGAGAGAGAGAGAGAGAGAGAGAGAGAGAGAGAGAGAGAGAGAGAGAGAGAGAGAGACAGAAGGGGCACAGGTCTTTCTCAGGCAGCAGCCAGACAAGAGTGCAGCAGACTGGAGAGGCGCGTCAGCCGCAGACGGAGAGAGGGAGCGAGGGAGGGAGGGTGGAAAACTGGATCAAAGAGTCGCCAGGGCAACCTGCGTGACACACATTGTACTAAAGCAACACGGGCAATTTGAAAGGAAGAGAAAGAGGAAAAAAAATAATAAATCAATGCATCCAAGGTAGCGTAGACAAGCAGCCTTGTCACAGGCAGTTCAGTTCCTGCATTCTTATCTATGCTAAATTGTGGGCTCGTGAAATTTGATTTCGAGACGCAGATTAGGTGGGAAAGGTGATGACACAAAAAGATGTCTGGATACAAAAGTGGAAGACAGAGACGAAGCTCAAATGTGCTGGTGCTGAAGGCAGTGTATCAGTGGGAAAGGGCTACATGTTCATTAGTAAGGCAAAGAGCAGCAACTGCTGTGTGGTATATTTTATTGTACAAATCTTAGAAAAATCATAGTAAAAAGACCACTGTCTGGATCCAAGAACACTGTAATTAACCACATGATGCTTCTTGCCAGGGCTCGGAAAAAACTGGCCCATGTGGGTGCCTGATTTGACCCCCTTTAAAGTTATATGAGTCATGCCAACCATTTAATGTTCTGAAATATTTTATTTAAAGATTTTGCTCAGAAACGTGTTAATCAGATTTGATCTGACTCAACAGAAAGAAAATAAGAGGTGTGGCAACATTAAGTACATTATGTACATGATGGTTGATTGTTTTTAGCCTCAGAAACTGCAATGGTCCACTCACAACTGCATATTAATTCAACTGCAAAATTCAGTTTTATATCTATTGAAAAATAAGAAATATTTTATATTATATATTTTAAATCTGTAGTTTATGGGACTTGAAATATGCATGAAGTTCAATTGCAGCATCTTTCTAAATTAACCACTGTCAAACAGATTTCATGCAATTTTTTATAACTGATTTTATTCATTTGAATTATAGAATGTCAGGAATATTGCCAGTAGAAAATGTATTTTTCAAATAATAAAAAAGGCAACTGACTAGGACAATTAAAAGCAAAACTAGTAATATGCATTATATCTTTTCTGTGCTCCAATGAAGATATAAAAGCCTTGACAGTCTGACACGAGTCTATAAAGAGGTTCCTGCGAGACACCTGTGAGACATAAAATATCACGCATTGCAGAGGTACGGAGGCGGGAATCTAAATTTGCAGAAAGGAATTTGGATAATACTGGCGAGAAGCATCGGGTGAGGGCGTGAAGAGTGGCGGGCCAGGAAACGAGGTGGCAGACTGGGAGGGGTCTTCGTACACAGTTGGAAGGCATTAGACTAGCAGACAGGGACTTGTCAAATGCAGCTGTTGTGGCAACTGATTGATAGAGTTTGTATTCCAGCCCAAACCTGAAACAGGCCAGGCGTTCCCTAGTAAAAGGGTGTATCGCCTTTTAAAACAACAAAATTAACAGCGTCATGCAAGAAGCCTATATACAGCCCACTACGAATAGAGAACATTATAGCAATATATGTATATATGTCTGGAATTTTCTTTTGATCTACCAAATGAAAGACCAGTGAGACCCTGTGCTTATTGTAATAGAAAGAGATACACATTGCAAATTAATAAAATGTGCTACTTTATCACATGGCTTTGGATTTTAAACATTGCATAATTCATCTCTAAATATCTTGGGTTCTGTGAGACTAGCCTGAAAAAAATGATTATACGAACAGTGTTGGTGATTCGTACATGTCATGTCATGCTGCTTTACACTACATACATTAGGGTTCTATTGAAATTTTCACCATTACTTTTCAGCAAGTAAAAAAACAAGGTTTCTTTTTAGATGGCACATTTTTCAGGTAAAAAAAAAAAAAAAGTTTTCTTTGGAAAACTGGTTCATGTTCTTACAAAAGCTGTTCTCGCCCCTAACTTTTAACGATGACTCCGTCTCCATATGGCTGGTGTTTAGAGCTGACATCCGTTTCTCCTCTTCAGTGATATAAGACAACCTTTGAGGGAGAGGTAAAAAACAAACAAAGTCCTGGAAACTCCTTCAGCCAAACGACACTCCCCCACAGACACTTCAAGATATTTTTCATTTTGTCTAGCTGGACAATCGTTTTTGCTCTCCATCTTTGAAGTAACGGTGAATCATATCCTGCCGGGCCCCGGCTCCTTCTCCTCCAGAAGCCTGATGAGCTGACTGAAGCTTTCCCTCACCGCCTCCATGTTGTTTATCGTGCTGCCCTCAAGGATCCATCTCTTCCCTCTTGCCAGTGGCTCCAGTTCAAAGTACTTCTTTATCTGGAAAAAAGAAACACTTATTCAGTCAGGCCTGTGTTTTGATAATGGCACGCACTTCGTACTAAAAAAAGAATCACTGATCGCTGTCAAACAAAAGGACCGTCCAGGTAAAAGTTAGTCTCCTGAGGTACAAACTACATTAAAGGTTCACTACATTCATTTCCCCAGAGGAAAAGGGGGTATTTGTATCTTTACATGAGGCTAAATTCAGTCAGTGCATATAAATGCAATGGAATATGGTACAATTATGTTCTCTAACTAAATATACTGAGGACTGTCCCACAGTGTTTGTGCCCTGAAAGATGCCATGTTTCTGAGATCTCATACATTTAAATGTGTCATACATTTCCATTCATTCAAATGTCAACATACACAGATTTTATCTCAACAAAAAGTGAAATTAAGTCTGTAAGTCAGATTGCCCTCTTAGATAATAAGGCTAAGTCTCTTAGGTTATAGAGATAAACGAGTGGCATCTCCAAGACGAACATTATCTTTTACTCAGTTTACTCAGTGAAGCATCACTTTCAGCGTGCCATGACTAGCAGTCCTATGACACATCTTTTATGGGGCGAATGCAATGGAAATGGCAGCATCTGAACTAGTGACTGGAAAAAGTGGTGGCTCGCTGTTACACCTCCTCAATTAGTTTTCCATCCTCTATAGATAGATCACTTCTAAAGAGAAAGGAAAAACAGCTGTCAGGAGACCATTAAGAAAACATCAGTCAGAGCGACAGAGATGTAAAATCCGACAGCAGTAATACTGAGACTATAGACCCCTCGAATGCAATGAAACTATGCGGATTTGAATAACATGTCCGCTCGGCGTCGTCAACTTTCTGAGTAATGTTTGATTATGAGGATCATGTGTTAGCTTGGTATTTGATACTCGATTTACTTTTATATGTCAGCACTTCATTACTCCATGAGTAAACCAGAACCATCTGTTATGCAGAATACATGTAAGAGAGAAAGGTATTTTGGTTCATTGCCCCCAAAAGGAATGAGCCAGAGTAATTTAGTTTTCCAACACTAGTTTTCCAGGAGTACTTTGCAGAACATTATCAGAGCCTCCAGATGCTATGAAACATTTGCACATTAAAATAGTTTCTCTTATGAGTTGCATAAACACACATAATCTAGATCATTAACCGAAGACGAGTCACTTCTTTCTTCTGGCGTCATATTGTACTGATGTATTATGACATACTTGTAATTACACTTTATTATCTATTAAATATGTATGTATAATTGCAGTTGCTACTCGTGAATAGTTTTTGTGTGGTGTTTTCCTCTCCGCAGAAGAGTATGATATGCATAATGATAAAATACTCTCAAATTCAAATAATTTTACCACTGGGAGATTATAAAATGGCAGAGAGTCTAAGAGAGCATGACTGACCTGGTTCCTTCTGGATGGGAATGATCGCTCTCCCTCTCCCCCCAGAGCAAGCCGGTGTCCGTCACCTGACGTAAACTATCAGTTAGCATTCTCGTCTAAGCGTGCTGAATTTTCCGGTGTCATTTCTGTTAGCAACAAGTTAATAAGGAAGCACATACTCGTCTTCACCTTCTGGGCTTTGTAGCATCATGACTGATAGTAGGTAGCAAACTGATCATGACTAGAACTGGGACAATTTCTAAAAGCATAACTGATTATGCACAATCCTTTCTCCACTTCTTTGAATGAGCTAGAAGCAGATAGCTAATATTCTAAAAAAAAAAACAAAAAAAAAACAGTTAATGAAAATAGTTGACATTAAATTAAATGATCCTTGGTGTCCATGTCAGCCGAAAACAATTGACTAGAGCTAATACAAAAACATTCCTAATGATGGAAACTCAAGCTTATTTTTTATGAGATATGCTGGTAGGTATCTGATCAATCCTATCATTTAGCCTGTTCAGAACAAACAGATGGATAGCGTTAGATGTTCTCAACCAAATTAGATCACCTGCTCAAAAATGTTCCATCAGTATTCAAAGATAAGGGCCAGACAGGGAACTGCAGCTTGTGGCTCAGATTAAGTTGTTTAGTATCACAGGGCCATCACTGTCATCACTGTTTTGTAAATTAGATCCCAAAGTGAAATAACTACATGGATGAACTTCAAACTTTTCATTCCTTTGATTTTGTATTGATTTACGGACATACTCTGGTATGTGGATGTGTTATTATTACTGAATCCAAAGGTTATGTTTAATAACTTAGAACTGGTTAGCAACAAAGCATAGCAACAAATTGATTTAAAATATATATGAGATGCTTTTTTAAAAAGACTGACCAGGAATAATGGCTGGTTGCTGCGTGCCTAAACCAGTGTGTATATAAAGAGTGCTAAATAAACTCTGTTGCTCAGCCTTTTCTAGTTCAGTGCACCAACCTATCTATGCCATAGCAGGATTTATTAGTGTCTACCTCTTTCATGAGGGCCCACTCCAATGAGTCGGAAGATTGCGTCTCATCTTTCCTCCTGGAGAGTCTTTAGGAGGCACTGAGCTGTGGCTCGATCATAGTGTAACAGGAGTTTAATGACAGATTAAGTCACTTCAACGGGCGTTAGCCTTGGGGCCTGGCCGACCCAAACAGTGTTAACAAATCCGTCTTGGTAACAGGAGCTGCCCCAGAACAGCTCTGAGACTGCCCGCCTGCTCTCCTGGCCCTCTGTCTGTCTGTCTGCAGCAGGCCCTCTTCTGGAGGATTCAGAGTCTTGCACTGACACTATGGACAACTTGATAACATTCTTGCACTCATGTAAACAGGGTAAAATGAACAAATTAAAAAAAAACATTTCCTACAGCTCAACTTCCCAAACCTAATGATTCACCTAAACTTTGGTCAATTTTGTAAATGAGGGACAGCTGCACAGGTTTAAGTTGCAAATACCCTGTGGAACGACACAGCTAAAGCGACTAAAGGGATTCACTCCCATTGTGAGGCATTTTTAAAGTACTAGAGCCGAGAAGAAAAGCTTGCTTAAACTTCCTCTAAGTTTAATTCCTGAGCATGCTCTCGTTTGCGTGAGACCGCGGTCATGGTAAGCCTCGCAGGATAGGCGGCAGATGGCTGCTGGGATGACCACTAGGTCATCCAGTCTAGTCTTCTCTAGGTCATTGGGACCAATGCGTGGTCTAGCTGAGCAGAGAAAGCAGCTTACGTCTGTGAAAAACAAAGTTTCTCTGGCCGCAATCTATCCTGGCTCCTCTCCAGATGCGTATAGGCACAGTGGAAGAAGTTGTGAAATAGAGAGCTGAGCACGAACACTCCTTAAACCGCGCAGTTCAAACAAGGCAGGATCACAGGACTCAAAGGATCGATAACATGAAAAACTGGGTGCGAATGAATTCTTCTTGATAGTCAAGACCTAAGCAAAATAAAACTTTATGAATAATCATCATATCATGAAAATCTATTTTTTCCCACTTTGTTCCTGCCCTACTGCTGATCTATAGCTTCACATAAACACTAGTCTCTTAACTAATTCTGCATGTTTACAGTGTTTTATAAACTTTTGCATCATCTTGTACTTATTGTACACCACAAAGAAACATAGAAAAGGACCAAAATGTACTGAAACTCTAGCATAGCTCTGGTACAGTGCTGTATATTGTTCTAGTGCAGCTACGTCTGAGAAAGCCCCAAGCAGTAGAGAGATTTCAGGTTTATCTCTTTCAGCATATGCCTAACAAAATAATGGATAGCATGAGTCAAACAATATCTATAATGGGCAGCATAAGTTAAACAATAACTAAACAAAGACAAGCCCGAAGGAACCGCAGCTCTGTCTTTTTCTCAGCTCTCCCCATCACCTACTTTGTCTCCCTCTACCATGTGTACACAAGCATGCAGCAGTGACCTCATTCAAATGATATAGAGCAGGTGTCCGAAACTGACAGCAGCACTTAGGAAAGAGGCAACAAGTGTATCTGAACGAGATGCGGAGAGTTCCTCGTCTCAGATGTGGACTGGAGTAAGTCCACTTGGCCTCGGCAGACGTGACTAGCTGTCTTCGGCAAGCTGATGCAACAAAATGCGCATTTGCCACGTATTTGAGAGTGGCAGGCTAATCTTAAGACGGCCCTGCTTTAGACCACTGACAGCAGAGAGTGCGGAGTGTGTCCAGCTGCTCCTTGGCCTGCACAGATTACTATTACATCTGATGGTTTACAGAGAAGGGCCTGCAGGGTTGGCAGGGGTCAATAGGATAAATTTCAGACCTCACAGGATCAGCCCCGGTCGCCTGGCTGCTCGACTGTCTAAACGGTCTGTGTACGCTGCTGACAACATCAAGAAATTAAAACCTTAACACAACATGTAATGATAAATCGCTAATTAAACAAAACCATGTCAGTGGAGTCATTTGGTGTCTCTAAACTAGATTGTACTCAGGTGCCGCTTTCCCACCTCTTCATATAATTTTGTAAGCAAAAAAGAAACATAATTCAATAATACATAATTAATTATTTAACACAGAATTAATTTATCTTTGGACTCACAGCACGTTTTTCAGGATATTGATATATCGGCCCATGCAGCCGACTGCTTATACCACTTATAGCACGAAATGGCAGTGCATGTCACAATGTATCTATCTGAATTTCAATATCTGGCGCATGCTGATCCATACTTGAACTTTCCAAAGAACGCATGATATATTACACAAGCTGTGGATGGATGCATGGTTGATGTAGTTTGACTGGCTGTCTGGGAAGGACCAACGGTGGCATGAGCAGAATGGAACGAGTCTGCACCAGTGGGCCAGTGGCCAGCAACTGCACTACCATTCTCATGAAGCCATCTGGCCAAGACAGCTACAGTAAATCCTACAAGACCTACAGCTTCTAAACGCACGTGAATGTGAATTACATCCACACCATTACAGAGTTCTACCAAATAAACACTCAGCCACAAGCATAAATGCTTTTGGGAAATTTCACTCTCAGGTAGGTTACAAGAAGTCATTCTCAGGGGTGAAGTGGTGAAATTCCATATGGGTTTGGATTCCAAAAAAAAAAACCCCGCTCTGATTACTTGCCCAGGCAAACAGTCGCAAGTTCATTTCGTAGCACCAGTAAGAGTTAAATGAGCATAATTGGAATCGTGTTACACCATGTTTTAATAACTCCAAGCTGTTTCGAGGGTTTGTCTGATCGGTTTGCGTTAACACATACTCAGATGAAAATAAATATCTACTTAATATTGAAAGTAATCTATTTGAACCACGAAACCCAATCATTTGCATGTCAATCTTGGGTGATATAACATTCCACCAAGTTCTCATGCCTAAATACCCATGAGGCTTACATTCAAAATAACTTTTTAGGAAAAAAAAAACACACAGACTAATGGCCTCCTAGTGATGGCAAAAACGTCACAGCTTCACTGGCTCTAGGAAAATGACAAACTTGTACAAAGTGTTCAAGGGATGTTCTTTACTTCCTTAACAGAATGTCCACCAAGACTCCAATACAGCTTTAAAAGAGAAAGACAAGCGCGCTGGTTTATGGTGCTTGTCTGTGGTCAGACAGCATTCTGCACTTGTTACTGTAGACAGGCTGTTCTCTGTTGAAGAGCAGCATGTAGGCTCACTTTGGGCGTAAAAGGGGCATACTCAAATATCAGAGACAGCCAATTACTCCAGCTGACAAGTTGCCCCCTGAAGATATCGGTGACCTGTGAAATGGCATGAACGGGAAAAGAATGTGTCTCGATAACACCAGAAGCACTTACCATGAAATTGAGATGGCCTCATTCATTTTCTCTATGCCTAAAGAGCCTACCTTCATGTTCTTGGCAGGATTCTGATTTTTGTTTTTTAAAAAAAACCCACAAATATATTGGTGAGAGCTTGTGCTTTTTTGGGAAAATATATACTACAATGTTGGAGTCTTGTTTAAGCAACAGCTACATAGGCATTTAAGGGCTTCAGAGGGATTTTGCAGTTAATGCCCCTTTCACCTGTAAAATGAGCATTAGCAGCACGTGAAGTGTGCTGGCAGCAGCATGTGACATCCACACCTCAACTGAGGGATTACTAACGACTCCCTCACTACCCTGAAGACAGACAGCATGCGCAACCTGTTAAGTGGCAATGCGGATACTTCATTATTTCGATTGAGGTAAGAGGGACAGCAATAAAACAAGAAGTGGAGAGGTACAACGACAAAAGAAATGAACAAAGATACAATAAAATGGGGGTACATTTGAAATGGATAAGCTGGGTAAACAAAACGAGAAAGTAAAAGAGTGGGTCTAAGTCTGGCTGCATCAGGTAGGTTCCCAGCATCCTTGGTAGGAGACCAAGCAGACATGCAGACCCAGCCAAGATCAATAAGCCCTGGAGCCCTGCTGGAGGCTTTCCAGCGTCTCGCTGGGCAAACGAATGAAGACTTTAGGCAGCGCTTGGCCATGCTGGCCAGAGATTTACTGTCCTGCATTGCACTGACAGCAGAGTAGCTCCCCAAAAAAAGCGGCCCCAAGAAATGGTTCAAAGAGTTCTGTCTCTCCATTCCCCACTCCAAAGCTGGGTGACCAGTGCCAGATCAGAGTCATCCTCCAGAGCACCATAAATCTCGTCCAGGAGGCATAGGGACGCTCATAGCAGTCTTTCCAAGCCTTTAGAACAATGCTATTGCACTTAGGGCCCGTGGACTGTGATAATGTACTTTCCATATAGGCAGGGACTTCAAATGTGTATAAAAGATGTTCCGAAGATATTCCCACTTGGACAGTGAGGAGCTTGACCTCTCTTTCTTTATTTTTACAACCCTTAAGGTTTTTATTTATCTTTTTTCTTTCTCTCAGTAAGATCGAATGACTTCCAAAGTCACTGACTGCTGTTTTAGTGAACCAGTGAGTTTTGCTGGCTCTATAAATACAGCTCAGGCCACACCGTGCAAAAGGTTGAAAGAAAAGAGCTGGAGGTGTGTGTCAGGCAACAAGAACCTGCCAGGAAAACATGAGCAAACTGGAGTACTCAACATAAGATCTCGAATCAAAAATGTAGAAATTCCTACACAGCCATCACATTTTGTTTGAAAATATCAAGTTTGTGTGAAAGTAGCTTTACAGAATGTCTACCAATGGCTTGTAGACTTTAGCTAAGCATTTAATTCCCTTAACTCCTCTGTATTTTATATATTATCTTATGCCAATCAAAATTGTGAAATGCTCTAAAAATACATTCTGAGTGTTAATTCATGCAAGTTAATTTGCATATATATTAAACAAGAAACATTGAAACGTGTTACTGGCTAAAGTATTCAAACTTCTAAGCTCAGAAGGGTCTGAGCATGCACAGACGATAAAAATCCAGGTGTCCCTAAATTTCTTCCTACTTATAAAGTGATAGCCACATTTTCTAGACAAAAACAATCACTGTTTGTTTAAAGGGCCACTCATCACGCATTAAAAAGTCAGAAAAATTAAAGAAAGGTGTTGGATTTGCCAATTTATGATTATTAAGCCAACGGTTGGCTTAATAATCATAAATTGGAAGCTACATCATACCACCCAGACACCATCTAGATAGGATGTTGATGAACAAGCTAGACAGTGATGGAAGCCACAAAAAGCCAACGATTATTTTAAAGTAGCTTCACAGTTCAAAGGGTGAAAAGGCTGGAAGATGAAACAGAGGGAAATACTGAAGGTGTTCTGTATGAGAGGGTGGCAAGAGCATGATACTACAAAGATTATTGTGGAAAAAGCTACAGTGTAGTATGGAGGTGGCAGTTTCTTGCTCTGAGTACCTGTTTTGCTATCAGCAAGGACATGGCATCTTGTTCAAATTGAAGGAACACTGAATCGAACAAAAAAAAAATTTAAATATTGCTGGAAAACTTGCAAAAAACCCTAAAAAGTCATGTCAAGATGGTTTGTTGTCATTTCAGCAATATACACAGTACATGAAACAATGTTTCTCCAGGACCACGCTGCAACACTAGTACAAAAACAAATACCACAAGTTTGCAAAGAGAGCAGGAGAGAGAGTGCAAGAAAAACACAAGAGCAACAAAGAAACAGGACATGACAACATATAGTGTGGCAACAAAAGCAGTAAAAGTACAAGTTTGAATGGATATATTATTATGACAGATCCTGTATTCTAGCAGCAGAGTTAATGAGTGTGCAAAAGTGTAAATACAGAGGTGGACAGCAATAAGTAATAGTTGTGCATTATGGTGGCAGGATAAAAAATGTACACTATATATACTATATAATAATTAAAGGGGTATTTACAGTGTAACTTGGAGGAAAGTTTTGTTAAAACTGTAGAACTGTGAAACCAAGAACAACCTAAAACAGTGCTGAAATGGCTCAAAAAGTTCTTGTTCGGAACTAAATCTCACTGAGCATCTATGGCACTATTTGAAACATTTCACTTCAAAAGGGCCATCCTACTAACCTGAACAACCAGCAGAAAATCTGCCAAAACAAACTGGAAAAAACACTCGAGCAAGTAAAGCGGGAACATACTTGAGACAAACATTTCAGAACACTTCAGAAAAGAACACTTCAGAAAAGAACACTTCAGAAAAGAACACTTTAGAAAAGGTGACTACAAAATGTGTATCATATTTTTAATTTTTAATTTTTAATAATCAGTTTTTTTAATATTCACACACAACTTACATTGAAAATAAAAAGTGTATAATTTGTTATCCAAAAAATGTTGATTATGATTTGTATTGGCTTAATACTACAAGACACCATCAGTCTTTGTGGCTGAATGACTATAATGCACGAAAATACGAGAATTCTAATTAACAAAGCAGTGAGTAAGAGGGGGAAGTCCTTCATCAATCCACTTAAATCAGATTGGTGAAGAACTGGCAGGGTCAATGACTAGGTCACGACCCCCAAGCAGTGGCGACCTCACAGAGACTTGCGGACGTGCATGGCGGAGAATCCATTTGTCTGGCCGTATTATAGATTTACAGTGACTGAATTTATAAAGAGCCGCAGAGAGCTTTTTGACAGCAAACATCTGGTCAGGACCATTTGAATCGAGTGATCTGGCGGCCTGCCTGCTCCGCCACTGCCGGGGACCAATGCGCAAGCAACTTCCCCGGATCGGCCCTCTGCGTGTGAGGAGGCCTGTGCAGTGGTGGTGGTGGGAAGGCAGGCCACACAGTGGGGCCAGGGTTCTGGAGGCCCACTGAGGGAGGGAAAACTCTACCCTCTGCGATCCCAAGCCAGGCCCCCAACGTTTTTTTTCACTCTCCCAAATCTGACAGGTGATTCGCAGGACAGAGGCACAGCAGTGTGGGCTTCAGCACACACAGCAGGTTATGAATCAAAGAGCTCTACAGAGGACTTAAAGCAGTCCAATGCAAAGCACTCCCCCCAAATTCCCTTCCTGTACTGCCCATTCTGGGACCCCCATGTTAAATTAGGCTCTCCCTTCAAACAGCGCTGTGTATTATTTCTGTTTGCGTGCCCTTCTCGATAAAATTTTGGGCCATGACAAAATCAGGAGGGGGGCGATGAGGGGAGACAAGCAAGACAGAGAGAGAAAGAGAGCGAGAGAGCAAGATAGAGGGAGAATGAGAGACAGAGTGAGAGAGAGGGGTGGTGAGAAATAGAGAGAAGGAGAGAGAGTGAGCAAAAGAGAGACAGAGAGAGAGAGAGAGAGAAAGAGACAGAGAAAGAGAGAGATAGAAAGAAAGAGAGAGAGAGAAAGAAAAAGAGAGGGGGGAGGGAGAGAGAGAGAGAGAGTATTGTAAATTGAAAACAGAGGCACTGAGGTTCCAGTACATGAATGTTGATAGAGCAGGGAATTAGAGCAAGAGAACAATCTGCTAAACAATTCCTTATGAAACAAGTCCAGACAAGCTGGGTCCACTTTCACAAATGCATCACAGCCTTAACTCTAAGACTGTTGATATGTCCCCTACCATCTAATGATCTTTGTGCTATAATGCATATGGAAAACTGAGCCCATGGCTGTTTGTGGAGATAATTCATCACCTTGTAAACACACAACTGGAATGATAGCTGGTTTACTAGGCCCTCTTGTTTTGATACAGGAAGAATGCCATTAAAAACAAGGTTTTTGAAAGAGTCTCCATATTCAAGCAACTTCATCCATTGCAGTTAACAGGTTGTACAAGCACAACCAACAGTCTTTAACCAACTGGAACTCATCCGTATTTTCAAACATTAAATTGTTTATTTGTGTAGCCCATCTCTATAGACTTTGCTGAATAACTAATTAGACTGATTTCACAAGAAAGAGAAGGAATAAAAACATATTCGGTACAAAATCACAAACACTAGTTAAACACAGGTTGAATTTTAAAGCACCTTTACTCAATTTGTTTCTTAGCCTTTCTTAGTTCTAAAGATGAAATTATTTTCTATTTGTGTAAAATTTTATTGTAAAATCACCAGGCGACAACCAAAGAAATAAACTACAAGATCTCTGAAACTTTGAATAGTGTATTATTGGGCAGGTGTTTTTTTTTTTACTGTCCAGCAAGGTCCTTTCCACTTTCATACCCCATTGCTCAAATATAAAATTGCAGGAATACTGAATGATAAAAGCAACATGGTCTCCAGATGTTTACCTTTATAATTTTTTTTTTTTATATAAAATTTCAATGCTTCACCACCAAAAAATGTCAGCACCGCAAACTGCAAACGGTATGCACAGCAAGATTCATTTTCCCTTAAATCACATTGTGTAATTAATTTAGACCAAATCCAGAGATTTTGAGCAGTCGGTTAACAAATGCAACTGACTGTGGTCTTTTGAAATCTTAACCTACAACACTCAGCAAAAAATTTGCATTTAAAATGCACTCAAACACATCGCTGAGACTAATTCTGTCCTAAGGAATATAATTTGTCACTTTATTCTATTGGTGCTTTTTTGCCCGTTTGAAGAATAACTAAAGAGACGAAAGCCCAGATTCCCAGCGTTTGATCCCTATGACTCAGCAGTGGAATGGGAGGTCAGGTCAGATGTGAATGAGCTTTCGGAAGTCTCGTCCTGGCCTGCAGCGGCCAGTCTCCTGACCTCGCCTGCTGGCTAGACAATAGGGAGGCTGGCCACAATGTGAGCCCAGTTTTTAAATGGAGGCACGGCGCTGAATAGAAAGTGCCGACTGAATGGTGTCTCATACCGCTGCGGTGAGGACTCACAGGGGTCAAGGTTCACCTACATCTGACAGAGACGTGTGGGAAAAGCCAGACGGGATGCCCACACAGCTTGCCCGCTACCCCTCACCCAAGAAGACCTAACCCTACGGCTGACCAACCAGTGGTCCTCTGTGACAAAGAGTGGGGGGCATCATTTGCAAGGGGGGAGACCTACAAAAAAGACAAAGAATAACAAAGACATTGGAGAGCAGCTTCACATATTATGCTTTCAGATGTCGAAAGGGCAATCGCCTTGCACCTTCCTAAAAAGGACATAATAGGTTTAATTTAGCACAAAAAATAGCATCTTATTTTTTTGCAGACATCTTTAAGCTCAATAACAGTTCCCCAGACCATCTGGCCCAGGGAGCGTTGGGCAATAGTCAAACTAATTGTTTTATCAGCCAGGCTCCATAAAGTCTTTAAAAAAAAATAAGTCACAAAACTATTTACTCTAAGTTGCCATGTGTGTCTGGGATTAGGGCTATAATTCACTTCGCTGTGGGCTGGTGCAGGACTTGTTGGGCTCTGCTGTGCATGGCTGTGTGCCAGCCAGCCAGGGAAAGGCCTAATCCCCTGGGCTTGCATCACTGTCTCCCCATGTGATAACTGGCAACTCGGGAACACAAGAGCCAAGGGCTTTCCGGGTTTGCCAGCGCTACAATGGAACGTCTCCCGTCACTTCCCTTTTGAAGTCCTTCCAAAGAGGAATGTGATAGCCAGACAAAGCACAGACCCATCAATCCACATGCAAAATGCATGTTCTCTCACCCAGGCTGGGAGTCTTGTCATGCTCAAGCAAGGTCTGCCTGTCCTTCGCAGGGGTAGAGGAATAGATATCTTGTGGTAGTCATGACAAAATGCTCTGTATGCTCAGAGACTACAGGTGATAAATCTTTGATGATCTAGGATCCATTTTCGCTATTCAGAGCCTTATTAGTACGAGTATATGAACCACCTGATGCTAGATCAAAATTTCTTCGTCAAATAAATATGGACTTATGTATTACGTCTGAATGAGTGAATAGGATTTCACCTTTAGTTTTCTTGCTCACCTGCCAGCCGTAATTATCATTCAAGTGCTGACTTAGTGTCCAATGCTGAAATGAGTTTATGAATTTAAACTATGTTAAAGCAGGAGACACCTTGTAGTTTGCTGTGGCTATAAAAATTGCAAATGAAATCTGCATCTGCATTTAAGCCACTACAAAGGGTGACACAATGGGGGGGGGGGGGGGTACTTATAAATGTCTGTCTGTCAACACCCTTTGATTGCATGAGCACAATACTTACAGACCTCGACACAAGTGTGTTTAGACACCTCTTAAAACGGCTGGTCTCCCTTAATCGAGTGCTCCTTAACATGCAAGCACTGCTTAAGTGAGGCGTGTGTAAAGAACTCACAGCAGGGACCAGGGCATTGCAATGCGGCATTAGACTTGGTCTATATCTGACATCATATGACCTTATTAA
This sequence comes from Brachypetersius gabonensis, assembly GCA_037577145.1. Lineage (NCBI taxonomy): Eukaryota > Metazoa > Chordata > Actinopteri > Characiformes > Alestidae > Brachypetersius > Brachypetersius gabonensis. The sequence goes on along the minus strand of JBBJLR010000042.1, from coordinate 11,470,254 downwards.
CAGCCTTGTATTTTCAAAGGAAATAAATGTGAATAGACTGTAAAAGGGCTGTACATTTGTACTCAAGAAAACTTGAATTCAGTTATATATCCTGACAAACTGCTTTCAGAGCAAGACACTTTATAGCATTGAGCCACTGTGAAGCACCAAACAGCTAATTGAAAATAGCTCATTAAACGCAACATCAAAAGATCAGCAGATCTGCATTAGCATGGAAAATTGATGTTGGCACAGCAGAGGGGTAGAAGACTGTGTTCGCTTAAGAGCCTAACACCTTGTTAAAATACGGTAGCAGAGTAAGCTGTTGGAATGGAACAGTGTAAACCGGATTTTACATGAATATACTGAGGGACATCATAGTGACGTTTCATTTAAAAAAGTAAAACGCTTCATATAACTGATTGGACGTGTGAACCACATGGCAATGGCTTGAATTGCTTCATGACCGATATGCAAAAGAGCACTAAACAGACACATTAAAGCCATGCTGTGAGAATATTAATCTTAGCCAGAGAGTGGAATGCTGTTGACATGCAGTGCTTGAATTTACACAGCATAGCTGTTGAGCTTTTGGAATCATCTGCTCATGTCACCTATCCCTAATTTTCCACCGTCACTAGCAACTTGCTTGACCTCAGCACAGACAGTTCAATATGTCATTAGTTTTCTGGTCCTGTGGGGTGGAAAAAAGAGCCCGGGTGAGGTAGAGGGCGTGAGTGGCAGTGCTTTTAGCTTGGGCCAAGACACAGGCGCTATTTGATAGGTCATACGAGCTGCTGTTCAGTGTCAAGGTCAGAACACTTACAGCGACTAAAAAACCAACACAACCACTTTTCCATTCCTTGCTGGCTTTTTAGCCGCCCATATTATGCTGACACTAAAAAGCTCGTACGTGAAAATATGCAAGGAACATTCTTCAACGATGAACAGAAGTGTCTAGCCTGTATAAGGTGGGTATTTGTCACAGCATTCTAACCAAAAAACAACCTTCATCAAAATGAAGCATCTAAATAAATCCCAGGATCACAGTCTTCATTCGTTATTGCATCATGTCTGCTGCCCTCACCATAACCCTTTAGCTCAGAGTACCTGGAAAGAACTTACCTTGCAGCTAGTGGTGATAAATCGCGAAAGCAATCTCTTAAATGTGACAAAACTATAAAGCAAAATCAGACTTGGACATTCAGCTGGTCTCATTACAGCCCTGTCGGCAGTGGTAGCAAAATAGCATTACACATCCCTTTTAATGTGAAATCAGGGAGACTTCTAAGTAATGGCATGATGGACATGATTGACTGGATTGAGTCATGCATTGTTTCCTGAATTCCCATTGGCTGCTGCCCTCCGCATGCAAGAGTATTTTGTTATTGAACAATGACCTCATCTTAAAATGGCTGCCAAAAGACCTTTTTGGAAAATATCTTAATTACAGAGAAAGTCTGACTTGGCCAGGGGCTCATCTTAGAGCCCAGCTCGATGCGGCTTCATAGCACAAGGCACTCCACTACAGCGCACTGACATCTGCTGAATTACTTGATGGAATTTGGCTGGTGCTCGAGTCCTCTGGTCAACACAAGCTAAATAATATTGATTCAGTCTGCATTAAAAAAACTGACAAGCTTTTCATTCCTGCATCATGGAAAGTCGTGTTGTCCGAGCAAAACGCACGCGTAAAACAAGAAGTTTGGTAAAGCTCGCTAAGACGCAGTTAGTGCTACAGCAGCATTAACGACAGACAGCTCAGTGTTTATGGAGCATCAAAGCCGGCCAACCGCTTCTCCCAGGGCACCCCAACATCGCTGCACTTCTCTTCCCCAAAAACAGTCTGTACAAACAAAACAATCTGGAGAGGATAAAACAGAGTGGCTGTAGCCCACCCGGCTTCGGTCTGTCACTGGGAGACACTTCCAGGACAACGTAATCTTATGAGAAATGTTGTCCTTTTTCAGTCCTCAATTCCCATATTCTCATACAGACACTAAAACTTCAGAGGGAAGATGTCGAGACAAAAAACTCTCTCTCTCTCACACACACACACATGCACGCACGCACACACGTACGCACACGCACGCACACACACAGCAAGTAAGTTTCCTTTTTATTTGTTTGTGAGGGACTCCATCTGTCAGTGCGCAGAAGAACAGTCATTAGTCAACTCCACACATGGGAACAAGTTCCAGTCAAGCATCAGTTCTGAGCAATGTCCAATAAGTTCCTTGACAAATGTATTGGTGCCATATCAGGCATGGATCACAATTGTAAATGGACTTTTCAAGGAAACGTGAATTTGGTCCATATTTTACTCCGATGAGCTGTGCATCATCAATGAGCAGAAAAGCACATGGACAAAATTAGACACAGTTGATTTACTTCAAACTATGAAATGGATTGCTCTATTTAGGCAAGGGCAGACAGTCAAGAAAGAGAAACGTCATGTATCACAATCATGAAGAATAAGTCATTAGATCTGTAATTAAGGTTTAGCTTTCTAAATCTTTAGATCACATTATGTCAGAAGGATTTGTCCAGAACTTTTGACAGAAAGTACCAATTAATCAGAGTCTAAAGAATCAATGAGACTGAGATTCTGGGCATTCTGGGAGTAAATGAGATGCATTCTGTAAAATTATATATATGAGAGACAAAAAGGGAGAAAGAGAGAGAGATGCAAGCATACATTGCATGTAAGAGGGAGAAATGTACACACGTTCTCTTCTCTTTTTCCATACTGTGTACTTAAAATTAGTGAAGGAAAAAAAGACTTTGAAGATGTGCCAAGCGTGGAAGTGACTTTAATGAGCTCCTACCTGCCCCGTTCGCATTGGTGGGAGGAATGTGTTGGAGTCAGTGAGGTCCACTAGCGTCACAGCTGACAATGACACACAACGCGCCAGACGACTGACGGAACTTCCATGGCTTTTTTAGATTTTTGGTGTGGGATGAGTAATTGTGTTCTCGCCACCTCATGCTTGAAAGTTCAGGATGTGCCAAACAGGACATTCATTAACAATCAGTGTATGAATCAACCAGTCTACTGTCAAGTAAATTAAGAATTAAGCCTACCAATTGTCAGCCAGTGAGATCACAAAGTAGAAACACCACTCAATCAGAAAGGTCACACTGCATGCTAATGTTTGCAAGAATAATGTGTGTGTGTGTGTGTGTGTGTGTGTGTGTGTGTGTGTGTGTGTGTGTGTGTGTGTGTGTGCACGAGTGCGGCAGTGCATGTGTGCATTACAAGACAATGCACAAAATGTGTTACGGGACTATTTTGAATCTCTGCCTCAGTGCTGAAATAAGAATGATAATATTACAAAATTAATTTAAACATATTTAAATAAATTAATTTTATATATATATATATATATATATATAAAATGCAGGACCTACACTCTAAATGTAGTGTTTTTAGTATTTTGTACTAAACTCAGTAAACAACTAGGAGAAAATTAACAAATAACAGTGTTAAAAGTATTTCATGTGTTATATTAGACACCATTTATTAATCATCGGCTGCATAAAAGGGAGTCAAAAGTAGACTGAAATTAAGCTTAAAAGCCACCTGTCAGACAGCCCTTGTGAAAATGCTCTCCTTTAACACAATATAGTGCTGAGGATGGAGAGGGAAACCTATTAGAGTAGGAAAACAAGCGAGGACTGATTCATGCTGGGGCCACTAAAGCCGCCTGCCACTCAATCCTACTCAAAATGGCCCAGACAAAAGGGCCTGTTTACGCTGGCCTGGAATGAGAAAACGATAACCTGCAAGAGCCGGAGGCCACTGCGACACAGACCGAACAAAGCCATCTGATTGGGCAGCATTCAGCTCTAAAAGGTCTTTTCCCTTCCTGAAGATGATCATTGAAACTTAAAAATGGAGCACTGCGGTGGCTGCAGGAGAAAGAAAAACCCTGAGGCCCGGATACACGCCGATTTCAGTGTTCCCCACTGGGTGCATGAATGAATGTGTTGAGCTGGGAAAACAGGATTGAACCCCCTTGTGCAAAGACCATTTTAACGGTCTCTCAGAATAGAAATGTCTCCAGTCATTTCAGTGAGTTTAGTACAGAAATACTCAAACATGTTGCTCTAAACTAGAAATGTATTATTAGCTAAGGGTTACTTACCAGGGATCATAATTTTTCAAAAATGTTTTGTTATATACATATGGCTATATATGGCTATATATA
>JBBJLR010000042.1:11436400-11450211 GCA_037577145.1 Brachypetersius gabonensis | reverse complement strand
TATATATATGACAGTATATATATATTCAGTATATATGACTGAAATTAGAGGTCTGCTACAGGCCCAACCCAACAAAGCCTGACAAAATACTGGGTTCTGGTCTAGGTTCAACCCGTTTTCCCCACTTCCATTTCCAGGCTTGGGTTTTTCTGTTATGAGAGATTTTTATACAGTACATATCGTACACTCTGTCTATAATAATCCGTCTTTTAGTTGAAGCGGTTTTTCGGTTCTGTGGTCAACTTGTCATGGGTTTATTGCAATTCAAGTGAAGTAACTCTTACCAAGCCATTTATGGTTAAGGATGTTGAATGCGTTGCGTTTTTTTCTATAACCGACCTTAGTGTCTTGAAGTTTAGTGTTATGTTCTGCGTTTTTTTCTCCATGTTTGTATTACTCCACTTTTTTGTCTTTTCCGGCTTTCATAACCAGTGATGTCGCAGACTCTCTCTCCAACACACATTTTAAAGACAACTCAACCACCCTCTATTTTTCTGCATATATTACAGAGGGGATTCCGCCACAAAAAAACTATTTTAAACAATTATATAAAAGCACTCTGAAGGTGATTAGATGGACATTTTGACATTGGAATCGCACCCATATTTCAAAACCTGTAGGCCGAAAAAAATGGTCTTGTTACAGAAAGAATGCTAAAGCAGAACAGTTGTGTGATTGCCGACACTTACTAGCAGCAAATTAACTTTACATTACTGATATCGTGTTTCATTTTCAAAATACTTTCCTATCTTTTATTTTGTACACTCTGATTTGGACACAGGAGATGCAGAAGTATAGTTCTGCATTGATACACAGTGTTACCTGGAATATAGTGCTGATGTTATTCATGGAAGGATACTAAATGTTCTCATTAAAAACCCATTTTTATTTACTTGCTCCACCCTTAGTGAGGAGTCTTAACCTCTATTCACAGTTGATGAATGGGTTGAAAATCCAACCAGAGCAATAATACCACAATCAAGCAAAGATTATTACTGTAACACTTAGCAGTACAATTACTTTAGAAGCTCAATTACGTTCTAAGTGCAACTGCACCCTGTGTGAGCACTTACTGAATTGACACTGACAAATGAACATGGAAAAGGAATTAAGTACAAAAACAAGCCTCATCAATAACTTCTTTTTTCAAGTCAAAACATTTGTTGCTTTCAGCATACACTTCTGCAAATCTTACTTTATCTCTTAATTATAGAGCCGGGGCAATCGCGACATTCTAAATTACAACTCCCTGTTTTGAGTTATCCCATGGAGGTTTATGGAGATTGTAAGTTGACAAAAGTGCCAAGGCAGGTCAAGTGACTGGAAATGGTTTTGCTATGATGAGAAAAAGGATTTAGAGTCAGGATTATGTGATACTAAATAAGTGGTGTGTATTTATCATTGCTGACTGTCATGGGAGCGAGGGTTTAGTATTTGTTGTAAACACTATCATCAGAACAAAACCTCTTCTTTCAAAAAAAAAGCTAGTAAATATATTTTACAGAAGAAAGAAATGTTTTCAACCAACGTTCATGTAAAAGCATTCTATTTAAATCTAATTTTGGATTATAACATTTTGAAACATGTAAGAAGCAAAATTGCAATTCTTTAAAAAAAATGACAAATAAATGACAATATGACAGAAGTTAAAGCAAGGGAAGTTTCAACCTGAACAGTCGTGGTGGAAAGGGCTACGTCGTGGGTAAAGGGTGGGGGGTGTAGTGATTGAAGGCAGACCTCTGTGGTGGTCCTGCTGTAGCTAACCCTCCACACCAGCATTATAGCACTTAGCTGTCTCTCTACTCAACTGGAACAACAGCAAGTTCCTTCAGGAGCATCCCACTGCCAAATCTGTTTAGGTCAAGAGAGAGATTAAAAAACCAGGGTCAAAAGATCGATGATCAAAAGGCAGGACAGCCTCAGTTGAGACTGAGCCCACCCTCTTTATTGAACAGCACCTGATAATAGAGACAAAATGCTGAACCAATGGATTGTGCTCTGGAGTCCTTTTCTGGCCCACCCTCTGAGCTCGAGGAAAGAATGAAGGATGAGCAGAAGAAGTCTGAATGAAGATTAAAAGGACTGACAAAAACTGCATGAAGCCTAAATTAAGTTTTAGCATTTTTAAGTGCTTGCAAAAAGGACAGCGATGTTCACAAATCTATCAGCTTATTTTTCATTATTGGGCAGCGTGTTTTATATCTGCCTTAATCATTTTTTGGACTAAACTATATATTGCTGAGGATTAAAAGGATGAGACAATCGGACATTCTAATTATTGTATGGTAAATAAACAGGGATATCAAAATGTGATCGCTTCTCCACTTCAATGTTTGATGTAAGTATCTGTCCAGCCACTTAACTGTATGCACAGCTTTTGCACTGCTTTAACATAGCTTTGGTACAGGATAGGCTGAGCTTGTATTGGATGGACCTATTTAATTCTTTCTTTTTGCCTTGACCACCCTCAACCCACCCCCAAACTTTCTTCTCAGTCTTTAGAAAGGGATTCCAGTTGCTCTGAGACAATTGTTTTGCTTGTGGAGACTTTTAAAAAGTCTATGTACATGTTAATCAGCACTGACTATCCTGATTAACTACTCACTGAAAGGAAACAAAATCCTAAATAAATGTAATAACATATAAAATAAATAAATATGGCCTGTGCAAAACTTTGCAAAAATGTAAAAAAAAATCTTAACATGTTTGCAAGGAAATCATGTTCGGAGATTATGGTGTTCTTCCTTCCTAATTTGTATAAGCAAAAGGAATATAGATAACATGGGAGATTTAAGATCCTTTTATCATAATCTTATTTTTTGTGATTTAGATAAGTTATCACATACCCACATAAAACAACTGCATAAGGAGATGTGCTTAAGACATTTGCATTTGTATTTAGTAGGAATGTAAATGAATTACACAAATTGTGGTAATGAATTAAAATAGTTTTCCACAAAACAGGTTGATTCATTGTGGCACTTATACCGTAAACAGGATGCAAAAGAGATGCAAAGCTTCAAATGGAAAATATGAAGAAAATTACGAATAGTTGGGATGAACAAAAGGTCTTTGTGCCAAGAGTGATTTCATTTGCAGAACACAGATGCACTATTTCACTTCAACACTTCAACAGCCCCTCCCAGGCCCACACCCCTCACAACAAACACTGTACAGACGTCACCAAAGAGCGGAGGATACGCCAAGACAGTCACAACACAAACAGATGCCCAGTCCACCTTGAAAACCTAGCACAGCCTTCATTTATTCTCCATCCATATTCAAATGTTTCATTGTTACGTCCAAGAGTGATCAGCCTTTCTGGGGTTAGCTCCCAAATGGCACAAACTTCTAAGCTTTGGCCCTATAAGGGTCGATCCCTGGTGGTGCAACAGCAGGGAGCCCAAGAGAGGACATGAGGCATCATCACTTAGCATGATACTAGCAGCACAGGCATCTGTTAGCTGACATAACAGAACTGCCGATCCAAGCGATTCATGCTGTACCGTAACAGCTGCGTTAGAGGCAGTGTGAAAAGGTGTAGTGGTGCTTTATGTGAATCAAGGGAAGCATGTGCTAGCCATCCTAGTGCTGGTGGTCTTGTGTGACTGGGGGAGTCCTAGCTAGTGGGAGGAATTCCACAGAATAAGATCGGGGCAAAAGCTGACAGTAGAAAGATGGGATGTTCCAGGTTTTCAGTGTAATCAAGTCAAGACAAAAATGTCCCGTGGAAAAACAAAGATATTTCTGATTTGAACTTTTCCAGAACAAAGGAAAAAAGATACTAACACAAGAAGTGTTTTGGATGTCAAATGAAGAAATGACGGAAACTCCTTTTCTTAAGGGAACCATTTCAGTGAGAAGTGATTATGGGATCATTTGTATGACTGATTATGTGTTTGAAAGATCGGGTGCCCCGTGTTGTACTGGGTTTTTCCCAGATTGCTGTGCTGCTGATCTGCTTGCTGTTGCTGTTGTTTGAAAGCTATAATGAACAATGTCAAAAAGTCAGTGATGTACAAACAGACGTATTTTGCTCAAAAGCTGATCGCTGAATGCAGTTTGAAAGCTCACTTGAATGGGTGGTATTGCTTTGTCACAATGGATAAGCAACAGCAGTTTTCACTTTGGTACACTGAAACCAGATGTGAATTAACTTACAGCAGGCATTGTTTTCTTCACAGAGGAGAGAAGCACAGGAAAGCTGCAGAAGGCTGCAATCAGGAAGTGGGGGGCTGCTCCAAGAACAGCACAGACACTGGGAAACTTGGGTGACATCATCAAACAAGTCATGCAGTCCCACATGCTTTCTGGGGTACTGAGAGTGCACTTTTGTTATTTAAACCTGCACCGCTAAAACAGTCTTTACTATGTTATGTTCATTTCACATCCATCCATCCTCAAATGTTTTACTTGCGCAACAGAAAGTGGACTGAGACAGCATGTTGCACAAGTAGGCCAAAGTCAAATCTGCCTCCTCCAAAAAATTTACATAAATAAGTTGCCTGCCACCTTCAGGTGCTTGATGGAAGCAAAGAAATTTTGTCCTTGCATGAGAACCATGAGTGTGTGTCTGTGTATGTGTGTGTGTGTGTGCGCGCGCGCGTGCGTGCGTGCGTGCGTGTGTGTGTGAAAAATACTTTCATTGCTAAAGGAGAAAAGGTAGCATGCATGACCACTACTCATTATATCACTGTGTCCTAACTTTTGCTGCGATTCCAACCAGCTGGAGTGAGTAAAGAGCTCATTAAAACCACCAGGATGTCCCAGTAAGGTTAAACCTATCGTCTCACATTTGGAAATCATATTAAGGGGCATATTTGATGACTAAGTAATGGTTAATAGGGGATGAATGCTCGAATGTTGTTCATTAAAATGTTTCAGAACGGCCTGTTGTGTGAATGAGCTCAGTGATCCTGATCTAGGATAAGGACCTAATCAGTGGTCCAGTAACGTAGCCCATGTGCGGGGAACATTTATAAAACAAGTAACAGTCCATCAGGGCAAAGCATCCACACAGCCGGCTTTGTTGAGGTGTTGTATCAACATACAGCTCCCCTCTCTCGACTTGTTTCCTCCTTGGGCCCCAACAGCAGGAGATTGGTGTCAACAAGGAATTCCGTGCCATGTATGTTTCGCTCTTGAAAACAAGTCACACACTGGGCCCCAGTGAGGCCTTTACAGGTCCAGCGAGTCTTATAAACCTCACTCTGGTGATGAACAAACAGCAAGTCACTAACATTACACCACAAACTAGCACTGAACCATTCGAAGAACTAGCTCGTAATCAACAGCAGAGTGTGCGCTAAGCCCATGAGCCTATTTTTCCATGATCATAAGGTGCTGCTACACATGGGAGGAAGGGGTTCTCCAGTTTGCACTGGGGGGAGTCCAGAAAAACATGCAGCAAATGTAAAATGCTAACAATTCACACGGCGCAATATAGTATGTCTGGTGAAATTCTTGCAATTTTAATATTTTGATCTGCCAAAGCAACTTACTAAAAGAGTTTTTTTTAATATTTGGAGAAAGATAAAGACGATGTCAGTTCCACCACACATGGTGACAGCACTCTGAGGAAACATTTTGTGCCCATTCAGTGGGCAGTGATGACCTGGTTGATTATGCATGATGACACACCGGGTTCCGGCAGGCGTGAGGCAGTCAAGAGTTTCCGTTTCAGTGTTGCCAGGTGACTAAATCTCTTTGATAAGCGCAATTTGTCCTGTTGTTCTTTTAAATTTACTGTGTTTACTAGCACTCACCCCAGCTCCATACCGTAAAGATACGACTGACAATGCTGTTTAGACATCTACAAACACACACACACACACACACACACACACACACACACACGTACACTCACACACGTGCACAGTACAGGGCGGAAGTTATAAAAAAATTTAAATTCATTAAAAAATTTGATTTTTTTGCTTTTTCAAAAATCTTAATCAAAAAAACATTAGAAGTACTTAAAACAGATGTAACTGACTGGTTTTCAATATTTTATACAAGCTTAACACTTCAAACCTTTGGTTTTGAGGAGACATATTTTAAGGTCTGTCTTTAATTAACTGACTTTGTATTGGATCAGAAATGCCACACTCACTGCTTCAACATTATACATCCTTCTGGTTTATGTATCACTGGACAAAATGTATTAATTCCTTAATAGGATAATGTTCCCAAGCAAAATTGTGCCAAACTTATATTGATTCCAAAGAGAAGCAAAAGTTTGCATTTTAAAAAGTTTGTCTAGGCCTCCCCAGTCTCCAGATCTTTCTTCCACTGAGCTACAGGGACAAGCCGAACCGACACGTTTGAAATGAGTTTCCAGCACAAGAGACAGAAATGTGCTGGGAGGGTTTGGGCACAAGTTATTTCCAAAAATCACTGGAAAGGAATCTGTCCTGCTGTGAAGGCAACGGGTGGTGAAAGTTTCATTTTGATGAAACTTTCACATAAATATAATTGCAGTTATAGTATATTTTACATAACACTTCATAACCAGTCAGTTATAGTTGCTTTAAGTATTTCTAACATTTTCTTGTAATAGAATTTTAAAAGAGCAGCATATCATTCATGTTTTAATTTAGCTTTTTATTTAGACAGTGGTTCTCTAGTTTAAACATTTAGATGTTTAAATTTTCAGATGACACAAATGTCACGGTTTTACAGTTGGGGGGGGGACGGTCTGAGGAGGTGGCACGGCGGCATGTGTATGGTGGCATGAGTGTGTCAGTTCACACTGATATGTGATGTGATGTATTGATATTGCTTTTTACAACATTACATTGAGCAGGTACTTCAGGCCCAAATGCTAGAGCTATCAAATAGAAAATGTGCCATAAACCATTAACTTTTGAATGAAGAAAAAAATAACTTTAAGTTAGCTTGGGTAGAGAACAGCTCAAGTCTGAAAGCTATTTGCTCCCTTGGATCGTCTGGTAATATGATTAGTTCAACTTCGTTGCTTTATGTTTTACATTTTTAATTGATTGTTCAGTGTGAATAATGCTAACTGGTGAATACTGGCTTTCATTCACTGGTAACAATTTCAGCATTATTGATCAAATAGTTATGCAGAGAACAGAGTATAGGTTTGATGAATCGACTTTACACTTGCCCTCATACCACATGCAACATGTAGCTTGTTAGTTTGTGAAGTAACACAAACATTTCAGTATTGGGACCCTTCATACTGGAATTGGGAAATACTTGGCTAGACCCTGAGATTATCCAGTCAGGCCATACCTCTTTCATAAGACTCAGCATTTACAGGCGGCATGGCAGTGTTGGACAAGGATTAACAGAAGGGACTTTTGCTGTCGGATGGCACGGCACAGAGTGTGAACCAAGATGGCACTACAATCAAATCAAAGGCCTGTAGCAAGTCACAGCCTCTCTATGCCAAACTCACGTGGCACTGGAGTGTTTGCAAACAGCTAAAAGAGGTCAATCGCACTGTGACTTAGATCACTAAAAATAGCCCACAGGAACACACAGCCTGCTCCTGAGTAATGTGGATTTGTGCTGATCAAATTAAAATGGCACAAATCAGGCATTTCACCAAGACATTTCAGCCATATGAAAAGTTTTTTTACACACGGCACTGGTCAATGTCATCATGCCTGTTGTAAGGCAGTCACACGGCCCAATAGGGATCACAGACCATGTAGATTGATTAAAAAATAAATCAATGTTCCATCCAGTGTTATTTTAGGGTGCTATATGCCTGCCAAATGTTCCTTGGAGGTCCTACAATCACAACTTCTGGTTTCTTATATGTCTAGGGCACTTTTTAGACTTTTTAGACAGGGCACTTGTTTGGCTTGAGTTGTTCAGGTATTGTTTGGCAAGTGTTGGTTAGGTGTTATTTGACAGATGTTGTATAAGGTGCCCTGAATATACAGTTTTTGTATATACTTTAGTGCTTCATTCTCTAGTTGCCTATTTGGTTCTCACCACAACCGCAGTATGCGTCTCCTCAGCTGGAGAGGTCTATCTGTGAAACATGAGCAAGTAGAGCATGGAGTCAGCTAGCCAAAACATCCCTCATGGAGCCTCTCTGGCATGAGCAGAACCGCACTGGAGGAGAGCAGGTGTCACTTTCAGATGTAGCCACAATAGCTGAAAACACTTTTCTCATTCCTTCCAAAGTGACTCATTTTTGTTAACCCGTGACATAACAAGTATCACCCACCAACGTCACCACCGGCTTCCTGAATGGCACCCCGAGACGACAGCTCCTGTTCACAGCACCGAAAGTGGTCAGACGCAAGGTTGGCAGGAGATGTTTCGTGTGAACTTGGTGACTAGGCCTCATGAATCTGAAATATTATACCGAGCCCAGCATGTCCCATCAGTGAGTGAGCAACTTCACACACTGAATAGCACTAGGCACGCTCGGAGTCATTCAAAACCACAGGTCACAGACCATCACCGGAAAAGCTCACAGAACAATTACTCTCAGTACAGCTTTAAAACACATCAACAAATGTCTGAATTGTCAAGAATGACAGGGCAAGGATAAAAAAGAATGAATAAAAAATCATAATGAAAAAATAGGGATGAGAAATATTATATGACTAGTTTTTCAGCATTGCTACATTGCGCCATATTGATTTACCCTTATATCAACTGAAAACCATAAGACAAGAATAAGCAAAGATGTTTATAATAAAAATAGATTTGTTATCTGTGATGAATCACATTAAGCTGCTACCAGTAGAAGTAAAAGAAAAAAATCCTTTGCTATATTAACAGCTTCAAACTTGGGGTGTCAGAACAAAATTCCTTTTAATTCCCAAACATGACATATAAATTGGCAGATAGACCATTTTCTCTGCCCGTTATTCTTTTTACTTTAAGCATGACTGAATATTACTGAGAATTAGCAGCTCAAACCAACCAAACAAGCTAAAACTAACGATTATTCACGCAAGATATTTCATACTGAAACCAGATAATTGTTCACATATACAAACACTAAGCCTTATGGGCTAATGTCTGTTACGCTCATGATAAACGTTTAACAGTTTAAACTATTCAACACAAATATGTTAAGGCATCCAGACACCACTTCTAATAATGAATTCTGGTTTAAGGGACAGCCCTTGCTGAAACATTACAGTTTCAGTGATGAACTTCTTTCAGCAGTTCTTTTTAAGTAACTAGTTGAAAAATCGATAACTTCTCAGTTGGATGGATCCATCTTTTTCATGCAAGAATGTTTACTAAAAACTCACATCACAGTGTGGAAAACCCTGATTACATCTAAACATTTAACTAATATTAAGAAAATAAATGCTTTTTCTGATGCCATTTGTCTTTTTTAGCGTGTCACTCGTAAGGCTACGCACTGCTGAGAGTTTAAACAAAGCCAGGACTGGAGTTTTAGAGCCTAGTTTCCTTACAAAAAAGTTAGAATTCCATTTGACAATTTTCATGGCTGTTAGTTAAAATTATTAGCAACTCCATAAGTGATCCCTTTTAGCTCTTTTAGCTAGACAGAATGTTATGATTTCATTAGCGATTGCTATTTACTTAATACTGAAATATTTCAAGAGGAGGCCACATGAAAAGATTGAGAAACTGCCAGCTCAGCAATCCTGATATAGGCAAATTCATGTATTTTGTGCCTTACTGAACTCAGAAAAATGGTTATATATTATGGAAGAGTATTTTGGTTTATTCCTCAGAAGTTTGTCAGGTGACAGACATAATTCAAGTTCTACCCAATATCTTTCTTTTCTGCCTGTTTAACCTTTAGTTTTTCAGCTATGCTACTTACAAGTAGACTATATTATCACAGAATGATCCTGACTACGTTTCTCCTGAGAGCCACAAAACACTTCTGAGTTCACTGTCTTTGCGCTGCCAGAGCATTTAAAAACTGCTGCTGCTTTCAAGCTTCAAACTCTAGTGCAACCCGCCAGTTTCAAAAGGCTCAGAAACATAAAAATCTTGTACTTGTACATCAGGAACTGATGGATGGATTCATAATCACAGCAGAATGTGCAAATAAAACATTTTAGTGTCAGTAATATTTGAATGTAATTGATATAAATGCATGTTTGACTTTTCTTGTTAAAGAATAAATGCTTCCTAGACGGTGTCTGGATCTTAAAAGGACTTTGGTCTGACGCAGGATAACTGGAAGAAAGAGATTCTTGCTAAGTCAACATTAGTGGGATTACCTTGAAGTAACCTGCTCAGCACAATCTGCTGTCCACATCTGATCAGAGGCCTGGTCTGATTTGCCACTCTTAGCCTGACCAAGTATTACGCATGAGAGCACTGATGAAAAGATAATGTATGGCTCATGCATGCTAATGTCATAATGAATATGAGCTCAGAATCAGGTATCCTTATTTCGTAAGGATAGTAAACAATGTAAAATCTGTAATACAACCAATACATTTGGAATTTTATATGTTCATGATGAATATGTTTAACGACATTTTGCAAAGTCCAGACTAGGATTTAGCTAATTATTATAAGAAAAAGTAAAAAAAATGTTAGAACTAAAATTTTCTCTTATGATTACCTTTCCTCAAGTTTGTTCTGCAAAATTGCCTTATGGGGTATTTAAGGGTTTTCTTTACTGAATCTGCCATACACCCTTACATTTTCTATTTAGTACTTAAATAATTTATGGGGGATTACTTAAGGGAAAGTCCCAAGAAAGCTGGAAGATGACCTTGATCATATCACATCTTTTTTTGGTAAACAGCTGTTTTTTAACAATGTGTAGTGCCGCAAAATTTATTTGCTGAAGGTTAAACCAAAGGGTTTATCCGACTTACTTATGTTTGTTTATTTTTATGTACCAAGAATACTTTTGCATTTCATTTTTAAATGACCAGTTCCAATCTTAACTCAGCTCCTACAAGCCCACTTAAAGAAATCTTGTTGTTGTTCTTCTTCTTTTTATTATTATTATTATTATTATTAGTAGTAGTAGTAGTAAAAAAACACACAATTCTGTTGGAATAGAAAACCTGGTTGGGGTCACAGGAGTAGCCCTATCCAGGACTAAATGAAATCTGACTCATGGCAATTATTTGGTAAGTGTGAAAGATAACATGTCTGTATCTAAAAGTAAAGCACTGAGTTCCACATGGTTCTATTTTAGGTCCTCTATTATTTACAGTATACACGCTGCAATTGGGAACGGTTGGCCACAAGCATGGGTTCCGCTTCCACAGCTACACTGGCAATAAGCTGTATGTATATATCAGGAAATGCATATGACACATTTAGACTGAGGATTGTGTAAAGGAAATGAAAGACTGGATGTCACTTTTTCCAGCTCAAAAACAATAGTTTAGGCCAAAAAGTGTTCAGAAACAAACTGTCAGGTTTAATGCTAGTTCCTCAGCTAGTCCCATGTGAAATGATCACTCTTTTAAGGATAAAAGGTAGATAGAATATGCTCAATAAAAAGATCCGTATTTAGAAGCCCATATGAACAGAGAACTGAAGAAAACCAGGATGTTGGTGCTGGCATCCCACCACTCACCTGTCCTCCAGACCAGTTCAGCCACCACAGCTCAAGCTCTATATAAATACATTTGACTTGACTTTAATCAGTTACAGTTAAACATTAAACACTGAAGTGCCCTGTCTTGTGCTCTTTCAAAAACTAGTCCAGGCTAAATCATAACACCATGTAACATCAATGTGGATGGGGCGGGGCCAAACTTCATGACATCCCAAAACCAGTTAATTCAAAACAGGATTTGCTGTTTATTTTCCTTATATGGACTGTATGAACTGGGAAGTGAGTGGTGCGTTATGAAACATTGACAGTATATCAACACTACATAAAACACTACAATGACTCATTTACTTTGAGTCATTGAAGTAAATTTGGATTCCCATTTTATGTGGTCTTTAATTTACATTTTAGCAGCCTATATTTCTTTATGAGAGAATATTGTAATGGATACAATGGAATTTTAAGGCCAGAAAAATGTACTTAAAAATGTTACCTTAGCTAGGAGAAACTTTCCTTGGCCAAATGTTACGTAAATGATTCGTACTATCAGAAAAACAGTATATTTATGTTGTTTCACTTGAATTCTCTCTAATTGTCTACATTTCTCAACCCAAGCCTTTACTTTAAACACTTCCATTTCACCTCTTCGCTAATAGTGCATCAGTGACTGCTTTGCACTAACTTGTGCATTTCAAGATCCACAACTAAAGAACAAGTTAAACACAAACACATCAGTTGTGATAGTGATCAGGGAAGGTTTACTCTAAAGACACACAGCATACCAACTGCTTCCCTCTGTTGCAAACCTTACAAATCCTAGTCATCACTTGACACTCCACAATGAACCATATCTGTGTTATGGAGTGTCCTCTTCTCACCATTCTTGTCTTGTCCTCTATTGCCCCAGGCTCCTCCTACTCATCATTAGCCTTATCTATTATCTATTTTTAAACCTTTAAGTCATTAGGAAACTCACCTCCCCTTTTTCAAGAGTGTGCTTCCTAGTTACTGTCTTCTCTCGCATTTTCTGTTTAACCCTACCCGGGTTTACATTTTGACCATGGAGTCACCTGCATTAACCCTCTCAGCCTCAGGCATTACATACCAATATTTCTTCCACTATCAGTATTGAAACCAGTACCAGTGAGCTTGATGAGGTCCTAGCAACAGCAGGCCATGAACTGCTGAGCTTGTAAACATTAAGTTGCCTTTATTATACTGCCTCACCACAGCTTACCAATTCTAATAGTTGAATGATTTGATTCAAATGTTTCTTACTTGGCTAACAGCTCCCATTACATATTTGCAGGTGTTGGGACATTTTAACTTGATGACAGTTTGATGCTTCCGTCGTCTGCACTAGACATACTCTCAGTGACTTCATTGTCCTAAGAGATGTATTCCTTTTGAAGGTTTTCGCTGCGTATACACAGACCGTTACTCAGGCAGCCCACGTCATGCTGTGTTTACGCCTTCAGCCCTAGTATTGAGAAGGACGAGGAAGAGGGGGGAAGTACCTCTAGGGTTGTCAACATCAGCTCTTATTGCGTGGCAATAACATAGCACAGCCCTCGACATGCACACTTCCCTTTGCGGAGTCCAAACACTTCAGAGTGTGTGTACATGTGGAAGTCAGCAACCCTCAGTGGAAGAGGTTCAGAGAAGAGGTGGAAGGGTGCTAATGCCCAGGAAGGTCCCTGAGTGCTATATTTGGTATGGAAAGTTACCGTACCTCTGGGACAGAGCGGGCAGCTGGTGAGTCCTGGTGGTTGGCAAGGATAAGGAAGGGGAGTGTGCAGAGCTGAGGGTGCTGCAGGGCCAAATGGAGCTCGGCTCGGCAGGCCTCCATCTCCTCATCCGAAACGGTGCTGTCAAGAATGAATACCACCCCCTGGGAGCCCTGGTAGTAGCGGCTCCAGTACTTCTTGATACTGTCAGATCCTACAGTGAGAAAAAAAAACACATTCAAAATTGTGACAAACTTGTGGACAGAAGTACTGGGAGACGGCTCTTCATTCAGGGTTTGGGCTAGGCCCCATACTTCCAGTGAAGGGCAAGTTTAATGCTTCAGCATACCAAGTGGAAGTTGTTATAGCTACAAAAGAGGGACCAACTTCATATTAAAGTCTATGTAATGGAATGCAATGTCATTAAATTCCCTGTTGCTGTAATGGTCTGTTGACCCCGATACTTTTGTCCATATACAGTGCAGGAAATAAGTATTTGACCCATCGCAGATTTTGTAAGTTTGTCCAATGACAAAGAAATGAAAAGTCTCAGAACAGTATCATTTTAATGGTAGGTTTAT
>JBBJLR010000042.1:11395057-11419802 GCA_037577145.1 Brachypetersius gabonensis | reverse complement strand
CCCCCCCCCCCCCCCCCCCCCCCCCCCCCCCCCCCCCCCCCCCCCCCCCCCCCCCCCCCCCCCCCCCCCCCCACAAATTATTTTGTAAAATTATTTTCTGCTGAAAGGTTTCTGGTGCCCATGCCAGATACCTAACTGTGTAGAGGTGCTTGAGAGTATACATCTGTATTTAGGGTAGCAACATATCACATTGACTGTGATTAAAAAATTTTTACCCTTATCTCTGTTGATTCCAGTCTGGTGTATTGGACTGGTGAATAATACTAGCCAGGATAGTGATTAAAAAAATATCAACAGACTTATCCTGACACTTTCTAAAATGTTCTTCTAAGCCACTTCTCTTTGACAGTCCACACTGTTCTCTGAAATGTTGTGTGTGACCAACTAAACTGACAAGCTTTGCTTTGCTATTAAAAGCCCTGGAAATCATGTTATGCTTATAAATGCTTATACAGTTCCAGGCTAGCATACATAAGCATACTGTAATAAACAAATGCATCACTACAAGCAACGAGGAGGACATCTGCATCTGACAGAGGTGTCTGATCAAAGCTTAAGAGCAGCCTTGGAAAAACATTTGTACTCGGAATGGACGGGATTTCTGTCAGAAGGTGATTCCCACCGAGTCCTCATGCCTAGATCAGGTTACCTCTGGCTAGCCACATGAAAGAGCCCCAGTAATCCACATACACAGGCGTCTTCAACTCCCCCTCAAGCCCCCGATGTAGCCCCCTTTGCCCCTTTACCCGAAAACAGGAGCAGCACCCAGACAATGGAGTGGCAGTTTCCACTGTCATGCCCCCCTGTGTGCTCCCCACGCTCCACAAACATTTCAGCCTCATCACAGGGGATTATCAAATCCTGCGCGGCCATTGTCTCGATCTACCTTGGGTGGCTCAGCCTACCCGGAAAGCTCTCTTTTACTGGATCGTTTCTTTGGGCTGTAGCCCCCAAGGCCACTGAAGGGCAGTGTGTGGGGAGGTGATCAGACCCCCAAAAAGGGGGGTGGGGGTGCAGCTGTAAATCTTGATGTCACCAATGGGGAGGCTGTTGCGGACCATTACCATAAATCTGACAAACGCTAATTTGATGGGAGGCTGTATCTGTCTGGACTCAGGCTGGTCTAGACGGCCTATTGAGAGATTCTACAGCAGGGGGAACTGTTTGTTCCCTTACTAGGACCATCTGGATATAGCAATAAGCAGCAAGCGGCACAGTTCACAGAGTGATCAAAGTGGGCCATTTCCATTACCATTGTGAAGGGCAAGTTCCCGCAACCATTATTCTGTACAACACTTATAGTACATAAACTTACGATCAATACGATTCAGACCTGAATAACAAATTTGACAAGCACTGATTTTTTAAGTCTATTACACGCTGCAAACGAAAGGTCACCTCTATAGGTTAAGACAGAGATGTGCCCAGGATCAGCCAGACATAAGACTGATTATCAAGTCCTATTCAAACTAAAATGAAGAGGGGCTGGAAAGTGTCACTTTCCAGAAAATGAGTCTTTCCAGAAGGATTCAAAAGATGCGAGTTGGGGTCCAAGGACTCCACCAGGCACCACATGGCTCCTCGGGGCCCAGTTCACACAATTTTTGAAGAAGGTCTCTCTAAAGCTGTTAGTGCCCAATCTCCCTCATGTACTTTTAATTCTTTAAAATTCTGGACCAAATGACCATACATGGCAGTTGGTGATCATATAAACCCACATAATTTTTGTAGATACAAATTCTCTAAAGCTGTTGGCTGCTCATGGATTGTATGACCCTTTTATTTTAGAGCTCCAAGCTGAAACAGAGCCACACAAAGCTTATTTAAGTGCAGCTTATTTGGGGCTGTAGGTGTCCTTCTGCTTTTTTATTCAACTTTCTCAGCAGCTTCTTTAAAATGACTAAAGGGGAAAAAACTGTCATCACTGCAATGCAATTTCGTCTTTCTCTGCGTCTTCTTCCCACTTCGTGCTAAAAAGGCACAGTTCTTTACGTAGAGGCATAGAGTTTTGAGTTCAGAAGAATATAAACCATAAGGGAAAAAAACGATGTGTGATCCCAGCAATAAGTTAGTTTTTATGTGTTTTAGTCACTTTATTTTGAAACGTATTTTCAAACAGGTTGGGTAAGCTTCTGCATCACTGGACAGAAGATATATAATCTGAATAGCACATCCTGTAGGCAGTCCAAGACAAGACATCAGGACACTCGTCGTCTTACTCTGGTGAAACAAAGAGCAAACATTTATCTGTCAGAAGTCTATCCTGGAACAAATTGAATTTCATGACCCTCATCAACAATGTACACTGACCAGGATAAGGGATGAGAGGCAATAAGTGTTTTGATGCTTCGTCTCTTTTCACTGAGGAGCCACATTCATCTACATAAGGTAGACTACCAACACTGAGACAGGAAAGCATCCGGGGTGGGAAAAGGGTGGGAAGAGGGCATGCATTTGGAATATAAATCTTGTAATTGGGAAGGGTGATTAGTTGAGGCATATTAGCATAAGGCGGCAAAAACTTTGGTTTCTACCACACAATGTAGACGAAAAGATGTTTTCCGCGCTGATATAGAGGATCAAAGCCAGAGGGCCCCCTTTTGAAGGCTGAAATGAATGTATGAAGGCCAAGAGGGGTGAGGGGTATCCTAACCCAAGATGTGGAGGAGGGTACCCACTATACCATCCGTTATCACACCTTTTTATGCAGAGAATCGGTTTCTCTGAGACGGGCCCAACTTGTATAAAACAAATCTCAAAACACTATCTCTCATGGCAAGTGTGGGAAAGTTCCCTTCATAAATACATTTCCATCAAACCAAAGAGCTCCTCCCTAACAAGCATCTCTAGGCCTCACTGAAACAAAAAGACGGGGACTTGCTGAACAATAAATCTGTTTTAATACATTGTGTGGCAACTGAGAATTGGGTTGACATGGCACAATGCGCTCAAAACACATTTCAATTCACATGGACTCTGGCAGAAGTCTGAACGCTTTGATATTTAGAATCACTCAAGCAAAACAAAGCAACAAGAAGGTCATGATCAGATGATATATATCTATTACCGAACCTTTAAAATAAAAGGGTTTTTAAAAACCTGCGTTAACGTGCAATAAAATTTTTCCCAGGCTTAACCCCGACAATTATTTTATTGCACGTTAACGCAGGTTTTAAAAATCCTTTTATTTTGAAAGTTCGCTAATGCGAGCATTAAGCTATTTAATACTTGGGTGTGAAAGAGAATACAAAGACACACTTACTTCCAAGCAAAAACATTTTTATTTCTGGGCTCAATCAGCTTTAAAACAGACTTTTGCTTGCTACAATCTGGACAAAAGTAATGGAGTGCCTGACCCCCACGAAAACCAGCCGACACATACACTCTCATTACTTTTGTCCATATAAGACGTCTGAACATTACACCAAATGTGACTTTAATAACACTGCATTCAATGTTATGGAGTTGGTCCCTCTTTGCAACTGCTATAATGGTTCCGCCCCCCCTTGCTCTGGACTCTGAGGGCAACTTGTTTTTTAATAACAAGTTAGATAAAACGTGAATGTCCTGCAGTGGCAAATACCTTTGGTTTTATATTTGATTTGATTACATTAATGTTTAAGTTGAGATTTACAAAAATATTTGAACTGAAGCTGTGTGACTGTGTTAAAGGGAACACTGCTGTTAAAAAGACCCATATTTCTTTAAAGTGTTTGTTTAAAATGTTGTTCCACTTTTGTTCATATAGCAGTACTTTAAAAAGAAAGGTGTACAATACACTGGTTTTGAATAAATGATTTAATTTCGCATATAACAATGCGATTAATCGCAGAAAACCATCGTTTCCCAGCATTAATATATTAAGATAGTAGTGATGCTCCTATCGATCGGCCGAAGATCGGTATCGGCCGATAATCACATTTTATGACTCGATCGGTACTTGTTAAACTTGCCCGATCTTAGGAACCGAACACAATTGATGATGTCAATTCAACCCCATTGTAAAGGCATATTAAAATGTTCACTGTATAATAAATACTTCTTTGTGATTATATAGTACTCTGTTAAAACAATAGTTACATTAGATATATTACTGTAAAAATATAACAAAAATATGACAAAGGCAACATTTATAGTATTACTTTATCTGGAAAAAATGTTAATGGTGATCAGAGAGCTTACATATCAGTTATATAAACTTGAAGCATCAGAATCAGCATTGGTATCGCCTGATCAGTACTTGGTATCGGTGACAAAAATCCTGATCGGAGCATCCCTATAAGATAGATAGATAGATAGATAGATAGATAGACAGACAGACAGATAGACAGAGACAGACAGACAGATAGATAGATAGATAGATAGATAGATAGATAGATAGATAGATAGATAGATAGATAGATAGATAGATAGATAGATAAGGAGCTGTTGTACTTTAAAGCAAAACCTAGAGTTAACAGCATAATCCATGTAAAGTTTAGAGATGACCTCTTTAGAGAACTATTTTGTGCGGGTCCTCAAATGAAATAAAAAGAACAAAGCAAGTATTACAGTCTCTAGGAAGATGTTATCTTGTAAAGAAACTGCGCAATTCACATACAATCTCAAACTTTAATCACAAAGAGCCAAATGTTTTGGCTATAAATCTTGGTCTTCCATTAAAGAAAAAGGCTGTTTTAATTCAGTGATACTGCTATACTGATACTGCTAAGCAGTTGGTGAGCTGCACATTTTGCCAGGGTTTAAAAACTGAAGGTCACCTTTCACTACAACACAGCATGATGCAGATACTTTGAACATTGCTTTTTCTCTAAATTTCAAAGGCAAACAATAGAGCCTGTCATTTCCAGACACAACATTTTAACTTTTGCAACACAAGAGTGTGCTTCTTCCCAGGAACATAATTGTACAGAGTTCGGCAACTTGAATGGGCCATCATTAGGGGGAGTTTGTGTCAACAGTTAATTATGCAAATTGGCATAACCCCTTCATGTGCTGGCAGGTTCCTGCCACCCCCTTCACCCTTCATTTCCACCTCACAAAAAGTACCCCCACACACTGTACTTTTAGAATATTAAGCTTAAATCATCTATACATCTTCTCACTGCCTTCTCTCTTCTCATTTCCGAAGGGGAGGGAGGAACCATAATGGCCATCATTGTGGCCTCTAAGCTCCAAATGGTCTTTTTCCATCAAAGAACCCCCAAAAGGTTCTTGCCGTAAGTGAATGCCAACTTACTCCCCCAACCCCAACTCCCCTAGTGAGGGCTGAAACCCCTCCAAGGGACCCCACACCAAAACAGTCAATTAGGAAAAAATGCATGACAATGAATTTCATAATTGTTTAAATTATGGTAAGGGTAGCCATCCACCTCACTATCAGGCTTCTGATGTCTCTGCAGAGTTTAAACAGCCACAAAGCAAATGAGAATACAATGCCACAGTCCTAATGACTAACTTTGCTACCCTTTGCCCAGTGCTTCCTTCCGCCCAAGCGGTCAGAAAATTAATTTAAAATAGAGTTCTGTTTTGTCCATAAAAGCAGAAAAAAAAGTAAGACTCAGATTTATTCAGCATGCAGCCAGTGAAATATTCTGCTTTTGAAAGTATCTAAGACAAACTGCATGACTAGATCCAGTTCAGAGGCCTTCATAGGACTAAAGTAGTTATAAAGTGGTAATTATAAAGTAGCTATAAAGTAGTGCTAAACTAAAAAAAATAAAATATTATAGACATTGAAGATACAGAAAAGTAATGCAAGCATTTGTCTCAAGGCAAGATCTAATATCCCCTTATATTCAAAGGGTGATGGTGAGCTCTTGAATTTGAAATGCCATTTACAGTATATGCATGACATGTACTGAGACAACTAATGGCACGTTTGTAAAATGGTTGAAGGCAAGTGCTCTGAATGATAAAAGTTTGATCAATTTATCGAGAGAAGTAAATACTATAATGTTACAAACTAACGTTGTTGCTTTAGTTTTGATACATCATATGCAATAAAAAATTCCAAGACATTGTACTTATTTGTATCTTTCATTGCCTTTTTAGATGATTAATCATTACAATAATGTTTCGATTTGGTTCTACTATGCAGCAATCATTTTTTATTTAATAAAATACATTTGTAATTATGTGGGGTTGATGTTTTATAGGACAATCACATAGAGAGGCTTGTAAATTAATTTACAGAAAATGATTTTTTTTTTTTTCAGCCCTACCTGAAAGTCATTTTATATTGATAAAATGTATGAAAAGTTTTAGTAATGTAGTGTATTATCTTTCATCTGCTATGATGATGACCTGAGAATCTAATTTCTGAGTATCTGTAGGATCCTATAATCATTTGTTTAATCCCTCTGAAAGACACAAGGATGCGTTGCTTCCCATGCAGTTACTAAATAAGTTTTCAAATGAGCGTTTACATATCTAATATAAATCAATCAGCCGCAACATTAATAAAATAAACATTTTATTATTCAAATTATTAAAAAATTATTAAAACCTGATATTCGTCATGCACACGGGTCACGTGATGTGCAAGATGAACCAGAAATGAGCACATCACACATCACCCAACCCAGGTATGGAGGTAGCCATTGCTCAACCATTGAGTTATCTCTATCCCTACTCTGTGATCCATTTCTCCAGAACCGTGAGTACTTCGGTATTTACCTTTATCTGTGTGTGTATGAGGTGGACTCCGGTGAAAATCTCTACTGCTTTACTTATAGCAAAGTGTGTGGGCTACCAACTCTCTAGTGTGACTCCGAGATTGGGTTCTGGTGTAGCTGCTGGTACTTAATCCTGACAGAATGGTTGAGCCCCATGCCGTCAGTCCAGCAGAGTTTGTTTCTCTGTGTGATACCGTTACACAGCAGGCTGCCGTGATTGCAAGACTGGAACGTGGTGGGCTTGCGGCAGGCGCGTCACGAGTCCTTTGTGGCTCGGGCTAAGCTTGCTCAGCGAGTTGCCACTCTCAGGAACACCTTGCACGAGCAGGCTGTTGAGCGGGCGGTACCACAGACGGCACCCCAAGCTTCCCCCTCCTCTTTCTGACTTTCAGTCAAAAAAGAACCCAACTTGTCCTTACCGGATAAGTGGGATGGTGAGGACGGGAAGTGTGATGTGTTTCTGATTAAACTTAATATGATATTTGAGTTCAACCGGGGCTGCATTACACTGCTCATGCAGTACAGTGGCAAATTTTATCAATCAGGCTTTTGCTGCCCAGCTTAGTGTGAGGTATTATCCTGGCCTATAACTATCACCACCACTGAAGAAAGGATCCTGTCCTGCAATCCTATCGCAATCAAACCTGTCCTTTAACCCTCACAATTTCGCGTACATCACCTCCCCTACTACTTGGATTCCCCTGGCTCCTTCACCATGACCCGCTCATCCCCTGGACCCAACAGAGAAATTTTCAGTGGGGTCCAACCTGTTAAGAGCTTTGTCTCAAGGTGAAGGCCGAGATATGTTCAGGGGAGTCCAAGGTCTCCGAAGTCGACCTGGAGACTATTCCGGTCCTGTATCTTGACCTGGCATAGGTTCAGTTAGCAGAATACCCTCACATTGTAAAGAAAAAAGATGGGACACTCCGTCCGTGTGTTGACTATCAGGGGCTTAATCGCATAACGGTGAAGAAAAGGCACCCGCTTGCACTCACCAATACTGCCCTGGACGCTCTCTGGTGCTTCTATCCTCACTAAATTGAACCTCTGGAGCGAGTATAACTTAGTTCACATCGGAGAAAGCGATGAGTGGAAGACAGCATTCATAACACCAACTGGACATTATCAAACGCTGGTTATGCCTTTCAGCTAATGTAATAGTCCCACAGTGTTCCAACAATTTATCATGCTGGGCCGTTGGGCTTTCGTCTATTAAGATGATATTTTCATCTATTCCAAGACATCAGAAGAACACATGCAGCATGGGTGGTGCTGCAGAGGTTGCTGGCCCACCAATTTCACTGCAAGTTGGAAAAATGCACTTTCCACCAGCGTTTCACCACTTTCCTGGGTTTTGTGACAACCCCTATGGCCATGGATCCCCAGAAGCTACAGGCTGTGTGTGATTGGCCCCTACCCAAGATGCTTAAGCAGCTCCAATGCTTTCTGGGGTTTGTGAACTTCTATCATCGCTTCATCTGGGACTTCAGGGCGTAGGAGCCATTCTCTCTCAGCGAGGTCCAAACTGCATCCCAGTTTCAACCATCACTCAGCAGTGATTCAGTGTAGAGGGCCACGAGCTGTTGGCCATCAAGTGGACTCTGGAGGAGTAGCATCACTGGCACCAGGATGGCGGTGATCCATTTACGGTCTAGACAGACCAACAAAATACCATCACCACACAACAAGTTGAATCATATACACCAGGCATACACCTTGGAGCCTTGGAGGTACTGTAATGGGGTCATTATTCTGTTCTCGCCAGGCATCCTGGGGCACGCCGGACACTGAGTTTCATCAAAACAGCGTTTTGATGGCCCTCCAAGGGTGAAGACATCAAGAAGTACATCCAGGCTTGTACAGTGTGTGTCAGATCCAAGACGCCTAATCAACCTACAACAAGAGATCTCTTGAGATGTTTTGTGGCTGATCAGCAGTGCTCTTGGGCCTGCTACTTCATTTGGGCGGAACTGTCCCACAACCTTCTTCTCTGTCACAGGTCTGAGCCCTTTTGAGGTATGCTATGGTCTCCAGCCTCTGATGTTCGACCATCAAGAACTGGAAGTCGCTGTTCCGTCGGCCCAACACTTGGTTGGATGAATGCTGAGTACATCAAGCAACGTCGCAGTCGGCACCCTCCGGGATGACTGTTCCACGTTGGTGACAGGGTATGGCTATCCACCAAACATCTTCACCTGCACACAGAGTCAAAGGATCTTACCCCCCATTTTATTGAGATTACCCACAGAATCAACCCTGTCACCTACTGGCTCCAGCTGCCTGCCGTGCTACAGGTCCATCAAGTGTTTCCCTACTCCATGACCCATTTCTCCAAAACCGTGAGTACTCCAGTATTTACCTTTCTCTGAAGTAAAAAAGTACATTTACTTCACTTACCAATTTTTAAACAAAATCATGTCAAAGCATTGGTACCCCAGAATTTTGTAGTTTATGCTAACTACCTTCATCAATAATTCAGCACTGAGTTCTCTAATAACAAGGTCAAACAACAGAGTGAGCAATCTGTGGGCACTCCTCAGTACTGACTCTCTCCAGACTCTGTAGGATCCATGGTTCACTCTTTTGAACTCCCTTCAGCTCAGCACACATGTTTTCAGAGGGGTTTATGTCAAAGAACGGTGTTAGCCATGTCAAAAACCTGGTTTTGTGATCATTACACAATTTTTTAAGTTTTTTCCAAAGCAGTCAGATTTTCCATTTAAAATCTCCTAGTACTTAATGGGGCCCATGATGCCATATATTACACACATACAGAAAAAAGTCAGAGTTTGTGGCTGCAGTTGTTCGTGCATTTATTCTTAGAACCAAACTAATTTGCGGTACCCCCCACAAATTTGCAGAAACTGAATTTATTAAGAAAAAGATAATTTACTCATTTTGAAATATAAACATTAACATAAATTCAACTAAATATCCATATAAAATATAGCTATATGGCAATATTTTTAGTACTGTCAAGAGACACAAAGCAACTGTATATTGGCTGCTGCCCTGTGACGCATCTCTTGTAGATACAGTCCAAAATGTCTGCATTATAACAGCTATCTAGAGTGTTTCTCTGAGCGTTCTCGTGGTTTTGTCTTGTTCTTCTTAATGTCCTGTTTGTCTTTTACTGTAACTTAAATAAATTTATTACTTTATTTACCCTGCTCATACAAAAGAAATCGACAGAGCATTTCAAAGAAAATGTGCGTGCATGAATTACAGTACAGTATATATGGAGGTATAGTATATATTTGTACAGTATATTTGTACAGTATATATTTGTATATTCATATCTGTAGTTTCATATGGCTTCGTTTATGAAGGTTTTCACACTTTTTTCTTATTTTGTGTATTTTCTAATGTTTCTCCTGTGAATGAATGACTGTCACTACGTTTTTATACCCCAGTGAAACAGGAAATAATGGCTGACTGCTTGAAGAGATATTTTCACAATTCATTTGTTAGAATTTTTCATGTGATTGGTGTGAAATGGGTCATTCTATAGAAATTCACCAAGTCAGAGCAGATCACAGTAGTTGTATGTATCCTGTTTGAATGCATCCTGTGATTTTGGTGAGCTTTCCATTTAAACATTTCTTATGTACTAAGATACAGTATACCATAATATTTTCATCTAACAGACCTCCAGGGCAGACCATAAAACTGCTTTTAGAATAGACAGTACCTCAATATTTTAACAACACTTATGCCATTATGTAGATGTCATAAGCAACAATCCAAATGTACTCAGCTAGGCTTGTTTTAAAATTGTGAGCTCGTTTGAATAGTATACAGTGTGACCCTGAGAAAAATAAAAGAGGCTGATATTACCAACATAGACAGCATTCTGTCTTATGGATCTAAACATTAAGGAGTGAAGTGTGCAAAAGCATTAGACAGTGGGTCACCTACCAGGCTGCTGGGTGGAAAAACCTTACTGGATGCTGGTCCTGGATGGCTAGCAGCTTAGTCTTGGTGATGTACTGTGGGCTAAGCTTACCATTCTCTGCAGAGCTTTGCAGTATTTGGAGTGGGCAGTTCTAGCAGAAGCTCCAGTTTGGTGTTGTTTTCAAAGCAGCTTTTGACTAGGATAAGTCTGTACAGTCACATATGGTATATCATCATCCGGAAAGCACTTTGGTCTCTACTTATAGGCTGGTAGCAGTAGGCTTGAAGCATGATCTGAGTTTCCTGCTTGTTGAGAACTCTGCACTGTTCGTCCAGTGCTTGAAGGGTGTCATTGTCGGGGGGACATGAACAGTGTGGAGAAACACAATTTGGATTATTTGATTATCAGGTGTTTAGGGGCAGCTGGTAGCCTAGTGGTTAGTGCGTTCACCCTGTGATCAGGATATCGTGGGTTTGATTCACAAGACTGCTAAGCATCTCTGAGGTACCATTGAGCAAAGTACCATCCCCACACACTGCTCCCTGGGTGCTGTGTTCCTGGCTGCTCGCTGCTTTACTTGGTGAATGGGTTAAATTCACCCACACATCATTGTTTGTTGACCATGATACAAACTCTGCCACCCTTGCCCTAACCCAACTCTATTGTCCTGTCCTGGTGATGAATGGAGAGGCCCTCAGGTGATATTGGAACCCAAGGGATTGAGCCATGTCTCTGTGAAAACAAAGACGTTACAGTCCATAATGTCCTTATGGAAGGCCAGTCTGGTTGTTGGCTCCTCCAGTTTGTTGTTCAGGGACTAAACATTCACTAGGAGGAAGTTAGGAAGCCGTGTTGTCTGTTCCTTAGTCTGACCAAGACCCCAGATCCTTTCCCCCTTTTCTCCTCCGAGGGCAATTTTGCCCAGGCTGCCTAGGTAACTCAGGTAAGTTAAATCCAACAGAAGTTTGATGCTGTAGCATTAGATTGTCAGATGTCCAGAAAGGTCTGTCTGTTGTACATGATTATTGCGCTACATATTGGTAGAAAACTAGAAAATATCACTATTAAAAACAAGGAAGGACTAAAGCATAAGAGGATGCAAAGCAACAGCAGCCATTATCACTGGCAGCACCTTGAAGTTCCTCTACAAGCTTTCAGGACTAGGAATATTTAGGATGAACTTTCTTTCTACTGACACCCACATTTACAAGCCTTAACTACTTTAGTAATTAGATTATTCAGTACTCAAAGACATCATTACACTACAAGATACACTAGTGATGCTGCTTGAACAGAAATAATCTACCACCCCAAATAAGAAAAAAGTTGGCATGTTTTTAATTGCATTTATTCTTAAATTTACTTTGATTTTTATTTAATTGCAGACATTTTATACATTTATAAAGAGTTGGGATAGGGGCAACTTAGGGCTAATAAGTATCATGATGAGGTACAAAGCAGTATCCACAAAATGATTCTCTGAGGAGCAAATATGGGCAAAGGATCTCCAGTTTTTCAACAAATTATTGAACAATTTAAATTAAATGTTTTTCAACACTGGATGGGATTTGCATGTTTTTCCCTTTAGCATCAAAAATATCATTAAATGATTCAATAAATTTAGTGTAATTTTAGTGCATGAGGGGCAAGAGCACAAACCTCAACTGAACACACATGTTCTCCAGTCTGCCAGACAACACTGTATCAAGAACTGGCATTCATCGATTGCTCATATAACCACATGGATAACCACAGGCACTATAAGACAGGATTCTATTTACAAATGCCTCTCAAAACTTTACTATGCAAAAGAGAACACGTTAAACATGTCAAGAAGCAAAGTCAGAGAGTAGTTGGATCATCACACAGTGAAAATGTGTATTGTTGTAAGATGAATCAGTATTCCAGATCTTTTTTGGAAGAAATTGTTCTTCAGATGAAAAGAACCATCTAGACTGTTAACAGCAACAAGTCATAAAGTAGGACTCTGTCATGATATAGGGTTGTGTCAGGTAGTTTATACTTCTGTGATGGCAGCATTAACAGTGGTATTTTAGAGCAACACATGCTGCCTTTAAGACATTTTAATGGACATCCATGTATTTTTCAACAAGACAATGCAAAACCCTAACCTGCACACATTATAAAGGCATTGGTGTGGAAGAAGATGGTACAGGTACTGGATAGGTACACATAGCTTAGGGTGCCAGGGTGCTAGGACTGGGATAGGAACCCATTGATGCAACTCTACGGAACACAGGACAGATGCAGGGCTACAATGTTGGCTTATGACTGGAGAAGAAAACTAAGGCAGATGAGGAAGTGTTGATGGGACAGGAGAAGCTGACAAGACAGACAGAGAAGAAACTAGTGACACAGGAGGGAGCTGAGCACTCGACCGGACCCAAGAAAGAGCATGGAACAGAACAGGGGAACAGAAACAGTACTGGACCGCGAACAAAAGGGCAGACTTGGCATAAGACGTGATTGGGAATTTTAAAAAAGGCCTGACATGAGAAACATGGCACTGGACTGAGCAGGGGACAAGACACTGGATAGGATGAGCAGTAGAGATGGGATAGACAGCAGAGATAGGACTGGAAACATACTGGACAGAACAGGGGACTGGAGAGAGAATTGGGCATGAGACTAGAGAAGAACCTGGGTAGAGGCCTTGACATCAGGTAGGACAATAGATGTTGGACAGGACAGGACACACAGCAGGAAACACATGATAGAAAACAGGGCACAAAAAAAACAGGGCACAAAAAGATATTGGTAAGCACAACTTTAGGGATAGAAACTTTTACAACCAGAAAGGCATTACAACCAGTACAGGGATAACAGCACTGAGAGGGGTAGGCGCAGGCACCAGCAGAGGTGACTACTTGTCCTGACCAGCTGATTCTCTGTAATCAGGTGATAAGAACACTGGCACTAAGGGAGCTGAGGCCATCGGTGGAAGACCAGGGGACTTGGAGGCTTTCTGTTGGGGACTAGGGAAGTGGGAGGTGGTTGGTGAATCACCAGGATGATGGGTGGACAGTGATGGACTAGAGACTCAGCAACAAAGAACAGGGCAGCCAGTCATAAAGAAGTCCTGGCACCACATGGAGCATCAGGGGGTTGCCAGCAGCTAAGAGAGACTCTCTGAAACAACTCTCTGGAACAGCTTGTGGAACCAGCAGTACAGAACAGCTCTCCAGCACAGCAGGGGGCGCAGGTGACAATGCGCTCTCCAGAGCTGCTGGGGAAGTAAGTGATCATGTGCTCTCCAGAGAAGCAGAAGGAGCCAGCAAGTGCAAGCAACTCTCTGGAGCAGAAAAGGCAGTTGGCTGCAAAAGGTTCTCCAGAGCACTTGAGGGCACAGACGGTGTGCTCAGTCTCCTGCGGCCCCTTCTCGTCTCGCTGGAGAGTCCGTGGCCCTTCAGTGCCATTTCGAGCACCAATAGCAACAAGTTATCGGCCTTAATGAGCGTGAGGACACCTGCTGCCAACAATGTTTTGTTCTTGTCAGAATCATTGGTCCTTGAAACCCCCGGGTCCTCCTGAACACCAGGGGTCGCCATCAGTTCAAGCACCTCAGGGGCATCAACCAGGAAACCAGGGGGACTGATGTGCCTGGGTTTAGCAGGACTGGTTTGTCGTCAACTGTCAGGACACAAATCAGTAAAGCGAGGCAAAGGCCAGACAGCCAGATTCACTCCTGGCTGGCCTTCAGCAATGCCAAAAAAAACACCACTGACAACACCTGTTAAGAGAGCCCTCAGCCACAGGGCTGCTCTCAGCTTCCTCAGACCCACTACACCACACATGCTCCTCAGTCACCTACTGGCCTTCATTCAAATCCCCATACGGTGTATCAGGGAAATAGGCAGGGTCCATTCCCCCCAGAATGGACGTAGCTAAATCTCCCAGACTGCCAATGTGCTCATCCCTGCTTACCTCACGGAGCAGCTGCAGTCAGCTATGTAGCTCGCAGCTGCCCTGTGGAGTAGGCTTTCTCCCCAGCGTGACGCCTGCTCATTGTCTACCTCACCCACGCAGTGCACATACATAAAATCCTGGCTTGTCACATGTATGGATAAAGGTCCTGTATGTAATGTATTGTAGGTTCATGGAGCACTGGATGCCGGAGCACGCACAGGGGAACATTTATTTGAAAACTACCTCTAAAAGAATACACAAAATCAAATGAAACTAAAAAGTTGTGAATATTAAAATAGAATGCCGTGAATATGAAATCAGACTAGGGAAGCAGAGGCAGGGGTTCCATTGAACCGCCAAAATGAAAAGAGAAGTATTTACACAGATACATGAACAATGGCAGAGCATGGAATGGCCACGAAAAGTATGTGGAACAGGGGCATGACCGGGAATCAGAACATAAACAGAGTACATGTAACATGAAAACAACTACAGGGCACGTCAGACAGAAGCAAAACAGAACAGGCAGAGGTGAAACAGAACGGACTGTTACAAATATTTGCATTTTATTAACTGTGGTGTCACTAGCAGTCAGGGCTCAAACCCACAACTTACTGATTGCAGAGCGAACAGCCTAACCACTAGGCTACCAGCTGCCCCCAAGTGGGAGTAAACCTTTTATTGGTTTAATTGGTACACTGAAAAGAAAATGTGAAAATAATAAACGTGATATCAGTGATATTTATGTGACATCCCGGTATCATATCAGGCTCCTACGGATGTGCAAACACACCTCCATTAACGAGGTCACCACTATAGCTAGGTCTTTAAGGACAGTGCTGGATCAGCTGCATTACTTAGCACGCAGAGCCAAGAAGTCACAAGCCAGACTGACTCGGGCCACGAAAGAGACAAAGCCAGACATCTCTCCTAGTCAGTCTGAGGGCAAGTGGCAACGTGCCATATTTGTGTAGAGAAGCTTGTGCATGAAACTGTAAAGATTATGTGTGCTGGTCAGTTCAAATGCTGTTGGGAAGTGAAGGTCAGACTTGAGAATCATTAGGGAATGCTGTTAGGTCTAAGAAAAAGAAACTAATTTCTGTTTTCCTGCCCCTCTGAACTACACTGAAGGTGTTTCTGTTGAAAATGCTTCAAATCTCCAACCCAAACACACTCACATGGGTGAGAACTGAACAAGTAAAGATAAAAATGTTAATGGAATGTTAAAAGTAATATTTTTTTAAGTCTTTGTTTGGCTATAAAAATCTAAACTAAAAGAGTGATTCTACTGACATTCTACTAACAGGTCTCTAATATACATTCTCAGAACTTTCCAAGAAACTATCCCTGGAATATTAAACTGCCAATAAGAATGAGATTATATTTATAGTCCCCTAATATACTCTACAAAAATATCTTACTGAATTTTTGCTGTAATAAAAATAAGAGATGTCACCTTTAGAGATCATCAGAGTTTTCATCACAGGCACCCATTTATGTTTAACTTTGATCAGGATAACAGGGATTAGCCCCCAAAACTTAACTAGTTCATGTAACAGAATACAACTTAAACAAATTTGTGATAACTCAATTAATTCGCTGCCTAATTCTGGCATGAACTGCCTAAACAAGTCTATGCATATCTGAGCGTTTCATTATGCTTACCTCAACGGTTTAAACTAGTGATCCACAATGAGATTGGAGTCATGGGGGTATTGGCAGCCAATTGATACTTTTGGACTATAATTGCCTTTCGATTTTACTGACATTTTAGACCAGCGTTTGCTGACATTTTTTTATTTTTCTTTGGAAAAGCAGAAGATTTGGGATGCTGGGCTACAGTGATAAAATGTTTGAATTTTATAAATGTTTTTCATTTGTAACTTTACAAAAACAAATGTTACATTACTCTGTAGTGACGGCTCTGTAGATGTGAGTGGAAAAAAACCTTTAGCATGAAAAACCGTTTACTCTCTGTTGCTGTGAGTGAAAATCTCCTTTGGCAAACTTGAACTCTTTTCACTCATATCTACTGTTAATTTGCGCTCTTGTACGTCTTAATTGATGAAACGATAAAGCAACGCCGGGTTTTACAAAGGCACATTAGAATTATATTTAATTTATTTCGTTATTTTTATGATTATCCAAATGTGTATTTTTAGTATTTATTCATTTACTTTTTAAATTTATTAATGTTAATAAATCAATATCAATTCCGCCCTTTAAGCACACTTACAACTTTGAAATTACATTTTAGAAAGATAGAACAATGTTTTGTGCTAATGATTATTTTAACCAATCCAGAAACTGCTTATATATTATTTTTACTGCACAGCCGTCGCATTTGCCTGTGCTGAACTAGCCCTGTGCATGCAGTCATAAGACTGAGAGACACAATGCCAAAGAATTAAGTATGTACACTAAATGTTTTCTGATTCATTTTGCATTAGTCTTCAAACAAATATAAGTTTATCTTTTGGAGAGTTGGTTGTCTGCAAATATTACCTTGTTGTTTTTAAAGGTGGTCTTAAATGGTACAGCTTTACAAAAAATATTCAAGACTAGAGCCACCACATGCTAATTTTAAGAATACTTATTTCTGTATGTGGGCAAAATAATAATATAATGTTTCCTCCACATTATATTTAAACCCTATGCATGCTTTTGCAAATATTTTTTACTGTTGTCAGTGTGGAACCATTTAAACCCAATATGCTCAATTTAAGACCTCAACGTGTTTCAGTGAGGAGTCCCTCAAACTAGGATCAATTTTCTCTGTGCTTGTGTACAGGGGTTGATAGCAAATGTTTGTCTTCTTTTACCATTTATCAGTGGAACACCAAGTAAAACATGTTTAGAACAGTCGATAATATCTAGAATCAGGGTCTCAGCTGATACTGGCATATTACAGGTTTTAGATGCTCAAAATCAACTGGATCTCAAACAAAAACAGGATAAAAATAAGACAAGAAAAGTCGATACTGTGAAGAAGAAAGTGCCACATTTCTATAGGCTGTTAACCTAAAATTGCTAATTACAAACCTACACTGTATAAAAATGACATGGCACTAGTCACCCGTCTCCTTTTAGCATACCATAGCATCTTGTATGAACACACTATTTCTGTATAAGCACACTAATAAAAGCCTATTGCTGGCCCTTGTGCAGTTTACACACATTTGAGTCTTTTGTTGTTTTGAATCTGAGATTTTAAAAACAATACTTATATAATACTAAACTCAAACCAGATGTCAGACTCCTCATCCAAGCTTACCTGTTATTTAAATAAATAGATAAAATCTCACCCACTGCCACAAACGCATAAGTTGCAATATGCTAGTTTTTTGTTTCACTTTTTGGTGATCAGTAAACTGTATTTATTACATTGACTAGTATACAGAGCATAAGGCTAACAAACACAGATATAAATACACGACGTATCATGAACAGTGCACTGCTGCCGCTGACTGGCTGAAAGTACTGTCACAGCAAGCGAAAGCGACATAACAGGCATAAGCATGAAGCTTGGTGTCAACAGAAAGTGACTACTTTGCCTTTCTGCATTGTAAAATCCTTTATCATCTCTTTCTTCAATATAAAAAATCAAAAAGAAAAATATAAATCTTTTGGAATGCGCAGAGAAATGTTTACAATAATTCTAAACATAGACGTGCAATAAAGAAAAAAATTAATCAAACGTACATCATTTAATACAATATTTTTATATCATTTACACAAGACCCAAATGTATCTGTGCTGCAAAGACAACTTTATGTTCAAAGTCTGCTTCTTGCCCCAGAACTATGAGACTAATGAAGTTAACAAGTATTGCAAGTTTAACACCAACTGCCTGAAATTACACCAAGAAGTCTCAAATTGTCTTGCTTGTGTGGTTTTTGACGGAGTAACATACTGATGTCTATAATCACAGGTAAGTGTACGAAGCTAAAGTAGCAGAAGCAGCCAAAACACAGTTTGACATTTCAACATTGTTTGAAATTTCCTTATCTGAGAAGGATGTTCTGTAAACATTTTCTTAATGGGTGCTAAACCACTTGATCACTACATCAATATTACTTTTATTACTTATTATTACTACTGATCTCTACTAAGTGCAATAACGTACTCCAAACTACCATATGTGTTGTTAGATTTCACTCAACTGTGTTACTTATATATAGTATTTATACCCAGTATTTCTGTATATAGCATAGTGTATTTTATTTTTACTTTATATTTTGTATTGTTCTTGTTTCTGTGTGCCTTTACAGTCATTTATTCAGATTTTGAATAATAAAAGAGTCCGGATAAATAATGTACATTCTACGAAAATCATGTAATGTATATATGGCTTCTTTCTTTCTTTAGATGATTTGCTCAACAGTAAGACTAAGCTCTTGATTCTTAGTAAGTCTGAGAAATTTGATTCTGGGGAAAAAAGAAAGGCATTTTACTTATTCATTCTCACACCATTTACTGTATAAGTAAACTGAAGGTGGAATTTATATTTGATGCAATGGTGCCACATGGTGGCCAAAAGACTTAATGCAACTCGCCAAATTACACTCAGAGTAATGTGAACTGATGGCAGTTGCAGACTTTTATGTTAAAAAGTGGAATTTTTACTCCCCAGAAAGCCCGCTCTCAACTTTCTTAATCAATGTAAAGCCATTTCTCTGTGTTTAGGTCTCCTGTCTACACAAAAACAGCATTTTAAGTCACTATAGTCTAAGCTTTTGCAATGTTTTTAACACTTTTTTCAGTGTTTTTTTTTTTTTTAAGTGAAGTGAGTGGCCCCTTATAGTCTTTTATAGTATACATGAACACAGCACAGCACACAATGTGAAATTGAAGCAGTGGCCAACCAGTAACACAACTTCTGGGGAGCAGTGTGTGAGGACGGTACCTTGCTCAACAGTACCTCAGTGGTACCACTATCAGTCCTGGGATACAAACCCACAACCATCCGATCACAGGGGCAACGCCCTTACCACCAGCTACCCCAAGAAGTCTCCGCCAGAGACTCAAACCAGGCTAGTCTGATTTAGAGGCCACTGCTTTAGCGCTGCGTGTAAAGAAGTAACCTGTAACATCACTTTGTGGGCACTAGCACCATCTAGCTGGTCAGTGCGGTTTGGAGGTGTTGATTCCTCCTGTTTTCTTCACATTCATCATAAACATGTGCTTGCAGAATAGCATGAGGGCTAAATGTTATCAGCTCTCTGACACATTTGTAAAACTTGTGCTCTTTCAAGGTAAAATTCTACAGAACAACAAAGATTACCACAGTTATGCAGATGGTACACATGTCTATTTGGCTCTCTCTCCAGATAATTTATTCAAAAGGCTGCTGAAAGAGTTCTAACCAGAACCAGAAAAAAGTCTTCAGGCTAGATTTGACAGGGATTCAAGTTGGAGTATAAATAACCAAATGGTTCAGGCCCACATATCTCTGATATGTTTATAGAATGTAAACAAAGTAAGACAACACATTCTATGCATCTTTTTAGGACTTTACTTTTCTACAAATGTGTGTTTTGCTTTAACTTCATACCAATATTTCTTTTGCTTTTATTTTTGGAAAGCGCTGACAACTGCCTTTGTATGTATAATTACTTTTAAGAGAACTCTGGACAGATCTGCATTTGAGGGGAGCAATCATTTCTTAAATATAATCCATTATTTCTTAGAAAATGGTCCTATGATCAATTCTGTGACCAAGTCAGAAGTCAAAAAGGCCCCAAGTATGTGGACTTGCTTGCTGAATACTGTTCTCAGATAATCCAGCTACACTTATTTCAAACAAGTGTATAAAATCAAACACATAGCCATGCAATCACAGGACTGGAGTATATGACAGTAGCAGTACTGTTACCCAGGACTGCTAGTGGTACTTCTGAGATACCCTTGTGTAAGGTACAGTCCCCACACACTGCTCCCAGGGTGCTCTGCTGCTGCACTTGGTGAAGGGGTTAAATGTAATGCAAGAATTTCACACTGTTCACACTGTGTGCGGTGGTGTGTTTACCAGGAAATGGGCAGGGAAAATCATCACAGGCCCCTCACACCCTGGACACAGACCTGGTGCCCTCTGGTAGATGATATAGAAGCCTGCAGTCCAGGACCACCCGACCCAATCTCCCTCCTAAACTGCTCAACTGCCGCAGTAACTGCACTTTAAGTACACTCTGTGGTAGTCATTTCTTTAATCCTGCATTTTCTGTATATAAGATTTAGATTGTGTATTCTATTGTATTGTTGATTTCTACACTTTGTGTATGTGCATATGTATATATATATATATATATGTATATACCACATTGTTGTGTTTTGGTAAAAAAAAAAAAAAAAGCCTAAATATGCCACCAAATATACACCCAGAACACTGTCATCTCATTTTAAACTGAGTTTAATGCATTACCCTTAAAAAAAAAAGGTAAACCTTTACAGCGAGGTGAAAGGTTTTCGAAAAATAACCGCTGATCTACTCAGGCATACAAATGAGGGTTCATTGGAAAGGATTCAGTCTGTGTGTCACTGAATCCGCGACTCCTGATCCGCGCAAAACTAGGGGTTTACTGTATTCACATACATATTTTCATACATATATTTTAATTAATAGTAAAAACATATGTTCAAATAATACTTATATACATTTGTTAACACTCATATAAATATGAATCTATATTAAGTATCCATACTGTAGATTGTACATTATTGTATATTATATTGCTCAGCATATTGTTCGTTGTGTCTTTACATATTACTGTTGTTTTATACTGTTGTGCTTGAGAGACACTATCGACCAGAACCAAACTCCTTGTATGGACACTTCACACTTACTTACTCACGCTTAATGGGGTTTTCAGTACTTTCTCCAGACTGGAGTGCAAATAGCCTTTGGATAAGGGTGTACTGAAGAGCTTAGAGACTTTAAACTGTAATAAGTATTGTCAAAGGATTTTACCTTTGCCACCATTAAAGTTTGTAGAGTTTCTGCCCTGCTAGATCTCCACCAGTCAACTGTTCTATTAGAGTACAAAAATAACTGTGAAATGGAGGTGAACAACCGCTGAGGCATAAGGTGTCAGCCCTCACAGAGCACTAACTTGAAAAAATCAGCTATACTCCATTGTGTCACTTGATACAACTGGTTTACAAAGCTGAGTAGCTGCACACAAGTGAAATGCCAAGCATCAGTTGAAGCACACTGCCACTGGGGGGCAATTCCACATTACTGGCCTAGGTTTTTTAAATTGGATTTCGATGTAGTTACAGTGCTAGTAAACTTCAAGCTTAAGCTCATTTGATAGGCTAATTGTATAGCTGGTGGTCTAGTGCAGTGGTTCCCAACCTGGGGTCCGGGCCCCACTGAGGGGGGCACGAGAGATCACTGGGGGTTCGCACAACTTTGTCTGCACTGACATTACAGAAATTACATTCATAAAAACATTAAATTCATACAATCCTGTCTGAGACAGGTAAAAGGGTGTGTGTGTGTATATAAGAGTATAAAAATCTTTTTTGCAAACAAGTGTAATTAATCACTTCATTATTTTTGTGCATCTACGGGGGCAGGAGTTGGGGTTGGGGGTGCAACATTACTTAATCAGCTAGTAAAAAGGTCTGGAATGAAAGAGGAGGTGGCATATGCAGATCAAAAAATAGACCCCCTTCTATCTGTATTACACTATATGGACAAACAGTATTGGAGCACACCTCTAAATTACTGAATTCAGGTTTTTTACTTCCAATGAAGAGAAAATTTTAATGCTTCTGCAGACCAAGACATTTGGACACTGCCATGCTTCCAGCTTTGTCTCGGGAAGGTCCTTTTCTAGCATGAATGTGCCCCAGTGCACATAGCAAGCTCCATAAAAGATCAGTGTCTGACATTTTAAATGCGCTACAGAATGAATGGGCACAAATTTCGACAGAAAATCTTGTGGAAAGCCTTCCAAGAAGAGTGGAAGCTGTTAGAGCTGCAATGGGGATAAAGTCCATGTTAAAGTCCGTGTATTTGAATAGAATGTCAGTAAAGTCCCTGTTGGTGGAACGGTCAGGCGTCTAGGTATTTGAAAGTGTGAAAAATTCCAAATCACAACAAAACAGAAAAATACTCTGACATGATCCAACAAGAAACAATTGCAACACTATATAGGCCTGATTAGTCCATTGCAAAACCAATTAAGCATCATCTTCTTAATCAGCTTCATCTTAGCTAATTCAGTACATATTAATTGAGGAGGATAATAAGAGAAACGGTGAAAGTTTGATTTTAATTGTCACAAAACTATGCCTGGTGGAGAGTAACCCTGACACCCGGACCAAAATGGAAATTAAGTAGTTTCTACCACCACTGGGGTCTTAATGAAGCCACATCAGGGGTCTAATGAGGAGTAATAAGGCCTTTAGCCCTAAAGCCAGGGCTGTTGCCTGGACACCACATACACTGTTTAAGCAGAGAAATGCAGCCTCTGCATTCAACCCTTTCAAACACCACATTAAGAGTTAGGAGCAGTGGGCAAGGGCAATAAAACGTTAACTACCAGTAGAGCAGTCAAATAACTCTGTTAGATTTTAGAGTAACAGAAACCAACATCCTCCTTGGCTTTAATACCATAGTAGGAGAAAATTCTTCACTCTTGCTTTTAGTGACAGCAGACGCAGCAAAACACTGACACAAGTCAGTGCACCAAGTCTGCTTTTCAGAACAACTTTAAACTGAAGAATATATTCTCATCCTTTCCCACCTACTGTACAGAGATCTGACCAGAGGGCTTCTTTTGGATCATTTGTTTGTTTCTCCAATGGGGGGGGTTTCTGGGGACAGTACCATGCATTCCTTGCTCTGTTTATTAAATGCAAAAACAAACATGGACTGCTTCTTTTATGCCACCAGCAGATTTGTGTGTACAAGAATTTCTTGTCCTGGGTGTGGAACAGAAAAACACAACCACGGCACAATAGCTCCTTTTATTTCTGTAGTAACTCTTAACTATATAGTAACTATTCTAGTGGCTGTTATGATTATGTTTCAAA
Source organism: Brachypetersius gabonensis (assembly GCA_037577145.1). NCBI lineage: Eukaryota > Metazoa > Chordata > Actinopteri > Characiformes > Alestidae > Brachypetersius > Brachypetersius gabonensis. The sequence continues at coordinate 11,396,261 of JBBJLR010000042.1, read as the reverse complement.
CATTCCAGAACTCTGTGAGCATTGAGAATGTATGGGATAGTTAAACCCTTAGACATGTTTCCCAATCTTTATCATCTAAGTCATCATATGCACTAATAAGGGAGAACCCAAATATGAATGAAAAAAGTGAAAAAAGCATGAAAAACACCTGCAATGATTTTGCAGGTTTGATTATGGTAGGAGTGTCCGGCCAATGTGGAGCAGGTGTTAATGGAAAATAATTATATTGAAACCCACAACCATCCATTCTTCTGAACTGGTTAGTGCTATGTGGAGATATACACATATTTGTTTAAAAAGAAATGCTGTATGTCTTGCACCCTGACACGCTGATTTATTAAAAACATTTTGAAAAGCTAAATATGCAATATGTGTGGTAAATATTTTCACCTACACCAGATACCACAGTGCATTATGTAGCCTGGAGCAGAGACTGTCAAGCACACCTGCTGCACTTGCTTAAAGAGTTCCCCTGAGATGAGCAAAAGCTAATGTTCACCTTCCGTGGTGTAATGATTATTGAAAAGTTACCAAAGAACAACGGTCAACTTCAAATGTAACTCTGACCACTTTTTCTTAAACTCATGCAACAAATGTGATAGTTTTTAAAAAAAAAACAAAGGACTAAACTGGATAAAGCTGTTCAGTATTAATTATGTACTTATTATGTATTTAGCTTGTTCAAGGCATAACGTTTAAATAACAATGCAAATCTCTGTACAGCCCAATATTTACACTGACAAAATCAAAGAGACTGATAATGTGACTACAGATCGACAGCAGCTACACTGGTTTTAAATATCTGGAAAATGCAGAGGCTCTTGATTGACTTACCGTGTAAAAGCCAATCCTGCACAGTGCTATAGAAAGCCGAATGTGTTCAGACATTGTCCACGGCAACAGCGTAACCCACAACAACCAAACAAGCCGAGCCAGAGTAATTGAAGAAGGCCGGGAAGAGGAAAAGCTTTCAGGCACAAAAGCACAAAGCCACAAAAGCCACTTTGAGGTGGCCCAGGGAAATATCAACAGGCAGTTTAGATTCTATCGCCAGCATAAGAGGAGGAGACCACGCTCTCATCTCCCATTCATAAATAAACACTGAGGGAGGGAGAGAGACAGAGTAAGAAACAACGAGAGAGAGAGAGAGAGAGAGAGAGAGAGAGAGAGAGAGAGAGAGAGAGAGAGAGAGAGAGAGAGAGAG
>JBBJLR010000042.1:11378081-11394957 GCA_037577145.1 Brachypetersius gabonensis | reverse complement strand
ACACACACACACACACACACACACACACACACACACACACACACACACACACACACACACACACACACACACAAGAGCTATTTGTACTTTTTGTGCCTGAATGAATAAACTATTCCTAATTTGATTTTCTGGTAAAACTGTATTCTGACAAGCTGATGGCAATTAACTATGATGAAACATTCTGCTGCTGTTGCTGACATTCTCATTACTGATCATTTTGATTATAATGAAGACAAAAGTAACCAATATATGTAGCAATATATCATTATTTGATATCATTACTCCAACAGGAGACTGAATAAAGTTCATTTCCTCCCTATTACTCTTAGTCAGCAGGCATTAGGGGTTCAATGATACAACTTACAGTTTGGTTCAAATGATGATACAGGACAGTTTGATACACTCCCTATATATATATATATGTATGTGTGTGTGTGTGTGTGTGTGTGTGTGTGTGTGTGTGTGTGTGTGTGTGTGTGTGTGCGCGCACGCGCGCGCTTTGGGGTGTCAGTCAAATAGTAATTATCTTTGTTGCTTTAATTGCCCATGAATCAGAACTGAGGTGATCAATCGGAAACTGGACATCAATCACACAAATCAAAACTTCTAAGCAAATATCACTGATGAGAACAGCATCAACACAAAGTTCATGACAGATCAATATCTTCATGATGCAGTCACGATTTGGTAATTTGGGAGTATCTACTAGAAAAGGTGAATTTTGTTCTGTATTTTAAAAGAACAATGCTTGTGATTTAGTACATCATTTTGACTTTTGGTGTCACATTTCAGAATGACATCACCAAACCTGATTAAAACAATACAGTGATAAATTACCAGACAAATACTGTTACCTTTCTTGGATTAATATTACTAGGAGTGGGTGAACAAAGTTGCAACATTCTCACACACACACTTTGAATTGCTTTCCTTCCATAAACATACTTTATTATACTCAGTGATTGCGCACCACAAGATGGCATCAGTGGTTTGTAGATGAAGCTGGCTCACCAATTTGCTTCTACTGGCCTGGGGTTCCCATTTATTCAAATACAGAACCAACCAGACAAATTCTGTCAAAGATTGCTCCATCATAATACATTTTTTATCCTGGCTATAGTTTCTGCAGGCATAAAAACTTCCTTTTTATTTTTTCATGAGCCAGGTATTTGCATAGCCTTGTCACTGAATTAAAAGGCCTGGCAATTCAGTTCACTCAGTCTGTTACTTCATGAGAGCAGAGGGGTTTGTAAGGGCACAGTTTTTGCTCACTCTAAAAAAAATGACCCAACCACCCAACAGCCCAGCCACCCACCGCCCCCCCTGGGCTTAGAAACATAAGCTTATGGTGGTCTTATTATAGCTCTGCATGACAGTAATGTGAGTCAAACTGTGTCTGCCTGGTGCAACAGCAGGGCAACTTTCTACACTCAAGGTGCCATGGCAGGAGAAGGAGTCACTATTTCCCACTGGATCTCATGCCCAGTGCGGCACCAAGTCCATTTTAAAAGAGAGGAACTTGACCAGTGTGCAGACAGCCATGGACTATTTGCCTTGCCTGGGCCAGCAGAAGTTAAAGTGGAGGCTGAGGGTGGAGCTGCGCAGACAGACAGTGATGACGAGGATTCAGGCGAGCCCCTTTTCCGAATACTACTGGACGTGACCCAGTTCAAACCAGAGGACATTCTGATCCAGGTGCTCGAAGGCTGGCTGCTGATTCGGGGGCAGCATGGGCCGAGGATGGATGAGCACGGGTTTGTATCACGGAGCTTCACCAGGCAGTACAATCTGCCCGATAAGCAGCTGCAGGCCAGCGAGCTGACAGCCATGCTGTGCCATGATGGAATACTGGTGGTAGAGACCAAAGACAGATGGTGGCCGGCATCCGACTAGTGCGGTCATTATACTGTTCATCACATAACCAGAAGAAGACTCTGGGGGAAATGGACTACTTCAGTTTTTTACCACTGATGAGTTCTCCGTTTATTCATTTAATGATTTGCAGCATGTGTTCAAATATCGATGTTAAAGGTAAAAACTAAATGCTTTTATAAAAACTAAACAACACAAAGTGCCCATGTGCAATGCGGTAATAATAAAAGACTGTAATAAAAGGCTGTGGCACAGTGTGTCATTACATTGCCTGATCTACTCAGCTGTTTAAGTGACTTGTTCGTGAAAGTATGCCAACCAACAATTTCATCATTAATTAATTTAAAAAGATGCGGATATCCCTTATAGCCGATGCTCTGTATTCGTTCTATAATGATGCAGTGATAAACTACAGGAAACGCAGCTTTTACCTCATAAATCAGAACTGAGGAGATCAATAGGAAACTGGACATCAATCACGAAAATCTAAACATCTAACCAAAAGTCAATATAACAGTATTATTGTAGTTGATGAGAAGGCGACAGCATCAACTCTGAGTTGATGACACAGAAACCCGCAGCAGTTCATCAAAGTCTAACAGGAGATTAAGTCTTCCTCTCTTGAGTATCTGCTAGAACCCGTGAAAACCAATTAGAGAACCTGCATCAGCAAACTGTCTAAAGATGCTAAATAAAATATAAAAGTCATGTATTTTAAATTACAAAACACAACATTGTTCCGAATACTAGTACATCATTTGGGCTTTTGGTGGCACGTTTCAGAATTACACGGCCATACTTAATCTAAAAAGATTCAGAAGATGCTCTGTTTTGGCTCTGTCACGGTGCAATAGCAAACTAGAAGAAATGCAGCTTTCACCTCATGATCTACACTCATGGTGAGAAATTTGACAAAAACATTGTCCACAATATACTGACTTATTGTTTTACCATACTGATAATGCATAATACCTGGGTGTAATTACGCACTGATTTGGACATGCAGCTTTTATATGTGATCTACCCTTATGCTGAGAAGATGATCAGCACGTTGAATGAGTTTGGTACAAAAGAATTTGACTGTTTCACACAGAGCCCTGACCACAACCCCATCCAACACCTTTGGGATGAACTGGAACCGAGTTTGCAAGCCAAGTCAGTGTCTGACCTCATAGATGCTCTACAGAATGAATGAGCACAAATTCCCACAGACACTCCATAATCGTGTGGAAAGCCTTGAAAGAAGAGTGGAAGTTGTTATAGCTGCAAGAGTGGGAATATATTTATTAGAATGCAATGTCACTAAAGTCTCTGTTGGTGTAATGGTCAGCCGTCCCAATACTTTTGTCCATAAAGTGTGTTACTGAATACAGATCCGACTCGTAAATCAATTAAAGCAGGCTGTAACGATGTCGATTTATCAAACCAACCCTTTTGCGTTAATTGTTAACCTCTAGTGTATCTGGATTGCAATATTTATAATAATATCAGTTTAATTGCTTAGTAAGATGTATAATGATTCACTGAAATCGTAAGAAAGTGAGCAATTTCAAACATGTTACTTGTTTAATATGTTTAAAAGTACAATGAGTGATGCTGAAGTTAAATTGCGAAAAATATACGTTCTTTCCTTCAGCCTGTAACACATTTAAAATTTCAGGTTGGGTGGTGGGATGAGGATGAGCCCACCAATCCAAAGTAAATTAGAGAGTGCACCCGCCCTATATCATATTATCCTTAGATATAATGTTGTGATACATTTTGTTATTTAACAGATTTATAATGGTGTATCCTAATTTGACAGTGTGTGTGTCCCAGTTTTAGTTATTAGAAGTCGGGAGAAGTAGGCCTAACTGTAGCCAGCGTTCCTGCTTCTTTCCAAACAACAGGATAAAAGGCCAGGTGTTCACGTTTTTAACTTATGTGAGTTGAATAATAGTGAAGAAAATATTAAGTGGCCTGTCCATCGCTTGGTTACAACCATTTCTGAAATGTTTTTATTAAATACACTATATGGACAAAAGTATTGGGACCGCTGACCATTACACCAACAAAGACTTTAATGACACTGCAATCAAATACATTGACTATAATGTAAAGTTGGTCCCCCCATTGCAGCTGCTACTATTCTTGGTCAGGCCAAAATGTTGGACCAAAAATCGAGTCTTTACGGACCTTGCTTTGTGCACAGGGGTGCAGTCATGCTGAAATAGAAAAGGACCTTCTCCAAACTGTATCCACAAAGTTGGAAGTACGGCGTTGTCTAGAATGTCTTCATATGCTGAAGTATTTAGATTGCCCTTCACTGGAAGGGGCCTAGCAGAAACCCTGAAAAACAGGCGTGTCCCAATACTTTTGTCCATATAGTGTATGAGAATGGTCTGGAACGACGTGATTTTGAACTGAAACGGACGACTCGAAAGAGTCGGTTCTCTGAAATGACTCTGCTATGAATCAGAAGCGACTCCTATGTGGAGCAGAAGCTCCGCCCCGGTTCTACCGAGTGCTGCTGCCCGGGGCGGGAGCTGGTTACTCCGCTACCAGCGAGAGAGATGTCCGGGCGATGGAGACATGACTTCTGAGCACTGCTGCTCGACTTTAACAAAGGCACTCTGGAGAGGATAGTTGTTCTGTACTCCCCAGGCTCCGAGCTGAGGGCTTTAAGTGGCCGTGTCCCGCAAGAGAGAGGAGAAAGTGTGAGTTTCAGAAGCCCGGCTCGGCTGGGTGAGTTGATCCGAGCTGATTGCTTGTTTACCGGGGGAGTTAGCCCGTTAGCTGGCGTTTCTAGGCGACCGGGAGGATTTACAGCTCACTTTTTAAAATAACGGTGTGGTTTTATGTCTGTAATGGCGCTGCGGGCAAGAGTTTTGTACGACTTTACTTCTGAAAACACCGGGGAGATCTCTGTGAAGGAGAACGAGGTGGTGACTCTGTACAGCGAGCAGGACATCGAGGGCTGGCTGGAGGGAACCAACAGCCGCGGTGAGCGGGGGCTCATCCCCGCCTCTTACGTGGAGGTCCTGAAGGGCGAGAAGCCCACCTCTTACAACAACAACAGCACTGCTGTGGATGCCTACCAGGGCTCCCGATATGCCAACATTCCCACGGGGGGCTTCGAGCCCTCCAACAAGATGCAGACTCAGGCTGAGAACTATAACAGAACTCCAGCGTCGGGTTTCACAACTTTCTCCGGACCACCGCCCACGTCACAACAACAGTACCCCCCGCCATACTGCGTGAGCCAGGGCAGCGACGATGACTGGGACGACGACTGGGACGACAACTCCACCGTGGCTGACGAACCGGGGGTTGTCAGTGGGGGCTTTCACGACTACGAAGGGAACGGACCGTCCACCTACAGAGTGTCCACGTCCATGTCCCGAGGAGGGAACCCCCAACAGGCCAAGAGCTCAGCCACGGTGAGCAGAAACCTCAACAGGTTCTCCACTTTCGTCAAGTCAGGAGGAGAGGCTTTTGTGTTGGGCGAAGCGGCTGGTTTCGTGAAGGATGGAGACAAAATCTGCGTGGTTATGGGTCAGCATGGCCCCGAGTGGCAGGAGAATCCCTACCCCTTCACCTGCACTATCGACGACCCCACCAAGCAAACCAAATTCAAGGGCATGAAGAGCTACATCTCCTATAAGCTGACCCCGACTCACACCCAGAGCCAGGTCAACAGAAGGTACAAACATTTTGACTGGTTGTATGCAAGGTTGGTGGAGAAGTTCCCTGTCATCTCTGTTCCTCACATCCCGGAGAAGCAGGCCACGGGCCGCTTTGAGGAGGACTTCATTTCCAAAAGGAGGAAAGGACTGATATGGTGGATGAATCACATGACCAGCCACCCTGTACTGGCCAAGTGCGATGTTTTCCAACACTTCCTCACCTGCAGCAGTACGGATGAGAAAGCATGGAAGCTTGGGAAGAGGAAGGCAGAAAAGGATGAGATGGTCGGGGCCAATTTTTTCCTCACCATCAGCACTCCAGGGGCCCCGCTGGATCTCCAAGATGTGGAGAGCAAGATTGATGGGTTCAAGGCCTTCACCAAAAAAATGGACGACAGCGCGATACAAGTTAACGCTACACTTAACGAGTTTGCGAGAAAACAGATAACTGGATTCAAGAAGGAGTATCAGAAAGTTGGACAGTCGTTTAAATATCTCAGCCAAGCCTTCGAGCTTGACCAGCAGACATATTCAGCTGGTTTGAACCAGGCAATCGCATTTACTGGGGAGGCCTACGAAGCCATTGGTGATTACTTTGTGGAGCAGCCGAAACAAGATGTGGACCCAGTGATGGATCTCTTAGCTTTATACCAAGGACATCTTGCCAACTACCCTGACATCATCCACGTGCAGAAAGGTATTTACTCATACGTTTCTATATCCTGTCAGTCTGAACTGGTTGGCTTGGTCTAAAGAAAAGCAGGGGGTTTGCATGATACTGTTTGTTTGCTTGGAGTCCAGGGCACATTAATGGCCTTGGTTTCAGCAGACTGTGTCACATGGCGTGTAAAATGATGTGTGTTTTTCCATTGGTGTACAAGGTGAGAGAGAGAAAAATAAACTTTAGATGAAAGCCATTGAAGGTCAAATCTTCTATAATGCAGTTAACAGGACTAAATTAAAGGGTACATATACTCACTTTTTTAAATAAAACATGTTCATGAAGTTCTTTGCACAAAGTCACTCTCTCATAAAGAGATCTAACCAGCTTTTTTCTTGACAGTTTCAATATCTTTCAAAACCATTATGCAAATAAGTTGTAACAGACAGCTACTTTTCTCCCCATGACACTGAAGTTAGCTCTGTATTCACAGTTCCTGATTCGAATTTTTTGTTCCACCTCAAATATTGCTGTTTAAGGTGGGATAAAACCGTTTGTTGCTGGGAGATGACAATGGTAAATGAAATGGAGCCACGCAGTTATTTGATTTTCTTTAGCTGGGAGAAAGTGTAGGGAATTGTGCTGTTCTTTGCAGCCAACAACACAACACTTCATGTGTGACTTGTCTTTGCCTGAAGCCATAGCCTTTGGCTTATCCGTGTGTTATTAGTGGGTGGGGTCTTGACAGATGAGGGGTGGTTCTATGCAAATTGGCCCAGTATTACAATACAGCGGACTCACTATCCAAATGGCTCATTTTGAAAGGGCCTGAAACTGTGAAGAATAAAGCTCTTGGGATCTCTTTACGTGAGAGTGATTTGTGCAAAGAACTTCATGAACTTGTTTTGTATAGCCCACAAACCTATTATAACTAAAGTGAGTTTTGCATTATATGTCCCCTTTAATGTTCGGCAACTATTGTTGGGTATATTGCATAGTGTTCATTTTTTCCATGTTCAGAATTAGAATAGTGGGAGTTTAAACTTACAATTTTATTAGTTCGTATCAAGTTCTGGATGATAAAGTGTAGGCTTCACTTCAAAAGCTGTCGTGATCTATGTGGCCCAAACATAGTCATGTAGTAGTTTAGCTCAGGGAAATAGAATTAGGGTTAAATAAAATAAAAATAGGGTTAAAACTAAATATTGGCCTTAAAATGAGTGTTGGGACTGTGACTAGCTACTTTAAGGGAGGCAGTTTTGTCCAATACAGAAAGATGAGTAATAATGTGTTTTTGCTTCTAAACGTTTGACCACTCTGATCAAGCTAAACATCTGACAGGCTAAAGAGTACTGAAATCATAACAGAGAGAATCTCATCTCGAAATTACTTCTAAACTACTGAAAAGTTTATTGAACATTGTTGGACATGTGACATGTGACATTACCCTTGTCAAGGCACACATTCATTCAATGCTGTATGTTCCTCAGTGTTAACATTTATCTCTGTGTGATAGAACTTCACATTGATGATTATCTTTACTGCTGTTCTTACATCTAGTTAACACTTTAGGAGTCTTTTCAAAACCATTGTATAGACTCGTTTGGTGAAATGTCACACTTAACTGCATTTTTAAGACAGAAAAAATGAAGGTTGTGGCTCACCCACCCGTGGTATCTTTGTCTACACCTACAAGCTGACTGTGACTCAGGTACATAGACGGACCATTCATCTAATACCAGTCAAACGAAAAACTAAATGGTTATGAACTTTGACACTCTTGAAAGGTGTGCACTTGGACAAGTCTTTTGAATGTGACAAATAGGCAGTTTCTACTGCCTTTTTAAAAAAAATAAGTAAAATAAGCCAGATGGAGGTATTCTAGGGTTTGGGTGCGTGCTAAATCACTAGAATAATACAAATGAGTGACTAGGAAACTGCTTCTTGTTAACACTGTCACTTTAATAGGAGTGGAAAGGCTTCTGTGTAACAGCATTTGATGGAAGATAATAACCTTGTCGCTGTAGAGACTAACTATTGTGAGAGGACAATGTGTTGGACGAGCTGAACAGCTGTGTCATGCTGCCAAAGTCCCATTCTGACCCTGCTGAAACTTATCCAACCTCCAGTAGATGCTGTGATCTACAGCAGGCTTGTATCTGGAAAGGATATTGAGAAGAATATATAATCCAGTGTCAATAAGAACTCTGTAGAGCAGACCCACATTGTCTCTTAAGTGAACTGTTTTGTTGTCTTTGTGTTGATGGGCCAGTTATCATAGTACTTTGCACTCAGCTAGATTCTGTAAACCAACTGCCTATTTTGTGTAAAAGTCAAAACAGACATTTTTATTGTTTTTCCCAACAAACTAAACCTCACCTGGACTATCCGGAGTCTACAGGTGGGCAGGTCAGAACTACCTTTGTACCAATATAGACGCTGACAGATTGGTTGAAGATGGGTTCATTTGCTTCTAGAAATAAAGGGAGGGAACTTAGATCTGCATGTCGGTCATTTAGCCTGGATTCTGAAAGCTCCATTTTGTCGCAAATCTATAATTCAGTCACTTACCATCTGTCTAATTTTCCAGTTTCCCCTCCCCCTCAGATGATGCTGAAGCACTCCAGTAGATAGAAGGCTCATTCTGCTTGAACCCTAACCTAAGCCCTTTCACACATGCACTCCAACTCTGAACTGTTCTAGACGTTTCCTCTTGTGTGGTACATGTGTGAAAAGGCAACTTGTCTCTGAGAATCAGTTGTGAAAACAGCTTGTTACCTTCAGTCTCTGTCTTTGTCTGTAGATCACTCTAAAAAGTGATTTAGGGACATAAAGTGTAAAGGGATCATTTGTCATACGTGAACACACCTACTCATCAAGTAAAGCAGTGGGCAGCCGGGAACAGCGTCCAGGGAGCAGTGTACGGGGTCAGTACCTTGCTCAAGGGTACCTCGGTGCTGCCACTGGCAGTCATGAGATTCGAACCCAAGACTTTCTGAACGCAGGACGAATGCCCTAATCACTAGGCCACAACCTGCTGTGTCCCTAGATCACTGTTTTTTTGGCTTTAGCCAAATAGAGACAAAAGAAACATTACCTGCTTCTCTGCATGAACATAATGTATTCATCTGTGTTGGTGACTCTAATTTTATATAAATTCCAATGAAATTCAGTGAAAATGTGTTCTGCTTTATTTTCATGCCTGTGTGGGGAAGTAGTAAGTCAAGTCATGACCACAGAAAATATGGCTATGGCTGAATTTTTAGAGTGGAAACTACCACAGATTTTCCAGCTGCTTTTACAAATGTGATAAATAGCCCTTTGCCTGCCAGATGAAGACAAGCGTGAAGTGTCTGTTGTAAAAATATCATACCAACCTAATCATGCTTGGTATTAAGGACACAATCCCCCTGTTCTCTGAAGTGGTTGAAATTGAGAGAAATTAAGAACTGTCTTTACCTCAAATGTTCATGATATGCAGCTTAATGTATAGCTGATATAAATCCACAGTCGTGGGGGTTGCTGAAATATTGCGTAGACCTGACAGACACAACGCCATGGGCAGTGACTTTTTATGTATAATGGTGAAAAACAGTCTGAAAGGACTGAGGTTTCTGTCTTCACAGTTCTGATGAGTACAATGAGTGCAGGCCCAGGTGTATTTTCCTGAAGACTTTCTAACTCGATGTGTATTAAATTATCTTTATGACTTTCATTCATGTGACTCCATGACATCTACCCTTTATCGCATTAAGAGCTGTTAACAGACCACAGCTTGTTCATTCAGGAATTTACAGGGAAGCTTACATCAACGACAGAGGGCCTGTTTGTCTGCTCGCTGCTCTTGTAACATGGTAGAGTGAGTTTGTAGGCAACTACTGTTCGCTAGTTGCAGGCTAACAGTGAGGCAGTTAGGAGCAGTGTTGTGTAATGCCACATTACGTAATAGGTAAAGTGCTACTGCAGCAATCGGGGTGAATGTGGTGCTCCACACAGTTTTCCTTATGTCTCTCAGTCTTGTCTTGACTGATATGTTGTCCCTGTAGACATTTGCCATGTTCCTGCAGTGAGTCAACTTTTTTTTTTTATTGTTATTACGTTAGTCGTCAAGTATTTGTCAGCCTGTCTAGCATGTTAGTCCAATTTTAATGGATCTGCCAGAGAAAATGTAATGTAAGCTCAAGAACAGTGTTGACATTTCAGTTTTACCCCTATTATAGTCTACACATGAATCACATGGTATTGAGGTTTAAGTTTGTTACTCTTGTTCAATGTAGCCTGCGCAATGTACTTTTATCTCTTTCCACACCATGTCATGACTGTTAGTCCTATTTGTAACTGTTTAACTACCTCCCGTCTGACACTCCGACCAGTTTGGCGTCTCATTTGAGTCAAGCATATTGAAGCACTTGACTGTGTGGGCAGTATGGTTAATTAAAACAGATGTGGACCCCAAACACCTTTTCACCTTACATGTTAATCAGTGAATGACGGGGGGTTTCCCAAAACCTAGTTGCTTTTATACAATTAGTTTTGAAATAATAATAATTTACACAATTTTAAAACACCTATTCAGTCGTGTTTCTTTAATTTGCCACCGCAGCTACAAAGCTAATGTAGTAAATGACCTAAAGCCACGAGTTGGAAAGTGTTTATTACATGCTGTGTTGAATTTTAAAGTAAAGAGTGAAAACATTGCATAACTAACAACGGTATAAACTAGTATGGTTTATACCTTTGTGTGGACTTGATTGATATTACTACATCATACAGTGTCCGAAACCCTGTAAGCAGGTTTATTTTATATGCTTATAGGATATAAAATATAGGATATTATATGCTTAAATTATCGCCAGTGTATTCCAGTAAGCTCTCCGTATCTGTAGATATACAGAGGAGTTGATGGGAATCAACAGTGTTACTTCCAAATGCCTGATGTTTGTCCTGAGCTGCTCTAAAGAAAAGGCTGCTGTTGCCAGAAGGCAGAATGTGCAGAGTTGTTTTGGGGGGATGGGAGATTTAGGAATGTCTCGCATGTTTTCCTTCACCAAGAAGGGAAGTTAGCCATCTGTGCTTTCTGTCCAGCACTACATGACACTGTGCAAAATAATGAGACTCATAAATGAGTAGCTGATGTTTCAAAAACATTTTTAAAATGCTTGTCGTAATTGTCCTATAACACTCCGTTTACGTGTGTGACTAAGATGCCGTTATAACTTAGTTTGCTTATAATTTATAATGCTGTGCTTGGAGACCTATCAACATTGTACATATCAGATGGTTGAGGTCATAAATACAAGGGCGTATGCACTCCTTTCTGGTGTTCAAAGATACATGCATGGGAAAAGGAGGCAAGGTCTAGACAGCACAAATCCTACTTTTCTTCATCATATTAAAAGGCATAAAGAGGTGTATAAGGTTTATTTTTTCCACGTTGTCTGCCACCCAATTTCCCACATATAAATATAATTTCATTGGTCATTCAAGTGCAATTTACAAGTGGGGAAGTTTGTTAATCAGTCTCTGACATCACTTAAATGTGTCATTACACCATACGATGTGGCCATCGCGTTTTGTATAGGCTTGCTAGAATTGGAAGTGTGTGACAAGAGGCTTTCAGATTGTCATTCTTGGATTTTGCTTTAGTGAAAGAAACTATTATTCTTGCTTGTTTGATGTTTGCTGTTAAAACGTTTAGATGGGTGTGTCTCAACACAGGGATTTTCCTCCAGTAGAACTGTAGAACCATTTTTGAGTATTAATAGTGCTGGTCAAAGGAAGTCTTCTTTCTGCTTTCATGTTGACATTATTGTTAACTGATGCATTGAACCAAAAAAACATTACTTTCCCACTCACAGTAACTCTAAGCAGACTCATTGACCAAAAGCAAAGGTCCATTTACAATTGGCTTCATTGTAAACTGACCTCTTAAACCTCTAAAGACTTAGAATAAACTGAGAATAAAGAATAAAGACCAGAATTTGGGCTACTTTATTATGTCACTAACTAATACGGAGAATTGCATGGCGACAACAGAAGTTAGAACGATTGCAGTCAGGGGAATCAGATGAATGCAGGCTTTTTATTGCACAAGACATTTCTGCAGTAAATGTCATTAAACATGCTCACATGTTGATCGTATTTGACATTCTTAATCATGTGTATGTGCATTATTTTGCAATGGCCTACCAGATTTTGCAACCAGACTTATTTATCGGCTGCTGATGTCAGAGGTCCAACTGGAGATCAAATTGGCCGTTATTGGCCAACACTCTTAAACATAAGTCACTTTTGACACTGTGTCACAAATGACTGCAGGAATCTGCAGCTTGAGCTAGCTGTAAATCAGCCCAATATTAGTCAGTTTACATATTTGTGTTGGATGTGCTGCTATGTCCACAGAAGTCTAAATTAACAATGTTGTTGTCTAAATTAACAAAGTTAACAATGTGGTTGCCAAATATTTAAACTTGTCTTGCTTGATTTTTTTACTTTTTGTCTTTTAGACAGAGGGCTTAGACAAGCCCATTACACAGGTTTTGTACACAAGATTGTTGTACAAATGTGTTATACAAACATTTCTTTAATTTACAGCTTCAAAAGATGTAAATAATTTTTGCCCCGGTGGAGGTTAACTTTGTGTACTGCGTTCATCTGTAAGCCTGCCATTAGAACTCAATGTACTACTCATGTACAGTTCTTCCTGAGGAAATCCACATACCAATTTTTGATACGACTTTATTGGTTTTTTAATTTAGCTGCTAGTATGCTGACTGAAACGCCCTAAACTAACTTCCTCAAACTCATTGCACCAGAGGGCAACTATTGGCCTGACTCCCTGTAACCTGTCTTTGTATCCTATTGTTTCTCAAATTCCTGTAAACCCCTGTAAGTCTTCTTTTTAGTTAAGTGATTCCCACAAATTGAAATGTTATTTATGATTGTGCTTCAGAAGTCTTGTATGCTGTTATACTGAACTCTAACTATGGCTTATGGCCTGTATCACACATTTTTTAATGAAACTACCCGTTGGTTTGTTGCTTATAGCAGCTTGATGTTTTTGAGAGCCAGTCAGTTTTTGGTCAGTATGGTATATGGTTTTTACAGCTGTGGTATGCTTTCAGCTGTCAGATTCTAAAAACCTTTCTGCTTTTTTTTCAATGAAGTTTTAGATACAGAACCCGTCCTTCAGGCTTTTTGTGACTAATCTTTCATTAATTGGCACAAGGCTGGATTACTGCTGTAACACATGGTGTGTGTGTGTGTGTGTGTGTGTGTGTGTGTGTGTATGTGTGTTTTTCATATGTATGTATACATAGGTAGGTGTGTGTGTGTGTGTGTGTGTGTGTGTGTGTGTGTGTGTTTTTTATATGTATGTATACATAGGTGTGTGTGTGTGTGTGTGTGTTTTATATGTATGTATACATAGGTGTGTGTGTGTGTGTGTGTGTGTGTGTGTGTTTTTTATATGTATGTATACATAGGTGTGTGTGTGTGTATATATAGAGAGACACATAAATATACAAAAGGAAGTTTTGAGTTTCAGAATGATGTGTAGGCTGTGAAAATTGTGTGCCTTTGTTGTGCTTGTGTGCTGTTGACAAATTGATTTTGGCCCTCAGCAGCATATGGATACTTCCCCCCTCTGTTCTGAAAGTTCAAGTGTGAAATTACAGATCATGCTGAAATAAACTCTCTGGTATCAAAGTTAGTGGTTTGGACTGAATTATTTGTTGTTTCTGTACGGTGTTGCTACATTATTGCCTAGTACTCTAGTCGTTTAGTTAATTCTATTCTTATACTTATATTCTCAACATACTATACAATGATTTCATGAATAGTGGTTGACTCTGACAGTTTTTTCCTTTGGTCATTCTGAGGTTCTGTGTTAAATGGACTAGTGGCTGGCTAGTGTTGGTTCTGTTTGTCTTGTTATAATGTAGCCACCTTGTTAAATGTTGCATGGTGACGAGAAGTCAAGATAATGATGAATATATACATTCATTGATCATTCTATCAGAAATTCTTAACAGCTGTTTTTAGTCCACCCATCAATAGAAAGTGAGTACCATAAGACCATTGTTGACAAGAGATTATCTGGGTGGAGGACCGTTCACAGCACCAGCATGTTAGGGCATGATAAGGTGTGTTGTACTGCCACAAGTACATCAGGTACAGCAGCATAGGTGTATATGATAACTGATGAGTGTAGGTACTTGGCTTGTAAGTATTTTGTTTATCTCTGCTAACTCTGTGATCTTTCCAAAGGTGCCCTGACCAAGGTGAAGGAGAGCCAGAAGCATGTAGAGGAGAGTAAGATGGAGAGACAGCAAGCGGACGGCATCAAAGAGCGCTGTAACATCATCTCATTCGCCACACTGGCCGAGATCCAGCACTTTCACCAGATCAGAGTTCGCGACTTCAGGGCACAGATGCAGCATTACCTACAGCAGCAGATCTGCTTCTTCCAGAAGGTCACAGGCAAGCTGGAGGAGGCCCTGAGGAAGTATGACAACGCCTAGATCCAACATGACTGGACCTCACACACCCTTCACCCATGTCCTGGTGTAGACATAGGTGGAATTTAGCCAGCCCCAGTTTAGCAATATTTTAAACTGAGAGTCAAACAGCCTTCCTCTCAGTTAATCTATGTGAATTCTTTACCCACACAGTGAATGTCTTGCCACAGCTATGACGCTAAATAAAGCTTGGGGGAAAATATGTGGTGAGATAGTGTTAACCCTCTCTAGGAGAGGTAGTTATTTCCAGAAAAGGGGGAGGGCCGATGGTTTAAACTTGAAACAGCCACAAGGGGAAGGACAATGGTTTCCACCACAGAGACCAACTTTTGGAACACCTGCATTACCTCTGAAACTAATACTGAGGACAGTGAAACGGTTCCATTAGAAAGTAAGCAACCATGACTGGGCTGAGTGATGTAAGCTTTATCTTAACGAAGCAACTGAGAAATCTTTTGCTTATGTTACTAATATAACATTTTTAGAGAGTTTATATACTCAGCCTTCTCACTCTGCTGACAAAGTTTTTACTATTGATGACTTCAGGAGGATATGTTTCTCTTTAGCGCTGTTATGCGGCTTTCCACTGCCAACCATTGGAACTACTTGAGCCCTTTCAAGTTAACCAACCTACAATGTTTTTACAAATCTCACAGAGCAGCTGTCTTCACTTCACTGTGCCTTCAGCCCTCTCTTTTTTTTGGTAATTTTATCATTTCTTTTGAGCATATATATAAAGTATGTATTGTACTTATTCTAAGATTTCTTTTTACGAGGCCTGATTTTATTATCTAAAAGATCACAGCTGCTAGGCCAAGAAGTCAGTTTACATTGTGTGGCAATAAGCCCTGGGAATAGAAGGATGTCCTAATTTGGTTCTCTTCCCATGTTATTTCCAGCCCGGAACATTAAGGGAAAAACATTGCTGTGCCCTGGCAAGATTATCAAATCATTCCCAAAAAATGCAGAACTATTGCCATGGCACCTGGGTCACTGTTCGAATAAAGCAAATGGACAGAGATCCAAATATATCAAAAATAAAAAAATAAAAACTAAAAGCACAGCTCACTCCGAACCCTTTGGATTTCATTGTGGAAAATAAAACACTTCTTGGCTGATGAACCTGGTATTTGATGATGTTGATCATAATGTTCCATGGTGGATTGAGAATTTATTTTCTAAAAGTGTTTTATTTAACATACATTCTGGAGAAAACACATCTGATTTGTTCAGAATAAAAAATGTTTTCCTACAAAATAAATCCCTTACAAAATTCAGCTATATGTCTTTTTCTGTTTTTTAAGTGCTTAGTGTTATTCGAAACTTACTCAGCGACACAAAAATAAAGAATATTTTGCCAAGTTTAGTACAGCTGTTCGTGACCGTAAGTCAGCATGCTTATATCCAGGTTTGTAGCGAGATGTATGGTGCATTGCTAGTGTCAGCATTGGTATATTTGATTAAGCATTTTTAATCATTCCTTCCTGAGCCCTGAACTTAACAGGAGTGACTTTTGGCTGGAGTTGGTACAAAAGTCTGTTGTTCAGTCAGAATTATTGTTTCATGCCATTTTGCAATTTTTTTAGTCAGATCTTGAAAGTGCTGACATTACATTGTATCAGTTCCATTTACAGTATAAGTACAGGTAATAGTTTACAGTTACAAACTGTAGTCCCATTTGCATTGCTTTTACTGTTCATCAATGGTTAGGACCTCACCAAACTATCAGTGAGATCAGATCAGACCCACCACTATTTGGATAGAGGGTCATCCTTAGCTTAGCATCAACACTGACACGGCAGTGTGTGTGCTAGCGCCTATTGCACAAACTGGCTCACACGCTACAGCACTGCTGGTGGGCCAAGAGTAGTACACCAACCCGAAATATCCTACAAACAGTCGTTTGAGGCCAGAAACTGACCACAGAAGAATGACAGGCACCTGGCTGTTTAAAAAAAACCCAAAGCGAAAGTGACCATTCTGGCATACATGAACACACCACAGCATACGGTGTGAACAGCGTGAAATTCTTCCTCTGCATTTAACCCATTCTCCAAGTGAATTAGTGGGCAGGCAAGAACGCAGCACCCAGGGAGCAGTGTGTGGGGACGGTACCTTGCTCAGGGTACCTCAGAGGTGCCTAGCGGTCTTGGGAATCA
>JBBJLR010000042.1:11346741-11363551 GCA_037577145.1 Brachypetersius gabonensis | reverse complement strand
GAGATTAATTTTGAAGACCTTTTCTTTCATATAAGACCAAAAAAGAAAAATCTATATTTTTGATGTTTTTCAACATATTCAGCCCGTATCTCAATAAACAGAACGCCGACTTCCGACTCATTGCGGCAGATCGGGTCACATATATAGTTTTACAACTTGTTACCTGGAAACACCTTGAGAGGGCCACTCCTTTCCAGACGGAGAATCAGGGCACGAGCCGTGACACTAAATATCTGCCGTTGAGCAAAGTTCACACCATCATTTACCTGGAAATTAAAGCCTCCAGCCATGGCTCCTGAACACACAAAAAAACAAAGCACACATTATGTTGACCACAGTCTACAAAATAGTTTGTCAGTTCACAGAAAAAAAGCTATTAAAATTATTTTATTCAACTCAAAAAAACCACTTTGTAACAACTTCGAAATAAACTTCAATTCCAAAATACCTGGCGCTGAGTGCCCACTTGTTTTTTTTTTTAATTTCGGTTCAGTAAATCTGTACGTATGTAAGTATGTTCAGGCGTTTAGTCCTGCAGCCAGCAGACACAGCAAGTGTCCAGTGGACTTGGACCCAGAGCCCATCGTACGGCACCAGACGCCATATTAGAATCAGAATCAGAATCGCGTTTATTGGCCGAGTATGTGAGCGACACATACAAGGAATTTGATTCCAGTTGATGGTGTCTCTCAAGCACAACAGTATAAAACAACAATAGTATCTAAAAATGTGTGTACATGTGCTTACACCACACCCATACGGCTCTTACAGAGCACGCTTCAATAGGCCGCATCTGCATGGACCTGTTTTAGTTGAGATTCGATAGCTCTGTTAAAAAAAAAAAACACCAAGGCAAAATACACATTTATTTTATATGATGTTACTTTCTTCAGTAACTTTCTTCTTTTTTTGTTAACAAATCAGTTGATTGTTTGGTTTGAATCATTCTAAATAAAGTTTGTTTTGTTATTTAAACAGTTGTCGGATAAGAACCGGAATCGATTAAGCGGAACAGGAATCAGAATCGAACAAATTCAACTAAAACCTTTCAGTTAAAAATTGTGCCTCCGCTGTATTTGCAATTACTGGAAATAAAGTAAGGTGAACCACAGCACACAGTGCAAACAGTGTAATATTCTTTCTCTGCATTTAACCAATTCACCAAGTGAAGCAGTGGCTAGCCACCAACAGGGGGCACCTATGGAGCTGTGTGTGAGGACGGAACCTTACTCAAAGGTACATCAGTGGTGCCACTAGCAGTCCTGGGATTCAAACCCACAACCTTCTGATCACAGGGGCAACTCCCTAACCATTAGGTACCAGCCGCCCCAATATAGCATTGTAGAATTTGACATTTTATAATTTTCATTCAGACCGCAACATCTAATAAGGTTTACACTTTTTGTTGCCAACTCTTAAGTTATACTATGTTCTATGTGGTCTGCTGCTCTATTATTACTCGCTATACTCTTCTGGACATACGTGCCAAAAAGGCAAGAGACTTGTCTGGTCTGGAACCAGCTGAATGAGTTTCTATAAAATGGTCTGTAAGGAGATTACTATCTGTCTATATCTGACTTCAAATCAAGTGATGCGTGACATCACCATACCCTGAACGCATGATGTATAGCATGTTTTCTGCTGATGGTTTTAAGATACTGTGTAAGAATGTACTATCAGAGCCACTGTGTGCTTTCTTAAGCAGTGGTGGCATTTGCTGTTTCACAAAAAATAAATTGTAATGCCTTAAAGGCTTTCATTAAGTTTCCCTATTATGTAACCGCTATGAATTATTAAGTAACCTCTATGAAACTAATATGCGAGAGAAAAAGAGTTATGAGAGGTGGAACTAAGTTGTGGACCCATACAGGAGCACTTGAAGTTTGAGATGTTGAAATAAATGGTGGATTTTCTTACCACTGTGTACAAATATTAGCTGGCCTTGGTCAATGTGAGCCTGAGTGAAGTTCATGATTGGTCTAGTGGGGGCACTCTTCAAAGCCAAGTGACCATTACTGGGCTGAGTAGTGATGTAGCGTAGCTGATCCGGACCAGTGTCACCATCCTCCGCATTCATATCTTCAGGTGTGATTTCTGTGATAGAGCCAACCCAAACCTGCCCAAACGAACAGAAAGGTAGGTTATAATGGATCCTGATTTGAACATTTTATTGTATCCTGTACTTTATTCTATTTTATTTTATTCTATTGTTTTTCTTAATTTTGCCGCTCTTAACTTTGTACTGTCCATTTTCTGTCGTGACCAAATACATTTCTAATAAAGGCTGATCTTATCTTATCTTAGCTCCTGTATGTATAAAGCAAGTTTAGTTTTAAACTTAAATCTAAATTTGGCTACATTCTCATTACAGCACTGACATGTCTAAATGTGACACAGACTTTAGCTGTGAGATCAAAGTGTCTGGATAATTTATTGTTATTGTGATAAATTACAGAACAATATGCCACAATGCACTTCTGATCACACTGCAGACTTCATCAGTCCTTGCAGAACACTGACCAACTGTTGAGATCCTAATTAGTCCTGCTTGATTACATTTTGCAGTGCAATGTGTCAAACCACCTTTTTTTTCAAAAACAATTTCAAAAATAACATTCAGATCAGAATTCAGATTTTTTGGACACATTTACACTGTGAGCTTAAGATGCGCATTTAAATTCTGGATTTCACACATTAGAATCCATGTCCTTAACACCAGTGAAAGTCTGTCTTTCTTTCTTTCTTTCTTTCTTTCTTTCTTTCTTTCTTTCTTTCTTTCTTTCTTTCTTTCTTTCTTTCTTTCTGTGATAGTGGTTCTAGCCTGTATGGTGACCAGGCTAAAGAGAGACAGATACACTAGATGTGTTCTATGCAAATGTACTTAGTTTGACATCACAATAAGGGAGCCGTCCAATCGGCTCATTTTTTAAAGGGACTGAAACTGTCAATAATAAAACTGGTAAGATCTCTTTATGTGAGAGTGATTTCGTACAAAGAACTTTATGAGCATGTTTTTATAGCCCACAGACCTATTATAACAAAAAAGCAAGAGACCTGTCTGGTCTGGGACCAGCTTAGTGGGTGTGCAGGGAGATTTCTATCTGTCTCTATCTGACTTCAAATCAAATGATGTGCGACATCACCATACCCTACACCAGTGGTTCCCAACCTTTTTTCCTTGAAGCCCCCCTTGCCTGTGCCCAAGACAAGTCGGGCCCCCCCCAACCCCAACTCCTACCCCCATAGATGCACAAAAGTGATTAATTACACACTTTTGTTTGCAAAAAATAAACAGTGGTTGTAGGCTTTTATACTCTTATATACACACACACACACACACCCTTTTACGTTTCTCAGACATTGGGATTGTATGAATTTAATGTTTTTATGAATATAATTTCGGTAACGTCAGTGCAGACAAAATTGTGTGCCCCCCCAGTGATCTCTCGCGCCCCCCTCAGGGGGGCCTGGACCCCAGATTGGGAACCACTGCCCTACACGCAAGATGTATGGCATACGTTTTGCTGATCATTTTAGATACTGACTAAGAATGTACTATCAGAGTCACTGTGTGCTTTACTGAACAGTGGTAATGCCTTTCAGGCTTTCGTTAAGTTTCCCTATTATGTAACTGCTATGAATTGTACAGTTATGCACCAATAATGTGAACCTAATCTTATAAATGTACCAGTAGTTTTGGAATATCATGTACTGCTTATATAGACTATTGTGTTCCTCATAGAACAACTTGAAACTAAGGCTCTAGAGACGTGTCTGTGAACCTGATAGTGGCTTGTCATTAAAGAGGTTTATGGGTAATCTTTACATGATAAGAGGGCGAGAACATTGAAGGCACAGCCTGCTTAATTCTAAAGGATAAAGACAGTTTGTAAAAAATACATTCCAAAAAGCACACTAATATCCTAAATGAACCTCAGAATAAAAATAAGATTTTAAAAGATAACTGAAATGTAATACTGAAGAAAAAAAATCACACTGTAGTCTGAACAACTTCAGTCATCTCACAATGACAAATTCATGTGTCACTATTGCTAACAGCCTTGCTGTCATTGAGTGTATTTAGTTTCGAGTTTCGTAACACTGTCTGTGGTTTCACGTCTCTCTTTAAGTAGAACGTAGGCTGGCAAAGTGTGGAAAAACTATGACGCTATAAGAAAAATACAGACTCAGCACTGATCACGATAGGCTTTGTAGAATTCTCAAAGCCATATCCAGTAAATGCACATCTTGACAGCTTAAGGTCAAAGGATGTTTACAATGCTATTGAGGTGCTAGACCACAGTGCGTGGCTGTTCCAGGAGGTTGATGTGCTGGTAGGTATATGAGTAATATATACTGGAATTATATTCATTCGCCCAATGACTGGAGGCACTGAGCAGAAACCTGAATCCAAATCTGTTATTCTAACAGCTCACAGAATATTTACTTCTTAAAAAAGAAATCTTTAATACTTTTTACTGCTTGTTTGTTTGCATTTATTCTAATATTCAGCTGTTTTTGCTGGCAGAAAGAAGTCCACTGCTGATATAAATGACGTCAAACTATATATAAGTGAGAAAATCAGTCTTCTTTGTCCTAGTCTGACGTTGCTGTCATGCATAAGGTATGAGAACTTGTATACAAAAGGATAAAATGGAGGAAAATTAGAAAAAAATACTTAGCGAACAGAGACAAGAGGAACACTGAATGAGAACATTATCTATCCCTTAGTTCCTCAGTGCACTTGTGTAAAACAAGGAGTGGTCATACTGTTAAAGTAACCATAAAATTTGTTTGCATGACTCAGTAGTCAGTGGGGTTGACTGAAGTCCTTTGCTTTCAGGAAGCCACAACATCCTGTTAATCTGACATGCGTGCATTTTCTTGTACTCTATGTGTCAATATCTACTAAAGTAAAAGGAGTTAAACCGTTTTTACACATAATTTCCATACACAAAAGTTCATCTTTTATGGAGGTGCATTGATAGCAACAGTGATTTGATAATACACTTAAAAGTAAAGGATCCTTTGGAGTCACTTTTGATTCTGCAAAGACAGTTCTTTTAGCTTAATCAAAACCATTAAACAGAAAGGGGTTATTCTATGGCACCCTTATCAGCACCTAAATAAATAAAATCATTACCAGCTCTGTTTTTAAAAAATTGGATCGATTAAGTAAAAGTCGTGTGTGGTTTGACAACAGAATTACAAAGAAGACTACTGTGACTTCCTTGAGCGAAAAGAATTCTAAAAGATTGCAGTTTAAAGTACCAGAGCCTGTCCGGCCTGGTAAGACCTGCCTGATATTTTTTTTAAGTAATTGCAGTGTGCCCTCTTGTGGATACCTAAAACACATGCAAGAAGCTCATTTTCCACTCACACTAAAGGAGAACCTTACACAAGATTCAGTCTGTGATCTCTTCAGATCAAAAATTGCCAGTACTAATCCGTCATGGTCAGCATGTGTACTATCTACAGGCTGTGCCGTTTCTCCCAAACTCAGCGGATCTTTCAGCAGGCTAATCCTTTCTTTTCAAAGGACTTGCCAGAGGAATGCCCTGAGGAATCCCAAGCATTTGGGAAAGTGAGCATCATTGCCCTTCTGAGAGCCCCTTAAATTAGGGTCATTTTCCATAATTACAAAGATTCTTTGGTCTTAAAGAGACAATACAAGCATGCTCAGATTACTGACCGGATCCACAAAACATGTCTGTTCTTGCATCATTAGCTTCAAGATATGCAATCTACATGTGAGGTGCCGCCAAAATTAAAAAAAAGTAAAGTTATTTGTTATAGTAATTTTCCATTAACACTGACGCATAGTTGAGTATCAGGCTTAATCTGTAATCCATCTCTAAACTTTAAATCAGACCCACACAAACCCAATGTACCCTGTCTGCCTGTCTGCATTCCAAAATCCTTAGATGGCCTGATGTGACCTTCACAGGTCACTCTATAATTAATACCAATTTGGAATCTTAAAGCATATAAATATTTCATATTTTTTAATATTAAAGAATTTAAATGTTTAATAGTGCACTTACCCTGAGGACCTTGTTGGCTGTAATAACTGGAGGTTCATCATTAACAGGTATGACCTGGACATACACTGTACTGGGTACACTGTGTTTTCGCAGGTCTGTGTCATTGGCTATGATGGTGAAGTGGTCCTGCAGTGTCTCAGAGTTATCATGGACATAGTAGATAAACTCCTGCTCCACCTGTGACAAAGAAGGCAATTACGCTTCTGTTAATATGATGCTGTGATTGAAACTGTACTGGTAGAAATAAAGTGGAAGAAAAATCATGCTGAACCCGTTTGGATACACTTTTAATGACAGAACGGAGTAATGTTCCACTACTTGTTACAGACACAGTTACTCATTAAGGGCTCTGTATTCACTTTGATTTTGAGATTGGTACATTCTGGAAAGCAAACTGCTTTGATCCCTCAGTTATATTCTAATCAGTAACATCCGATTAAGACGGATTACTATTGCTTGTTATTTCAGCATGAGCCCGTGTTCTCATTTCATGCCTCAACAAGTTCAGGTCAAGGCTCACCTGTTTCCTGGTGAAGTAGGTTGTGGGAATCCCTGGGAAGCGAGAATTCTCGATGTGGCCATGCATGGGTTCCTCTGACACGTAGTACACAAAGTGGAGCCCTGAGAAATGACGATTTTTGACTCCAATAGTCTTTTCTGTGAGGGCTTTGGATGCCCCTTCCTTCAGAGTGATATTGGAGACCTTGACAGGTATGAAGCGAGGTATGATATCTACAGATAATGTGATATCACTGACGTCTGCAATCCCATTGCTGGCCTCCAAAGTGAAAGAGTCGTTCACCTGATCAGGAACTGTCTGCACATACTGGATGTTTCCAGCACTGATGTCCTGTTGTGTAAAATTCACCAGAGGTTCCTCCTCAGTTCCCTGGTACTGGTCGTCAATGACAGCACGTAGGAATCCATATGTAGGAGCCACTTTGACAGTAAAGATGATTTCTGAGGGCACATTTGCTTCATGGTTGACCTGGAAAATAAAAGACACCAAACACTTAACATTTGTATTTTAATATCATGGCAGAGTAATGGAGAAAAATGGCAGACACAAACATTGATGGATAGCTGTTTTTATCCAATAGGTATTTCTATCTAATGGGTATTTTATCTTATAGGTAATTGGTACGTTCATGGTTGATGAAAGAGTAGTAAAATGCTACACAGTGTAATCTACTCCACATTAACTGTCTGAATGGAAAACAGTGCATGCTATACTCTAACACTGTGGTAATAATTATTTACCTCAAGTTTACTGCGTTCAATCTTCACAGGTTTGCCCTCTTCTACTAGCAATGTTTTGTTGTGAACGATGACAGGTGGCCTTTGGTGACTTTCCAAGTACACTTTCACATTGATTCTGGAATCCAGAAACAAGCCTTTGGCTTTCACAACGACAGTGAAATAGTCTGCCAAATTTTTGCTGTTGTCATGGCGATAAGACAGTGCAGCGTTCCTCAGCTCCTGCTGGGTGAATGATTCAATGCTCTTGTCTTTTAAAAACAGCCCACCATGTTTTGGTGCATCACGAATCTTGAAGGTGATTTCTCCGTCTTCTTGGATGTCCAGGTTTGTAACCACGCTGAAGTTGGCGCTGCTGAAAGACTTGGCCTGCCCTTTTTGAACCAACAGGCCTGTATTGTTCGCAACCCTCAGGTACGCGTCCTGTGCGCTGATATCCAACAGAGAAGAGACATAATGCTTACCATCTGAAACAAACAGCACAAAACGGCCAGAGCTTACTCCGCGATGAATGAACAGCACCCGTTTCTGCTCCAGATCCTCTTGGGTGAACTGGTAGAGTTTGTGAGAAGTGTCATTCACAAGCACCAGGTCACCCATAGGGATGCCACGGCGAGTGTAGACAAGCTGCCCATCACTGAAGTCGGAGTCAGCATCATGGTAGCACAAGTCATCGAGGGTCAACAACCTCTGTCCATCCCTGACAACGTGGAAAACCTTATCCACAATGCGAACAGGCTTTTCATCATTCACCAGTTTTATCGAGATGTTAAACACACCTTCTTTGGACCCAATCTCATCGTCATTCGCAAAGGTCTTCATCAATGGACTAGGGGAAGCTACAAATGTGAACTGATCCTGAGTCGTCTCACTATTGTCATGAACATACATAAGGCGCTCCTCTAAAATATCTCGATACGTGAACGAGACAAGTCTGTCATATGCCTTGGTTGAGTTAGAGAGGTTGATTCTAGCCAGTTTGCCATGTTTTGGGCTTTTAGTGACTGTGTAGTACATTTCTTTAGTGCTCAGTGTCTCAGCAAACAAGTCATCTTTCGTGATGAGCTTGCTCTCACCTTCGAGAACTGAAAGTCCTTTATTTCTTACGTAAATGCTGTTGATGTCTGCCTTGATATTTATCGTAAATATGTGACTGGCTGAATGAGCGTATTTGCTGAACACCTGGAATTCAAAACTGTCGCTTGTGTCCTCATATGGTCTATCCACTAGTTGATATTCTACTTTCATGTCTGTAATGTCCATCTGACTAAATGTAGAGTTTTCCCCTAACTTCTCATTATTTAGCAAAAGCATTCCTTTCTCTGTTGAAGAGAGAAGTCTGAAAAAAAGCTCATCCTCCACTAGGGTAACACCTTGTGCTGATGCGTAAAGATGCTGTGAATCAATTGACGCTCTCCTTATTTTGTCCATCTCGATTATTTTATTCCTCTCTACTGTGTAGTTCACCCATTTAATTTTTATGATAAACACTAGCTCCTCTGTAGCTTTTGCTGCAATTGTGACTTTACATTTGAAGTTATCAGTAATGTTTCTTGACTGAACAGCTTTAAAGGTGCTCATATACCTCAGACGGTCCTTCTCTAAAACTCTCTGCGAGAAAGAATTAGTAAACTTCCACTCGCCGCTTGAGTGAAGCCTCTGCAATTCTCCAAACCTCGGCGGCTCAACAACATCATAACGAATGTCCACCATTTGTCTGACTGCATTGGTCCATACAGCTAACTGAGTGGTACTTATTAGAGCTGTTTCTCCTTGAGTCACCACCAGTCCAGTGTTGTTCGTGATCCTGTATTCCAATCCAACAGCCATTATTCTAAGTACCACAGTGTTGCTGACCTTCTCTCCATCACTAACTCTCAACACTATCCTTGAGTTCCTCACTCCAGTGTGGACATAGTTTATCTTTCCATCTTCCAACGCTGTGTGAGGAAAGGAAGTTATTGCCTGACCTGGATTATCTTCAGTTTCCAAAAACCCAGCATCAGCATTGAGATTTCCTAGTACAGAGTAGACCAGGTCAGTAAAGTTGCTGTCTACATCTGTGGCTTTCAACACATCAGTGGTTAGCCGCTTCCTGGAGTTCTCAAGTACAATAAAGAGATTCCCCTCAGGAAGGCTCAACTCAGGAGCATCGTTAGTTGGGGTCACTGTGACATTGAATATATACAGCTTATGTCCTTTCAGATAGCTTGGCGTCTCTTTTCTGCTGTTGGAGAACACAGAGAACATGAAGTAGTCATGTGGGTCTTCAGAACCCCCATGGATGTACATCACCCTGCCATGCCAAAGGTCTAACATACTAAAAGTATTTTCTTCTTGATCCTGGTCCACGTCAAACCTGAGCTGACCATGCACCGGCTGCTCTTCGATTCTAAACATGATCTGAGACTGGCGAATGCCAAGTTTCTTGAAGTCCAAGTTTACTTTTATATGTTTTGAATCCAAAGATGCACGTCCGCCCTCTGGGACAACAAGGTTCTTGAGCTGCAGAAAATTCTCTCCATACTTCTTGACAAGACCCTTTGCAAGGGTGGACATATCTACAGGTGTCGACTGAGTGAAAGGAAATTGAGGTATGGTAGCTGGGCTTGAAGTGGTGATAATCTCAGGTTCTTTCTCTGGCTCACAGCCAACAGAGATGTCTTTGGTTACCAAGGCATTCGGAAGCCCTGTTGGAACACCACTGACCTTGATGTCTCTAAAGCATCCTTTGAAGGATCCACCTTTAATGCGCTTTCCAGAAACTGAAGACAGACCCGCCTTTCTCACTTCAGAGCGAGTGCTATCATCAACTCCTCCAAGGAAAAGAAAACCTTTCAGATGCAGGGCTTTTGATCTGGATCTGACGCTGGACCTCACAGTCTCTCCATCAACGGTAAGCTGTAAGCTTTTGGGAGTGAAGTAAAGTTTGACAGTGTGCCACCTTCTGTCATTGATAAAAGTAAGGGAGCGAAGTTCCGTTTTCATTCCATCTCTCCCCATTGCTGCGACTATCAAGCCCTCTTGAATCTCCATGTTAACAAAGTCCCCCTGGCGAGCGGAACTGTACATAATGATTCCCTCTTGAGCTGAGGTATGTACAGAGCATTCAAGAGTCCACTCCTGCTGTGCAGACCAAGGAGGAAGAGAAACGTATGCCCTGGAGCTGAAAAAGCTGATGGGATCCTCTTCTGTAGCAAAGAACTGAGGACTGCATCCGAGGGAAACCTCAAAGACATTCTTTAACCCAGAGTAAGGCCTAAGTGATGACAGGAAGTTGTGCTCATTAAATAGCACTTCATCAAGGCAACCACGGAAGCCAGTAAGGTCACTAGAGAGGTAAACCTTATCTAAACCTCCTGTCCCACCGACATATAGGCCATCCCTGATGTTAAGCTCTTCTTGTGGACCTGGTAGTCTCTGGCTGGTCTGGAAATGCTTGTCCACGGTTAGGCTGACATTATAGCGGTCATGGATGAGCTCTACTGTGTGCCAAGCCAAATCATTCAGTGGGTTCCCTCTGTCTGAGTGCAAAATCCGCTCTCCAGAGCCAAGATCCAGCCTTGCCTGCGGGTGAAAGTTAAATCACTGTTAGAAATGAGTACATTTGCATATACAGAACCCACATACTGACTTGTTTCCTTTAATACTACTCTTAAACACACATTGTATGAAAAAAAAAACCTAATTCAGTTGCACACATTTAAACATATTTTGGGAGGCACTTATAAAGGGCACAGTTTAGCCTGTAATTTTAAAGGTCAGCTGGGCAAACTTGTCAAGGCTTGTTAAACAACTGTAAGCTTTCATAAAGGGAAAGCAGCGCAAAACTGGGTTGTATTCAGAGGCAAGAGGGACACAGCTCTATTTGGGAGTGAATTACATTTTACATTTGAAACGGTCCATGTGAGGAACCGACAGAAATGGTTAGCTTCTCTCTCTGCCAAATAAATTCAAAGCTCATGTCTGTGGTCCTTTGAACCTCTTTTCCCCAGGATAGCGTCTACTGAAGAGACTTTCGCATGAATGACACTAAGAATAAACACAACTAAAGTCTTTTCTGTACGCTTCTGTGTTACGAAAGCTCCTCTGCGTTTGTTCTGCCGAATTTCATCTGACACTGCTGCAGGAGACAACCTCAGACGGCCTCAAAAGCAAGTCTTACAGCACTAAGTGTATCTTATTCTCTCGCGATGTCATCATAGCTCACATTCTTTAGTTCCTGAAATAGTGCAGCCACCAACATGCTGCTAATATAAACCCCTTTAATGCTATGTAAGACCAGAGAAGAGAGATTTGTGTCCAATGTGTTAGACAGAATGTGTTAGTCTTAAATCATGCATAATATATTGCAACAGATTTAAGGTATGATATATATATGTAGATAGATAGATAGATAGATAGATAGATAGATAGATAGATAGATAGATAGATAGATAGATAGATAGATAGACAGACAGACAGACAGATAGATATATGGTAATTAAACATCAAGTACGTGGCATTGCTCTGCTGTTGTTTCTCTTTTGGTCATTTGTCTTTGAACTGCAGCACAAGCTACCTCAAACTGAGTAAAACCGCAGCTGAACGCCCACATGAATAGCTTTAATGAGCTGAAAGAAACTGACACTGAGGCTGAAGAAAGCTGAAAGGAGCTACAATGTGGCGGGTCTCTGTTCCTAAGACGCTGCCTGTGATGTCAAAGATATACATAACGTGCCTGTAGTCGACCAGAGTTCAGCTCCAGCAGCAGGTAATCGTTCTGCCCCGCAGCCAGGAAGAGCACGCCCCTCTGACTGGAGGTGCGGAACCGGACGTGAAGCGTGTTCTGCCTGGATGACTCCATTGTCTTTAACTGCACAAATCCATCACCATAGAAGGAGGCTGAAAGAGTGGAGAACAGCAGTTGGTTATTTTACAGGAACAACATTAACTCTACAGTTTACAGAATCTGAGCTACTGAACTTATTGTCCATCCATATTCAGGATTATTATTCAGTAACTTATATGGAACTTGTAAGTTAGAGAATGAGGAATGTAGGAGACCAAATCATATTGTATGGGTCAACCTTTGCAATCTCACCAAAATGTATACATTTATATACAAATGTGGACACTCTGTTAAACACATTTTAATTGTTTATAGGTTAAGTCAACTGATGTCAGCTACAAAACTTTAAAGCATGTAATATATATCAATCTTAAGTTGTGCAAAATGATCTACAATGAGATCCATCCATATTAATCACTCATTATGATTCATTGTATTTATACTGTTATTCTGAGCATTTTTGCAGCGTTTCCAGCGTTTAATGGGGCAAAACTGTTTTGTTTAATTCGCCACTTATTTCTGAAAAAAAAAGTCAAAGCGTTAAATACTATTTCTGTTAAATGCAATTACTTCCATTAATAATGTATGCCTAATACATCACAATTAATAAAATGTAAATGATGGGATTTTTGCTGATTGTCAGTTGCTTCCTAACTATTATTCAGTATATATTCACTTTATTTTTTTTGTTTTGTTTTACAGCCACTGTCTACTATCCTGGAACGCTTCACTTACAGCCTCTTGAACAACAAAACTGGATTTGTAATAGGTTGTATCTCACTCTGATGAGTTTGTGTTTTTTTCAAATCAATATTCTCACAGTACTGGCACAATTTACAAACAAAGCTACAGCTGGGGGGATGTGTGACATGAATTTGCTGAACTGGGTGATTTACTGGCACTGGTTTAAACCATAAACAATGCAGTTACATCAAATATCATAACAAAGGTCAACAGGTCAAAATCATCAGAGATAAGTTTATTTGGGTTTTGTAGTGTTTTTCATGCCGATTTCAAATCTGTGTTTAGTTTTTCCCGCACATACAGTGTTTGTGATGAAGCTAGTTCTATATTGCATGATAGTTGGTATAACGATTATATAATAATCATATGCTGAGTGTTTTTGAAGAAACAGTGGTAGCTGACTGACGCTGATCATTATATCTATGCCACAGTGTGGCCTGTCTGACCTCACTCTGAAATGATTGGAACAGTTACTTGATTGGTGCCTGTGGTTTAATGAAACCTACATACAAGCAAATCTAATATCACTCATAATTCAAAAAGTTGATGTGACTGATGATTACAAAAAAATTTTTGACCTGTGTAATTAATAACTATTATTAATGGTATGCTTTTTTAAAAACAAATTTATTTTATTGTCTGCTATCCTGGATTGTCTGCTTCTGGAACTACAAAACTTGACTTGTTGATATTAATATATGAATAGATTGCCAATCGCTCTGATGAAATGGGTGTTTTTTACTTGAATAAAATTTTTTTTTACCTTGAATCTAGAGTTCACATGAAAGCTGGCTGTGTTCAGCTGAATGGCACAGGCCTAGCGGCACCATAAAGGCATATCCTATATGCTCCTGCAAGCACTGGCATGTGTTGCCCTGACAGCACTCTGTTCCCAGCATAAAAGACTGACCTCACCACATGGTTAGCCCTGTTGTTCATAAAGAGGGATACTTGGCTGCAGCTGTTTTCTTCTCTGTAATCTCTATAATGTGTTCTGCACTCTCATTTACTCCTCCACAAATGTGCTGAAACAGGGCCTAAACCTCAGTGCTAAGACACTGCAGGAACCTACTGATTAACGGGTTGGTTACCTGCACCGCTTCATTTACCGCCGAAATGATAAACTCCATGTATAGCTATCTGATCTCCTGGAGCACCATACTACTTAGTGCTTACACCTACAGCTTATATTCTTGTACATCACCTGTATCATCAAGACTGTACAAATGAATAACAAATCAAAAGCCTCTTCAGGAACAATAAATGATAAACTAGGCGCAAACAGGGCTTCTCGATGTGTATTCTTATGTCTGATAAGGCATAATCATTAGTGCCAGGTCGACCTATGAAATGCCGATATTGCAGAAAGCTGCACTATGCAAATGAATCCTCAGAGCAAACCCAATTTTTCTTTATTTATTGTGTGAGAATCCTGAGCAATCACAGTTTCAGATTCATCTTTTTGCTGGTGCGCTGCTGTTCATGGAATTAAAGTAAATTATATTAGTTAAAATAATGCTAATTAGGGGTAAGCGATACCCCAAATATACCATGATATCATGCATGATCACCTTTTATATTTACAGGCAAGAAAGAGTCAGAAGTGGCATATTAAACTATAATAAACATATTAAACATATAAACATATTAAAACTATAGGGAGTACAAATACTCTTAATTCAAATTAAGCAAGACTAATTCGGCTGTATTTATAAAGAACCCTCCAGTTGATCAAGTACTGAAGGTCTCACAGTTTGTATACTGAGACATAGGTCAATCTTTAATGATGACACTTCACTTATGTACCTTTGCAATTTGAATTAATCACAAAGGCATACTGCAAATGCAATACGTAGCTATAAAATCTGAATACTATTATACAGCCCTTTTGCAAAACACTACAAAATTAAGTTGTTTCTAGGAGAATGAGAGCAGACAGGAAGGTCAGGCAAGTCATCAAGGATACAGGGCTTGTCATGTCATCACATAAGAGATCAGAGCCTCTATCTGACATTGTGGTGACTACATGTGCATGCAGCCCTGTCCAGCTGTAGGAACGGCATGAGAAACACAGGAATTAAATGCACACAATATGTCACTTTGGCTGATTCCCAATAATTGTAACAATTATCGCAACAGCATGTTTACGACTATTTACATATAGTTTGCACACACACACAAATATATAGATATAAACAAAGAGCAGCAAACAACTATATAATATAGCAAAATACGTGCATGTGTGTTGTAAAAATTTATGTTATATATATATTATTTTATCCTATTTTTATATTCCTATACTGCACATTTGTATTTTTATTCTACTTTAATCTGCTCTTTGTTTCTGTCCACTTTATACTACAGCTAAGAGAAGTCTGGACAAATTAAGCTCACAAGCAGGACTGTGAAAGCTGCTGCAGGAAAGACAACACAAAATCACTGGGGTTAGTAATGACTAACTGTAGGACCTCCACTCATAATGGGCAGGTAAACAGAAACTGGGGGGGGATCAAACTCACTCAAATAAACCGCTGTTATAGAAAACATTAAAGGGATGTGAAAGATAATAATTCTGCTGGCATGCTGTGTGTTATTCAAATTGGATTCAAGCTCAAAGCCATGTTTTCCAGAGGCTCACTTTCCCAGCCTGAGCAACTGGGGGAACAACCTGAACTCGTTTGTACGATGCTTGCTAAAGATTATTAAAGCAGGGGGACATACAGCGGGCGAAAACAGAGCACAGTTTTGCAGTAACAGCCGGTGTCTTCGTGTGGTGCGAGTTAGAGGAAAGTTTTTTACTCACCTCCCTGCGCCCCCCCGACCACCAGCACCAGCAATAAAAACAAAGTCTGCATGTTTAACCCGCTTCAAACCCACTTCTCTACTCCTGATCGGAGTGGTGGTCCACACGGGTCACGGGACATTTTCTCTGCAGCTTCGAGGAGCCCTTAACCCTCCGTTTTCGGCTCCATGAACAAACTCGTCTTCTCTCCCGTCCCGAATGGGGTCCGCACCTCCCACACGCCTCTCCCAGCCCCCTCAATACCACTGCGCATGCGCAACACAGACGGCTCGCCGATTTATTTATTTTTCTATCTATTTGCTTGTTTGTTTGTTTATTTTAATAAAGAGGATTAATAAGAGAGTCCCTTCGCCCCCCCCCCCTTCTTGCAATGTTTTAGTCTTCTGGGAAAGCTTTACACAGATGTTGGAAGATTGCAATAAGGATTTGTTTGCCTTCCGCCACAAGTGCGTTAGTAAAGTGAAGATAAGAAACGATAAAATGAGATAAAATAGCCCTTTATTAGTCCCACAAGTGAGACGTTTGCATTACTACAGCAACAAAATAGTCAGTAAAGACAAGCAAGACAGTAAAATCAGCATAACAATATAATATAAAAAGTGCACTGCACAAATAACACAGAAATATACACATATAAGTTTGTGTGCATAATACAGAAGTCTTGGATGAATCCATCACATCGAAGCACAGCACACAGTGTGAACAGTGTGAAATTCTTTTTCTGAAGTGAAGCAGTGGCCAGTCAGAGGCGCGGCACCTGGAGAGCAGTGTGTGAGGGCGGTACCTTGCTTAAGGTAACCTCAGTGGTGCCACTGTCAGTCCTGGGATTCAAACCCACCATGCTTCCAATCGCAGAGGGAACAGATGGTCAGCTCTGGATCAGAAAGCCCACTCCAACTTGTCCTGAAGGCCCAGGATGAAGCTTATCACTCCAAGGAATTCAGATTCTCTGCTCCACAGCTCAGTGGGCGCAGTGACCTTAGGCCCAATGAAGGCTTCTCCAGATGGTCTTTCTTGCATTGCTTTTCTAATAAGGTCCGTGTTCATTTGATTGCACACACACACACACACACACACACACACACACACACACACACACACACACACACACACACACCCACACACACCAAC
>JBBJLR010000042.1:11331778-11346641 GCA_037577145.1 Brachypetersius gabonensis | reverse complement strand
TAAATAAAGCATTTCTGCATTTTTCACCACAACTCTTTCTATTACAATGACAATTGGTTCTTTTGAATATGTTTAAATGTTAATAGATTTTAGGTTCAATAATTACGTGGCCAATAAGTTAAGAGAGTCCCAAGTCCAAGTCAGACAGGTATACTGGGTTTTCCTGGTTTTGTGCTCAATGGAAAACAAGCTGCCACAATGTTTTTCTTTTAGGTAATTGCTATTTACAGCTGTTAGTGATTGTTGATACTGATGTCCAGGCATTTTAGATATTTTAACAGGTGCTTTAAAACATTAGCTGTTCTAAAAAGACATAATTGAATAGTTATGAAATTAAGAGCATCAGTGAAAAAATGGGGTGCAGAAAATGAGTTCATTTATTTGCTCAGTTCCCACTTTGTGTAGTGATTTAATTCAGTGCTTTTTCGAGCAGGGAATGATGGATGGGACAAGAGAGCAGAGAATGACAAGTTAAACAGCCTGGAGAAACATTTTTACATTTACATTTATGGCATTTATCAGACGCTTTTATCCAAAGCAACTTTCATTCTCTAACTACAGGGGACAGTCTCCCTGGAGCAACTTGGGGTTAAGGGTTTTGCTCAGGGACCCAGTGGTGGTGTGCTGGAGGTAGGATTTGAACCTATGACCTTTTGGTCCGGAGGCAAGTATCCTACCACTAGGCCACCACCACCTATTTTTAACACATTGGTGGTGTTGGTGGTGGCCTAGTGGGTAGGATTCTGGCCTCTGGACCAAGAGCTCATGGGTTCAAAATGTACTTTCAGCACACCACCAACTTGAGGGTTAAGCAAGACCCTTAACCCTTAAGTTGCTCCAGGGAGACTGCCCCCTGTAGGTAGGGAATGGAAGTCGCTTGGATAAAAGCGTCTAATAAATGCCGTAAATGTAAAAAATGTAAATGTAATGATAAGGGACAATATCATACTGTGTAATAAAGTCATACACAAAATGGCTGGTGGCCTTTAGCGTTCTAGATATGGTAACAGAACTATGTAAAATCTATAAAACACACACACACACATATGTACACATACTATATATAAAATATATGCATGTATATGAACCACTTCATAGGAACAGAAATAGATTTAAAACTGATCTAGCCAAAAAAGACATTTGATTTCTCATGTTAAATCTAGTCAAATGTGACTTGTCCAAGTTTGGATTGTGAGTTTGGAAGATCAAAAATATGAAATGAACCTTTAGATGTTCATCCAAGATCATTACACAAGCAAAACACCTAGTTTTATATATAGCATAAAAGTAAAAAATATATATTGACTGTAAACTTCATTTTAGATGTCAAAAATAATCTGTAGCTCCCAGTGTTTTCTCTTTTGTGTCCAAATGGCTCTTTGAGTGTTAAAGGTTGTCGATCCTGGTCTTGGCCAAACCCTAAAAAACAGGTCCATAGACTAATTCTGATTCTGTAATTCTGATTCTGATATATACAAGTAGTATAGATATAAGTAGTGATATTCACATGGTCAGATGATTGCACACAATTAGAAATTATTATTAGTCATTATAGCACATCATTAAATAATTCAGCACCCATTTAAAAAAACTTCGCATGTTTTTCACATGGTAAGACTATCACACAATAAAATACTGCACGTCATGATAAAGTATTGTTCTGACAGGTACCTGTGATTTCACAGGGTTAATAGAGTCAGGGTGTCAGGGTGGTCTCTGGAGTGTGTCCCGGCTCAGCTCCGTGGTCCGGCCGGCAGGTGGTGCCGTTTCGCCGGGCTGGCTGTGCGGTCTGCGTGCTCGGTGCGGGCTGCTCTCCCGGCTGAGAGAGGCAGTGGAGCTGGGGAGGAGGATGAGGAGGAGGAGGCAGTGTTGACGGGATGGCGAGGATTAAACATGGCCACTAGCTGATGTGGAGAGAAACATTACCAGTTCTACTGACCGGACTGTGTGTGTGTTATGTGTCAGTTATGGACGGAAAGAGGACCAGAGACGCGCCGCTAGTCCCGCTCCTTTAGAAACGCCGTCCGTGTCCCTGCGCCCTGGTCTCGTCCTCCACAGTCTCGCTGGTGAGTCTCTGGTGCTGGGGTTCGCGGTGAGGGCTGGCAGGGTGCTGATTTGTTTGGTTTCAACTCCTGTTAACCACAGTTTTCAGGTAGTGCTCTATTTAAAGGGTAATTCGTCTTTTTTTTGTGAACGAAGCGACCCGGTCCGGACCGAGACAACTCGG
Organism: Brachypetersius gabonensis; assembly: GCA_037577145.1. NCBI lineage: Eukaryota > Metazoa > Chordata > Actinopteri > Characiformes > Alestidae > Brachypetersius > Brachypetersius gabonensis. The sequence goes on along the minus strand of JBBJLR010000042.1, from coordinate 11,344,414 downwards.
TTAGCCCGTTAGCTCTCCTTCCTGCTAGCAGCCAGCGGGGGGAGAGGAAGGAAAACAGGCGTGCGGGGAAGCCCGGGAAGGATGCCTTTGCAGTGTTTTTGCTCTCCTACCACCCATTTAGGACTCACTCACCTCTATCTATCCTAGTGAGTTTTTGTATTTCTTTATTTCACAGCTGTCCAGAGGGACAACATTCCCATTTAAACGGCTACTAGCTGCCTAGCCTGCTAGTTTTCCTGTAGCCCCCACCTAATGCTCCCTGATCTTCCTCCAGATTCTGGGACATTCTTCTGATAAACATTAAATACTAACTTTCGCTATGAAATACCTGCTTTTCTGTGAACACGTTGAAGGATTGCAGGAGCTGCCCAGCTGTCTGTCAGGGCACATTGTTGTCAGGAACAGCCCAATAATGTGGTGTTATTACTGCACTCATAATGTTCAGTCTGCAGAGGAAGGATAGGACAATATTGTAAAGTGACCATTTGTCGTACATGAACACACCACAGCACTCAGTGTGGTCAGTGTGAATTTCTTTGTCTGCATTTAATCCTTTCATCCAAGTGAAATCAGTGAAGCCAAAAACTGCACCTAAGAAGCAGTGTGTGGGGATGGTCCCTTGCTCAAGGGTACCTCAGTGGTGCCACTTGCAGCCCTGGCATTCAAACTCAACCCGCTGCTTCACTTGGTGAATGGGTTAAATGCAGATAAAGAATTTCAAGCTGTTCACGCTGTGTACTGCGGTGTGTTCACGTATGACAAGTTTACACTATTTATTACATCCAGTTTGCTGGTTCTAGGACCCACTGTACATTCTCTACTTGTTGTGAGTAACACTTTTGTCTCCTTAATGGTCTTAAATTGATATAACACTTTATTTGTTACTTGCTTTATATATTTTCTACTTATAGTTATAAGAGATAAGCATCTAAAGCGTTGCAAGCCTTGTCTCATTGGACTGTACATTCCTGTGTGTTGCAGTGGCAAAAAGAGGTTCTACATTTAAAATTTCAAAACTGCCCTTTTCGTACCAGTTGTCCTCCCTGGGCAGGTGAGGGTCAGGCAGCTGTGTGAGGGGCTCAGAAAATGGAGGTCTAAATTTGTTCCTGCCCTTAAAGGAATCAGAGAACCCAGCCAGACCCTCAACTATGTGCTAAGTCATCGCACCCACATTCACTCCTTCCACAGTCACAACACTGGAGGACTTCCAGAGATCCTAAACCAGACAGGCTTGATCTGACTGGGCTAGACTGTGAGCTCTGCTGACATTAGTATGGCCTTCAGGTCTGGAATTTATATCGTCATTTATAGTCACCCCTTTGTATTTCTCGTGTAAAAGGAAGCATAAATACTTGAAAGGCAGTGAAATAATACAGAAGACAATCTATATATTTTCTGTATTGCTGTTGTTTGGCACGTCTTGATTCTGTAGTTGAATTTATGCACCAAACGAAAAAACAAAACAAATTGCATTCAGATTTCCCCAAAAGGAGTTTGTTCTATAAAAGCTTCAATCAGAGGAGTGGGTGCCACAGTCCTCCTGGATAAACCGCAAGCGCAATTAACGGGTTATACATTTTAGTACTAATGTTTTCATTATGCTGAGACCTTGGCTTGTGCAGCGTAATGCGGCCTGCAACTTTCAGCTGTTTGATGTTGGAGCGTTACTCAGTGTGCTAACTATGAAACCAGACTAAAGAGAGACACTTCCTTTTCTGTTTCTCTTCAGCCTTTGCTGGGACCTGTTTCGGTCAAGCGTTAGATCAGATTCTTTGGCTTGATCCAGGTGATCAGTGGGACTGGTCTAGTAGGTCATCTCTGAGAGGGTAAATGCATTTGTAAAGTGGGTTTTTACGAATTATCTTTAAGACCATAGAACTCATGAAATGCTGGCAGGTCATTGAGGGCAGATCTGTTCTTCCAGTTCTGGAAAGGAAGTTCACTTCTCACTTCTGTATCCTGCCGACTGTTTTCCGTATCACTTTGTGATTTGGGAGTGTTCACTCTGCGAAACGTACATCCTAGAGTTAAATGGAGATTTTTGGGTCAGCCGTGACATTTGGAGATTGTTCAGAGTGTCTGAGCAATGAAATTTGTTAGACTTAATGAAATTTTCCTCTTTGCTCAGGGTCTGGTGATTTACTTTATGTGTGAAGTCTTGTTTGAGATTATGTTAAAGTCATCCTGGCCTCAAAATCTGTCTCTTTTACCTTGTTAGTGCATGAGCTCGGTCATGATATTGGCCTTAATTTAATGACATAATGAAATGAAATTTTCTAACCAAAATTGAAGTATTCCGCATACACTTCGCATAAAAACCCCATTGAAATAAACTCATTTTCGATGGCTTATGCATGTTATGTTTCGTTCATTTTTTTTGGTTAAAACAGTGTAATAGTATGGCTTAAAGATTTTTATTAATAACTAATAATAATGTTTATTATTATTCATAAGACATTGGGCTATAGTAGATTTTGCGCTGCCTCTGCTGAGGGCTTTCTTTGTGTGAATGGATTTGAATTCAATTCTTTGTTGTCATTGTACTCAGTACAGTGAGATTCATTTAAAAAAAAAAAGTAAAAATGTACATATAGTGCAAAAAGTACATACATTGGTATGGATTGTGCAATTTGTATTTCCAAGCATACCATCTAAAGAAAATTCTCAGTATTTTCTGTGCTAAAATCTAGTATTTCACAGGCATCTAGTGTAGAAATCCATGGTGCCTCAGTGTTATATTATAAAATATATAAGTTACCTGAAAAGTTTTTATTTTATTTAGTTAATTAAACCATATGTTTAAAACCATATGAATGCAGGCCTAAGCTGCAGGTGTACACATTTGTGTTTCTGCTGTTGATGTTAGTGGCTGAAATTTTGGTGCAATCCTGCTTCTTGCTTAACATAAATGTTCCTTCAGAATGTTTTGACTTTTGCCCTTCTGTAAAGCATCTTCTGGTTTTCCATGTCATCACCATGCAACCCTGTTTCACATGAATATACAGCACAGTAATGTAGAAAATGAATGTAGAATATTTTTTTAAGTTGGCCTGACTGTGTAGCGTGAACTGATGTTGATGGTGAAGACCTGGGGGTTGGCAGAAGTAGTATGATGCTGGGAAACTTTGGGTACTGTCATGTTACTTTGATAGGTATCATCTACTTAAACATTGTTGCAGACCTAGTACACCCCTTCAGAGCAAAAATATCAGCTGATGCCTCTTTCAGCAGGATAATGTCTGCAATGCAAGAATCATGGATTTCATCCCAGCAATGTACAGAGTGTGAGCAGCTGAGCTTCAGTCTACACTACTGGCTGTGTTTTGGTAGATCAAAGTAGGTAAAAAAGCTTTGAAAGTGCTAAATTAATGAGTTGCCATATTAATGTGTTATGGTATCTTTGGCAGCCCTAGTTGGTACAACGAGCCACACAGGATACTTTGCATCTTTAGTCGCTGTCTGTTTGATTTTTCCTTTCTGTCTTTTAGCTCAGTAACGCTGTTTCTGAGTGGTGGTTGTTCCAAAACCTGACCAGCAGTGACCAAAGTGTTTCTGTCCAAGTCACTTTTTTATTCTGGTCTTTTATTGTGTGTACCTAACCCAGCTAACCTGTTATTGATGTCCTGACCTGTGCATTTCTCACAGTGATAGAAAACTTCCAATGAAGTTGATCTCCATCCCAAACAGATCGTTTGGATTTCCATTGTTGTTGTTTTTTGTGTGGACAGTAAAAAGCAGTGATCCTGCGGGCCACTTTCGGCCCTGCCATCGACAACATGGGCACGGCTCGGGTACGGCTCTGTTTATAATGATGAAGCATTTGTCTGCAGTGCGGCGCGATTCCTTATGCCAGTAGAGAAGCAGCAAGAGATTTACTTTATAGCTTAGCATTACTGATTGTAATACATCCTCACTCTTTGTCCTGTGTGGGTGCTAACATTGATGAATGGGGTAAAGAAAGCCTTACAAATGCAGAGAAACAGATGGCCTGCGGTCTGTAATTGTAAACTACAAAGTGCACTTGTTTGAGTTATGGAGCTAATTAAATGGACAATGAAGAAACAAGGTAGGTACCTAATGAGGGGGACTGTTGAAGTATGTATTAACAATAACGCAACATGATTAAAGACGCAACTGTGTTATTGCGGCCAAAAAACGTCCTGTTGAAAGACTTGATTCAACAAAAATGCACAAAGGCAGTCATAGTAAATGTGATTGGTCTGGATGGTCATAGCAAAAACAGGCTCATATCTACTAGCATTAACAGCAAAAGCCCATATGTGATAGTGATTAATGGACAGTATCTTGTACAGCCCCATTTGCGAGGTGCAAAATGTAATCACCTTTTGGTGTCACCATCTGAGCCTCGTTAGAGGTGCTCTGTCTCCCCCCGCCGTCGCTCCCAGATGGTATGTCCTGGTGTGACAGATTCCACCCCTCCCATGATCCACCCGCGTGGTACAGCTGGTGTCAGGGGGATCTCAGCTGTGCCAGTCCCGGCAGGCTGCTCCGCTCTCTGGCGCCTGGTTCTCTTGGTGGTGCCAGTAAAGGCTCTACTCTCCACTTGCTTGTATCATGACTCGTAAGTGCTGAGCTCATTTGCTTCGCTGGAGTTGCGCTGTGCGAATAAAGGAGCGTTAGTCCTTTACTTTGAGTCTGGGTTGCCACTGTGTTGACGACACAGAGAGATGCTTGCGGAGCACCGGGAGAGCAGTAGGTATGGAAAACACATTTAACACTTGTCTCCATGGCGACAAATCTATTTGTTTACACCTCCGTGTCTGTTTTTTTGGCTTCCAGTTTTGCTTGATGTGATGCTGGTTCTCAAAATAGCCTGTGGCTGACATCACTTATCTGGGTGCTGGGAGGATTCTGACGTTAGCCCATGTTTTATCATTCGAAATGTGAGAGATATCTGAATCATGTCACAACAGCGAATGACCAAAATAATAGCTTTGATATGATGGTGCTTTTCTGGTTTTAAGAAATCATAGACCTGATGGACTAGTTGAGTTACATATAGAATGATGTGTAAGCTTAGTTTGACTTACATAGATAATTTTTTTACCGTCCAGCTTTATTTTAAGAACGGGTTTCTTGCTCTGGCCCCATAATATCCTTGGATGTGATTTATTCCATATTACTCTTCTTCTGTATTTCCCGAATGTCTGTCTGCGTTCCGTGATAAGAGCTTTGGGTTTTTATTTCTGTGTTCAAGAGAAAAGCTTGTAAGCCTAAAGATGGTGGTCATGGTTATCTCCACCGCAGCATCCACAGTGTTACATTGACCAGTGTTGCCATGTAGTTATCCCTTACAGCTTGAGTGGTATATAAACATGTTCAACAGGCTTAGATAACTGAGACAGTCATATTTTAACAGTGTTTTAAAGTGATATGTTTTTTATTTACTATCTATATTTAATACCATACAACTGTATTTGTAATTATCATCTAATACCTGGTTAATTATTGCTTCATTTAATTAAATTGGGGTGGCGGGATTTGATAAATGTTTTGACTGGGGAACCAATCTATGTTTATGGGATACTTCTACTTGTAAAATATATACAAAGTTTTTGTGATGTTTTTCATTTATAGTGGTTTGCTTTTTATTCAAAGACTTCTCCTTGTTCAACCCTTTTTGGTAGCACTTGGCTTCCAGCCATTTGGACAAGTCTTTGGTTTTCACCCGTCAAAGATCTCCATGATGGAGAGGTGATGTTTCTACGATTACATCACACAGAACTCATGGGCTTTTGTAAGCCTCTAAGGAGGAAGGTTCTCTCTTTTTTTTTTTTCCTTCTTCTTCTCTTTTTTTTCCTCCTTCATAAAGCACTCGCAGCCCACTCTGCGTTCTCAGACAGTCATTGGAGCTGGCAGCGCTCTAAGAGAATACCAAGAAAGACTGAAGGGTGAAAAGCTTAGCCACAATTTACTGGAGTTAACATTCAGCAGCCTCGCTCCCGGGGAAAGGCTTGCGCTGAATGTGACCGATTGAATCCCCAGCATTGAGAAATCATAAACAAGTTCCTCTCTTTACTGCCATTTTCTTTTGGGCATAGCCATGCTGCTACATTGTACGTGAAGTGAGAGTCCATTGTGTGCAAAAGAAAATGTTTTGATCCTTCTCTGCCCCAGACAATTCTTCCTTTTTCTTTCCAAAGCCGCATCAATAGGGAAAGAGTGGTTTGCTTTTTCTGCTGGATTTATTGCATTTAAACTCAAAGGTGGTTGAGAAATAGACATAAAGGTATAACATTTGTAACAAACCACACCACACTTTCTCTGCATTTGACCCATTCACTAAGCGAAGCCATGGGCAGCCAGGAACACGGCACCCGAGGAGCAATCGGTGGAGATGGTACCTTACTCAAGGGCAGCTCCGTGGTGCCACTTGCAGTCCTGGAATTCGAACCCACAACCTTCTGATCGCAGGGACAACTCCCTAATCACCAGGCTGCTGGCTGAATGTGGGCTGTTGATGTACACCACTACAGTTTTAATGTGCTAATCATACCTTGTGTTTGCTTTGTGTATTGTGTTGTAAGTTTTTTTGTGGTATTTTTTTAATTGTATTTATTTTACATATATCAACACATTTACACAGTAGCTTCTAATGCTAGTTTAGGATCGATCTTTATCGACTTGGAAGTCTGTAGGAGCAGTCCGGAGGAGGTCTAAAAGGTTTTCAGCTGTCTAGGCAGACACATTACCTAATAACAGTTGGAACAATACCCGAGAACTCAGGAGCCTGGATCGGAAATGTGTTTTTTTAGTCAGCTGGATCCAGCCGCGTTTGCTTTTGCTGATCTTACGCCTTTAGCCTTTAAGTGTTGCTTACTTCTGCAGTGTCTCATACTGAGCTAATCCAGCGGTCCGTTCTAGCAACCAGATGTTTCGGCTAAGGGCATGGCTTCAGCACTTTCATTTTTAAGAGTTGTTCCACCAGGCTCCGCAAATACATGTCAGATGTGTGCCCTACTTTAGCCGTGTGCTGCGAGCAGCCTTAACAGATGATGTAAAATCCCAGTGTTGTAAGAGCCTTATTGTTAGACCCAGAAGAGAGCCGTGTTTGTCTTGCCTTGATTTGGGTTTGATTGATGACCTCATTGTTTGGAACAGAGCAGAGTGCTTGTCTCGCTTGCTCAGAGAAGGAAAGTGATATTTGTGTACAAGGATCAGCTGATGTGGCCTCAGAAGCTCTGTAGGCATGCCAAGATCTCAAGGAGTCACTGTTTTCTTCACAGTGTTTGTCTTTGCAGTCCAGCGTAGCTCCACATTTGGCCTAGACTAAACATACAGCGCAGAAATGTGTCTCAGGACACAGACGTAATGATGTGGACGGGCAGAGAAATAGCACACAATGCATTGACTTCCTTTTTCTTGATTCTTTTGACTAAGAAACAGTTTATTAACTTTTATTGGTCGGAGAGAGCCAGATGAATAATATTATTGATATTGGGTCTAGTAGTAAATTTCAGTGTTCGAGGTTACTTTGTCATCAGTGACTGTGTACACATAGTGTGATGAGACGTTTCTCCGTGGGCCACAGTGCAACATGTAGCACAACAAAGTGCAAGTTGCAACAGGGACAATACAAAAATAAACCACACAGCAGTGTGACAGTGTAGCTTTAACGGGATGTAAACCTTCCAGAGTGACTTGTTTTGCACCATAAGTTTGATTATTACATAAGAGAGAGTGTTAGCAACATTGAACAAAGTGCAAGGTATGACCGATGCAATACACAATACAATTAAATTACAATACAATGTGATCTAAAGGTTTCAGAATATTACACTTTAAGTATGATATTCCACAGTATGCAGTTATCAGCACTGACCCACATTCAGGAAGTATAAATTATAGCTTATTAAATCAAATAACATGGCGTGAGTGTGTCTGTTGTGGCAGTAAACAGAAGGTAAAGTGCTGTTGCTATTGAAAGTCCAAAGTAAAATATGAGACATATCCATATACGAAGGTGATTTCACCTGTTAATGTGCCATTCTTATTTTTGTATTTATTAAAAATAGTTTCGTTCCATATTTAAACACTAAACATTTGTGTTGTTCTTAAATATATTCAGCTTGTACATCATTTTGGCTCTGTTGGTTGTCCTCAGAGATACTTTCTCAGGGTTGTATTTTGGCCTTGACCTTATTGTTCAAGGATGCTATTAATAATTTCCATTGGCTTGCAGATGCCTGTTGATCATGTGAAATGAAGGGAGCTGGGTGAACTGCGTTCTTTGAGTCTAGAACGTTTAGGTGTTTATAAAACTCTTAACACTCACACCAAACCTGACAGTTAACCGTTGAGGTAAATCACTGCGCTGGACGCCATCTCTGCGAGTTCATGTATAATTCATGCAAAATGGCAGTTATAAAGTAGATTGTGGAAGTCTAAAAGGTTCGGGTGGTTTGAGCATATCTTTATTTTGTGCATTTCCTGAAGGCCTGATGGAAACATCAGTTCTGAATGGTTGACACCAGAAGTTCATGTCTGCAGGAAGGAAGGGCGTATCACACTGATATGTCCATCACTATCTTGAGAACATGTTTGTAGACATGCTAATTCAGCTACAGTAGATTTCTCAGGAAGCTTCTTTTATGGACCAGTTCTCTGTCCAACTCTCTGTTCAGTCATATTTAAATTTAATAAACAATGGTACCTTGACTTACGATTGTCTTAACTTACGAGTTTTTTGAGATACGAGCCGTCTCTTAGCCGTTTTTTTGTTTTGTGTTGAGAGCTAAAATTCGGGTTACGAGCTTTTGTGCTTGCAGTTATTTTGCAAAAGTTTGTTTATCCTTTCAGAGAAAGTGAGAGTGAAGGACAGTGCTGAGAAGAAGCAGATAATGTGCATTGAATTAAAGAAATACATTTGAAAACTTGACCAAGGTGTGCGTGTAGAGGACATGGCAAATCAAAATCTTTTCTAAACAGCAGATATCTATCCATGAAAATATGTAGAAGCTGTTGACTGTGTAGTTGACGGAGAAGCAGCTTGCAGGAGATCCGTAATGGCGGTGATGATCTGGAGAAGACCCGACCTGTCTATGCTGCAGCAGACCCAGGCACTTCGCGGAACGAGGCATCGGGCTGCCGGTTAAAGCCAGTCGGGGCTGGTTTGAGAATTTTAAAAAGAGAATGAGCAAATGCTGTACATTGTACTTAATAAAACCAGTTTTTTTTAATCTCATTTTTACACACCGACAGGCTGTGACTGCCTACATGCACGGGCTACTTATACACACACTGCGAGACAGAACAGGGCGGCAGTACAGTAAATTTTCATTGATCTTTTTGCAGACATTTATGCTAGTAGTCTTGTGTTGGAGTTGTGCACTTGTTAATCATCTGCAATTTGCTGTTTTGTTTTTGACCAGACATTTGAATCCTAATTTTTTGTTTAATAATAACCATGAATTATAAAATCAATAAAGTAAAGTAAGATGTGTCTTTTTAATGAGATTTTAAATACTGGTAAATATTAAAATAATGATTAATATGGAGCAGTCCGATTGTGACAGAGAAACCTGAAGACCTTCATAGGCTTTGCTTAACTTCTATATTGGCCTTAGGTGCCCATTCAGAAACATTTATAGAATATAGGCTGAGGCTGTAACTACCAGCATTTGCATTAGAAGAAGTAAAACATTTGCAGCAAGGTGCAAATGTGGTAAACATAATACAATTAAGATATTTTAGCATAGCGCCTCAGTCTTCCTAAACATTTTACTTCTCCAAAGTGCTTTAAATAAATATTATTCTGACCTTCTTTTGCCAGATGCTGATAATTCTTTATTTAAAATTATTATCTTTTATGATTCTGAGATGCCTTTTCACTTCTAGGGGCTGCTTCATTTTTTTTTTCCACTCCGTCTGTTCAATGAAGTGCCGTGAGTGCCATAAATTATCCACAACCTGGGACATTGAGAAATGTCTCCAGAAGTCTAAATGTGACTTTACACTTCACTGGGTTTTTAGCCTCATTAGGGGAACCTTTTTATACTTTCTTTATTTTAAAGAAAAGAACATAAAGGGTCATGCAGGGTATAGAGAGTTAATGCAGTGTAAAAATTTTGCTGTAGGATAGTATGGTTATGATTACATTCCCTACATAAAGGTACTGAAGATGAAGAGCTTTGCCTTCGAATGAAAATTTTGCTTCCTTTAACTTTGCCAAAAATATTCATGAATTCATTAAGCTTGATTTTTACTGCTAGGTGAGTCTCATTAGTCATCTGTGTCATGCCAGTGTGGTGAGCGGCTCAGGAAACTAATTCAGGAGATTTTAGTGAAGGTATCCATTTATTTAAAAATAAAATAAAAATATTATCAGATCATCAGTTTATCTAAAGGTTATTAACATTTCGTAGGGTAAAGGACAGTTTTAACACACTTTGGTTGATTTTTTTTTTTTTTCCCCACATAAAGGCATTTTTTGATAAAACCTTGTTCATAATTGCGTATGTTTGGAATGTGTGAAAGTTGTGAATTGAACATTTGCAGACCTGGACAACTCCAGTCACTTAGACTTAATCAGCATGCAGTGAAGTGTTATTGACACATGAATACCTGTCAGACATGCGTTTTATGGTTCTGAATGGCTTTGTACTTTTCATTGGTCTTGGGCTCACTAGTTCAGTATTAACTGAAAACTAATTCAGTGTCTTCAGTTCTTTTTCTTTTCCTCTGACAGAGTTTGCTGACATGTGCAACTTATTCGGTAGTTGATTTGCACCTGTTGATTTGAATCTAGCTTTACAGGCATGGAGACAAGATGTGGTGGTGGTGGCCTAGTGGGTAAGATACTTCTGGACCAAGAGGTCATGGGTTTGAATCCTACCCCCATACCACCACTGGGTTCCTCAGCAAGACCCCTTAACCCCAAACTGCTTCAGGGAGACTGTCCCCTGCAGTTAGGGAATGGAAGATACTTTGGATGAAACCGATTTGGACTACTTAAACACTGATGTATGTCACTGTTAATATGAGCGTCTGCCAAAACCCGTAACTGTATCTGTAAATAAACCAACAAAACCAGCCAAACATTGGCATTTCTGTAGTTGGTTACGACAGTGTGATCTAAAGGTTACAAACTTTTATCAAATGAACAGTTACACTTGAGAGTTACACTTGGCAGGGCTGCGGTAATCAACAGTTTTATGCTCATTTGCTTGAAGACAAAAGTGCTCTCTAATGAAACGCTTAGTCATTCTGACAAACCACAGGAAACGCTGTGTATGTCATCCGCTGCTTTGTTGCACCTCGAAAGTTTGCACAGATGAAGTACAGACGAATGGTGTCCCCACAGGGGGAAAGTGAGAGAAACTGGCAGAAAGTCAAATGTTCTGATTGTTTAATTGAATTACCGCTGATAGATTTAAAGATTATGAATAATTGTTAGAAACATTCCTGTGTAATTACAGCATACACTGAAATACATGCAATACACTGAAAAATATGCTGTTTGTAAAACAAATGATAGAAATGTACTGTTTTACTGGACCTAAAATTATGCAGAAAGGCTTACGTAGTTATGAAAAACATCACACACGCAGCGCAATCCTGTGTTGTGTATTTTGCAGCACAGCATAATAATTAACTTCCTATAGCTTTCTTTTCAAGTTTAGCCAAACTGAACATTGGAGGATAAAAGGATGTGTGGCTTTCATGTTGCCGTGTCCATCGTTGTTATGGCAATCAAGCCGGCAGAGCTCACAGACCTGGCTGGCTGGATGTTTTCTAGAATTGTGAAGAAATAGTAATGTGCTCTGAGGGGTGAACCTCCTCCAGGGAAGAAAGCATTCCAGACTCCGTGTAGAACTGTCAAGTTCTTTAACCGTCAGGAAACCCTTTTGAGAATGGGCTTCAGAGTACAGAGCTCACTTCAGCGCCAAATCCCTCGAACTTCGAAAGCTCTGTGAAACAGCCTGATCAAGAATAAGCACTAAAGTGACTGGGAAGTTTGGATTAAGCTTCTGTAGCTGTGATATTTGACTCGTGTGTGTGTGTGTGCTTTATCGTTCCTGTACCCTGAAATCATTCTTGCATTTATGCTTTTTTTTTTTCCTTAGGTGGCGTTTTTATATGGCGTTATTAAATATGTAAAATCAGGAATGGGGAATGCTGACTGGTGCTGTCTCAGTGTGTGTTTTAGGGAGAAAACACTATTTTGGATGTACTGTTTTGGAGAAAAGTATGTTTTAGAAAGATTTTTTTTTCCCTCAAGACTGATGATTTCAGAAATGATTTTTTCCATGAGTGCTGATGAACAGCAGCTTTTTAGTTCTGGAGGACACTAGTTTGTACAGACCTTGTCAACATGATTCTTTATTAACCATATCCTTGTTGCCTTTTGCCATGACTCAACAGGTACACAGGGCATGTCCAGGACAAGCAAATGTGATACACTACATGGAGAAACGTATTGGGATCCCACATGGATTGCTTTTAAATATACAGACTTTAATATGGAGTTGGTCCCCCTTTGCAGCAATAACAGCTTCCACTCTTCTTGGAAGACTTTCCACAAGATTCTCTGTTGGAATTTGTGCCCATTCATTCTGTAGAGCATTTATGAGGTCAGACACTGATGTTGGATGAGAAGGTCTGGATCACAATCTC
>JBBJLR010000042.1:11292997-11305056 GCA_037577145.1 Brachypetersius gabonensis | reverse complement strand
GTGTGCCTGTGTGTGTGCCTGTGTGTGTGCCTGTGTGTGTGCCTGTGTGTGTGCCTGTGTGTGTGCCTGTGTGTGTGTCTGGGTGTGGGTGGGTGTCTGTGTGTGTGTGTCTGTCTGTCTGTCTGTCTGTCTGTGTGTCTTCTTGTTCCTTTGAGCTGAATGAATTTGTCTTTTTAAATTTCGTTAAGGGCCTGTTCTAGGTTTTATATCTACATACCTGGGCAGATCTCTCGACAGAAAAAAAAAATAGACGTTAGATTTTAACCACAGTTCACACTTCCTTTTGTCTGTGGCTTGGGTGTGATGTCATTTCCTCACTGGCTCCCTCTGCAGCGGATGACTTCAGCGAGGAATCCTCCTTCTACGAGATCCTGCCCTGCTGCGCCCGCTTCCGCTGCGCTGACCTCATCACCGAGGGACAGTGGCACCACCTGGTGTTGGTCATGAGCAAGGGAATGTTAAAGAACAGCATGGCCACGCTTTACATCGACGGCCAGCTCGTCAGCACCGTCAAGGTGAGGCCGGATCTTTAAATGTGTGACCGAATGAGTGAGTGATGAGGGAAAGTAGTGTGTTTCATAAATCTGATATCTCATAAAACTTTGTGTGGGATTTCACAATATAAGTGATTTTTATTAGACAGTAATCACTAATCAATTTGTGCACATGTGAATTCACTGACTGCAGTGTCAAACAGAACTTTATAGTAGTAAAGATGTGTATCTGTGTACCAACAGTTTCTTAGTAACTATAAAAAGCAGTACGATCATAATATATCTAACAAGAGTCTTGCACTTTTTTGCAGAAAAAAGAGAAATGACATATTAGAGAAAGACTTTTGCCATTCAGACAGCAGAATATCTGCCCTGCTCTAAAAAGCAATTTGAGCCGCCTGTCTGAACACGACCATCAGACTTGATTATTAATGTTTTTGGTCGGACATTGTTTCTTATATATTTATCAATTTCAGATTTTATATTTTCAGTTTAAGTTTTTCATGTTGCACACTGGAGTCATCCATGAGTCCAGCATTAAAACCAAATACTGTGAAGTTTATCCATGTTGAGACATCCGCGTTTTCCAAGTTGGCATTGATTAAAGGACAAATCTGTTGAAATGTAGCTTGATTTTAGATATTAAACTGTTTTGGGATTTAGTGTGACAATGATCTGCTGATCATTGCTCAGAAATGCTCGGAGGTGGTTGGTTTCTTGCTGCCAGTTTCAGATTCTAAGCTTGGTTCTGAGAGTTGGCTTGGACTTGTGCAAAACCTTCTCAGTCTGTGTCTGGGTGCAGAACTTTAAACTGATCAGAGATCAGGATGGTTTTTACATCAGATAAGATGAGAAAGAACTTTATTTATCCCAAGGGAAATTCTTTTGTCCTAAACATGCTCGATGTAACAAGAGGAATAAAGATATAGAATAAAGAGTTTTAAAAAGAACAGTAGTAGTAGAGCAAATGTAATAAGAAAATAACTGAAACTAATATAATTAAATACAACATGGTTGTAATATAATAGTTAAAAAAAACTAAAGTTTCGTGTGACTGAGCCAAGATCAGGAACCTAGAGCCTTCATTTTGGAGTGCAGTTTGTTAAGAGTTCACCTGGCAGCACCTTTGAGGAACACCAGGCAGACATCTCCCTCTGTAGAAACATCAGACAGGCCTGTCAGACACTCCTAGTCATCACAAAGCACACCATCTGGCTCTACACACTCACACACACAAAAAGCACTCACACAGGGCTTTCATCAGGAACTTCTTTGTGGTCTACCTTTGATTACACCACAGCTTCCCTCTGATGCTAGATGAAGCGACAACAAATGCCAAAACTAACTCACACATAAACCATATCGACGGTGCAAACCACTTCCTTCCTTGTTACCCGAATATGTTTCCTCACTTCAACCCCTGCCTCTGTTTTTCTGTGCAGCTCCACTATGTGCACAGTGCTCCGGGGGGTTCAGGGGCTGCTAACCCGCCGGTGGTCAGTACGGTGTACAGCTATATCGGGAGCCCTCCAGCCCAGCGCCAGCTCTCTTCGCTGGTTTGGCGTTTGGGGCCCACACACTTCCTGGAAGAGGTGCTGCCTGCCGCCAGCGTGGCCGCCATCTACGAGCTGGGGCCCAACTACGTGGGCAGCTTCCAGGCCGTGTACCTGCCATGTGAGTAACAACTGCAGTGCAGTGAGTTGCTTTGTGGAGCTGCATAATTAATCTCATGGGGAAATACACTGCCTAACTAAAGTTTGGGGACAACTTACTCTGAAGTCTTTTTGGTAACATTTGATTTTCCCTATTACCTTTTAATTCAGTAAAATGAAACAGACAGACAGCAGCTCTTTGCAAACACTTTGGATCGTTTTGTAACAAGTTCCATATTTAGTCCTTGGTATAAAAAACTAGTTTTGCCTAAATAATGACTGGGCAGTTTTCATTGGCATTCCTTTTTAAAACGCTTTTGTTCCAAATTTGCGCTAAACTCAAAGGTTTCAGTGCTGGCATCACAACACCGAGATGAAATGTGTTTGGTTTGGTGTTATTCTTTGCCTAGGGCTGTTTCTTTTTCAGTTTGGCAAAGAAAACCCTGGAAGGTATCTGATCCAACTTCTCTTGGGTGTTCGCACCATTGGAAATATTTAAGCCATTTATGAGGCCTGGAGCTAAATCAGGCAGAAGCACAGATCTCCGGGATTACGGTGGCAGAATTTGTTCAGTTGTTAAATTGAGATTTTCTCTTTGTTTCCAAAGACCGTTTCGTCAGTCAGTTGTCCATTTTTTCCTCCTTTCAGTGTTGTCATAGCAACATTGAGCAAACCTTTCAACCTCCAACGCACTTGTTAGTGTATTTCATGCAGTGACATGAAATATATTGCTAGAACCTGTTATTTCATGCTTTGAAACAGGTATTCACTCAAAGTCCTGTGCATATAGGCCCTGCTGTGCCATGATAAGAACGTATCTGTTTTTATCATTTATCTGTTTGATTTGTACTTATTCCTGTAGTTATATACTTGATACATATAAACATGAGATTTATAATTGATTTACTTTATGCTTATCAAGTTTATGTCGTGTCCCTCAGATAAAGACTCGAAGGCTGAGGCTGTGCCTCCCTGTCCCGTTGCGCTGGTTCCAGAAGAGAAAGTCTCCTTCAGTCTCTACGCCCTCTCAGTCTCTGCCCTCACCGTAGCCAAGATTAGGAAGGTCTACAACAAACTTGACAGCAAGGCAATTGCCAAGCAGGTGAATCTTTACATATGTTTGAATATAAAATATAATGTTCTAGATTTATGGGTTTTTTCTTCATGTATTTTTGCATATTTAATAATTGTCAGTAATTATATCACAAGCGTGGTTATGTGTAGAAATAAAAAAGCATCAGTTATTGACATTTGTGAAAAGTCCAGATTTTTTTGTGTTTTTGTTCATATAACATTAACATTTAGGTTATGGCTGTTTGATCTAGGTGATTAACTCTTTCTTCAAACAGGCATGTAGTGGTAGAAGTCTCCATAGCTAAAATTTTTGGTGCAATTTTAATGCATTTCAAAGCTTTTCAGTGCAATATTGGGGGAAGTTTGGATTCTGAGTAATGGTCAACCATCATCTTCACCAATAAAAAGAAAATGTTTAAAATGCAGGTGTCTGTTAATGAAGGTATCCTTTATGCATCTGTTCGTTTCTTACCTAGATGTCTTTAGTTGTAACATCAATTAAAATTCTCACCAAAAAATAAAACTCCTGTGTACAGTTGGCAGTTTCGTCACATGAGAACGCGACCCCGGTCAAGCTCATACACAACGCTGCTGGACATCTCAATGGTCCAGCAAGAACCATTGGAGCTGCAGTTATTGGGTATCTGGGTAAGAATTTAGCTGTTGTATAGTTGTATGATCATGTAAAATGCTGTAGACCTAAAATGCCTTGTTTGAATATTTTGAAATTGGGTAAGTAGGGTGTATTTGTGTGTGCGTACGTTTCTTACAGGCTTGTGTAAACGTTTGCCCACTAAGCAAATTGTTTAAACTATAGGATAATAAATGGTGTGAATGCAAACAACCATAAAGGCAGAAAAGAAGATTTGATGCATTGTAATTTGGTTTTGTTAAATTAAATGGACTTTAGCTGTGTAAAAAGTTACTGGGCGACCAACAGGAAATTACGACTTGTTGTATCAAGATGCATCTTATTGAAGTGCATGCATGTTTTTGGATTTGTCAGCATTGTAAAATGTTACGTTACTTTTTAAGGACTTTAAATATTTAAGGGCTTCTCCGTAAACTGTCTGTAATGTAATGTAATTAATTAGATTTAATAGAAAAATTAGAAAATGCAATAATTGGCTTGAATGTTGAATTTAATGTTTTTTGGAGGTATTCTATTTTTTTTTTTTGAGTTACTGCTAATACTTTATTTATTGCAATTTCCTATCTTTAACTGAACATTTGTATGCAAATGTTGGAACATTCAAGGCCAAAATCTTTGAAGTGAAAGAAGTAAACACAATCTCTTCAGCAAACAAAACGTATTTTATGCTAACAATGATTTAATACACTATTGATTTTTTAAACAATTAAAACAGGAAAAAATAAAGACCATGTCATGTAGAAAAATGTAGCCATAGTTGTAATATCCCATTGGAACTGGATAGGTAATATGGCGCTTTGCAGTGAAGTAACCTGGAAGAAGTGATATCTGTCAGTATTCATATATTCATGACCTTCATTTCTTTCTCCACCCAGGCGTAAGAGCATTTGTGCCCAAACCGGTTGCCACCAACCTGCAGTATGTTGGGGGTGCTGCCGCCATCCTGGGCCTGGTTGCCATGGCCTCAGATGTGGAGGGGCTCTATGCAGCTGTGAAGGCACTGGTGTGTGTCGTCAAAAGCAACCCATTGGCCAGCAAAGAGATGGAACGGATCAAAGGTTACCAGGTGAGCCACAGGCTTGCAGTTACGTGTATGATCACAGTGACAGTGGGTGGCATGAAGCAGTTATGTAGAATGTGAAAAGGCAACAGACCTCTACAGTGCAGCATTTCATAGTGTGACTATGAACTCGATGTTTTATGGTTATTCAGGGGTGTACTATACAGACAAAAGTATTGGGACGACTGGCCATTACATCAGCAGGGACTACAATGACCTTGCCTTCAAATATACAGACTTTAATATGGAGTTGGTCCCTTTTGCAGCCATAACAGCTTCCACTGTTCTTGAAAGACTTTCCACAAGATTTTGGAGTTTCTGTGGGAATTTGTACACAATCATTTTATAGAACATTATTGAGGTCAGGCACTGGTGTTAGCTGAGAAGGCCTGGCTCACAATCTCCGTTCCAGTTCACTCCAAAGGTGTTGGATGTGGCCGACTTGGGGAGGAATATCGGTGGGGATGATCTCATAATTCAAATACATGGTGTGGATATTCTGTTACATTACAGCAAGTACTGCAGAGTGTAACCTGTAGGAGAGATTGTGTTTTATTAAAGCCACTTATTCGGCTGAAGTGATGTGACCATTTCATCTCTGCAGTGT
The DNA here is from genome assembly GCA_037577145.1 of Brachypetersius gabonensis. NCBI lineage: Eukaryota > Metazoa > Chordata > Actinopteri > Characiformes > Alestidae > Brachypetersius > Brachypetersius gabonensis. The sequence continues at coordinate 11,299,517 of JBBJLR010000042.1, read as the reverse complement.
CAGCAGTTCTGAGACAGTGACTGACAACACTCCAGCTTTAATTGCACACACATATTTAATGGTGAGAAAGAAAGCCGTCCACTTAGACAGACTCGAATACAAACGGCCATTATCAGAGCATTTGCGAAAAGCATCAAGTACAGACATGAGAGGTTGAGGTGAAAGGAGTGCACAAATGGCATTTTGAGATTCATTCAATATTGATGACTTCTGGTTTGATTGGTATAGACAGTTTTACAACTGGAGCTGTGTGGTATGATGTTTATCATTATCATAAGTTATGTTACATTTCTGAGGATACTCAGGTACTGATAGTGTGTAAATAACACTGACCATCTGCATGTTTAGTACAAATTCAGGCCTTTTCAAATATAGTGCAAAACAATGTATAAAACGCTGAATTAACATCACAGTGTTGATGGCACCACTGGTTCTTTTTGGTCCATTCCTGCTAATCAAATGTTGACATTGTGTATCTTCCTGAAGTATTGTGATATTTTCAGCATATCCCTTTATATCACTGGAGTACAAAATATATATCATGCCCTATTTAACTAAATTACTGCAATATAAGATTGAAGTGTTTAGTGCAAAACATCATCATGGTTAGAGTAACCAAAATATGTGTGATCTGTAAGCATGGACTGTACATTTCTGCCTGGAACTTGATAGTCTCTAAAGGGCTGTTTAGACATTGTAAATTTATTAGCCAGTAGTTTTAGTTAAATTCAAACTTGACAGATTTTGATGATTATCTAAATTTTTTGCCTCGTAAAATCAATAACATATCGATTTTTCATGCCAGTCATACTTTGGTCTATACTAACTGTATTTTCTTGGCTGCAGTTGCTAGCAATGCTGCTGAAGAAGAAGCGCTCTCTGCTGAACAGCCACATTTTGCACCTGACCTTCTCCTTGGTGGGCACGGTAGACAGCGGCCATGAAACTTCTATCATCCCCAACTCCACTGCCTTCCAGGACCTGCTATGTGACTTTGAGGTGCGACAGTTTTTATTGTTGTAGCTGTGGTTTATTCCTCCTTTTTTAAACTGATCTACACCGATCGACCACAACTAGAAACAAGTGAATAACATTCATTAGGGCTGGGCTGTATTAGGCAGTAAATCAGTTCTTGAAGTTGATGTGCTGGAGGCAGGAACGATGGGCAGGTGTAAGGATCTGATTTACTTTAACAACAGCCCGATTGTAACACGACTGGGTCAGAGCATCTGTTGGAGGCCGTGTGTTCCTTGTATGCAGCAGACATGAGTCCAGATTCAAAAACGAAAATATGTTGTCTTGTTGTCTTAATGTCTGTGCTGAAGAATCTGGCACAAAGTGTAGTCAATTAGACGTTAGTATTGACTGCCGTCTTATTGACTACATTTGGATAACAGTCAATTTTTAATGGGAAAGTTTTTATCTGAACTGTTGTCAAGGTTCAGATCATCAGTGTTTATTCAAGATCACTTGAATAATGGTTATCTTAGCATTTCGAGGTTTAGAACTGTAGCATCTTGAGAAGTACCCCCTTGTCTCACATTTATGCATGTATGTAATCTATTTAATGCTCTTATTTTTTGATGGTCTGTTTTTCATAAAAGACAGATGTGAGACATCTGATGTTTTTCCACAGGTTTGGCTGCACGCACCATACGAACTGCACCTGTCCCTCTTTGAGCATTTCATTGAGCTTTTGACAGAATCCAGGTGAGACTTTTCAGGACTGCATTGTCAGTATAAATCTCAAGTCAGAGCAGTTCAGATGTTCTCCTTTTGTCCACTGATTGTGTGGTTTACCTTTAAAAAAAATAAAATTTCGTAAATGCCAGCCATTAATAAAGAGAGTATTAGTCATTATTATTTCATTATTATTTTAATGAAAAGAACTTCAGGTAGGCTTCAAGTGGAGCTTTTGATTGGCGTTTAGGACCATTACATAAAGAGATGTGTTTTAGATTCAGTCATCTATATTAGACTTTACTCAGAGTCATGATATCTTCTGATTCCAGCGAGGCTGCTAAGAATGCCAAGCTGTTGCGGGAGTTTCAGCTGATCCCCAAATTGCTGCTGACCCTGAGGGACCAGTCGCTGTCTCAGCCCACCATCGCTGCCATCAGTAACGTCCTCAGTCTGCTGCTACAGGGTTTTCCCAACTCCTACGACTTGCTCCGGTACCACATTCAGTCACACATTGCTTTCAGATAGCACCCAGCATATTTCAAGTTTTATATTTTGAAAGTTTTTTACTAGGATTATTGCTTAACACAAGAAGTAAGACATAATCTCTTAATCCTTTAATGGTTTATTCCACCCAATAAACATAATATAATTTATACAATATATTCCACCTAAAAAGCACTAGTTTGTCTATTTACTTTTGAACATCAAGCATTCAAAAGAATGCGGTTCCAGCCTTACCTAAGATTTCTGTTATTCCAGTACATGCTGTTTTTGGAAAAATAAATATGTTAATGCTTATGAAGACTTGAATTGAGACTTGAATAAAATTATTGAAAGATGCCTAGTGTTTGTCTATAACACGATTTTTGTTTCCTTTTAGGTTTGGGCAATTCATTTCCTCCACCCTACCCACGTTTGCAGTCTGTGAGAAGTTTGTAGTTATGGAGGTTAACAATGAGGAGAAGATTGATGGAGGTGAGACAGTTATGACGAGAGATGGTTTTAAATAAACTGAGCTTTAAATAATGCTTGAGTTGTAGCTTCCAGATGTCTAACTGTCTTGCTGTCTGTTTAGGGAACGACGACGACTTTGGAGGTTTACTGTCGTCTAACATTATCCTGTTGCGCAACCGGCTGCTGGACATCCTGCTCAAGCTGCTCTTCAGCTCCAAAGAAAAATGCACCGTTAATGCCCAGTAAGGGACCTCACTCATAAAATCCACTGCAAATAATGATGTCTGCTCAAGGGAAGTCATCATAAATCAAGTCAGTGTGTCTATATTAGCAACACCATGTGGGGCAACAAGTATTCTGACACTCCCAGACAATATACTTCTTGTGCAAATATCCACATTAAATGTACACTTGTGATGTTTTTTTTCTAGTAATTTGTTACAAAGCCATTCTTGGCAGTTATAGCTTTGAAAAATGCACAAATGAGACATTTTTAGCTTTTTGCTGCAATGCGGTTCAGTTTTGCCTTATTCCTCCTCGCCAACAGTCTTCAATTTTCCAACATGACCTTAGAAACTGGTCTTTCTGGAGTTATTTGCTGTATATTTGGACTCATTGTTGTTGAAATATCCTCGTTCTCCCCTTTCTTTGTTGATCACATTCTCTATGTTTTATACAAAAAAGACACTCACAGTGTTCAAATAATAGGTAGTAATTAGTGTAATAAAGTATTGTGTTAATTTTGTATTAATAATCTCTTCACAAGTGTTTTTTTCTAATTTAATTAAAAAGTAATAGCAGAAGTCTGCAAGGTGTCCTCACACGTTTGATCTAACCTCTCTCTTCTTCACTGCCCCCCTGCAGGGCGTGTGAGGAGCTGGTGCGCACACTGGGCTTTGATTGGGTTCTGATGTTTATGGAGGAGCATGTTCACTCCAGCACAGTGACAGCAGCTCTCTGGATTCTGGTGGTGTTGCTCAGCAATCAGTCCATTCTGAGCCGCTTCAAAGAGGGGCTGTCTGGAGGAGGTTGGCTCGACCACACCGACTCCGTGCTCACCAACAAGATCGGCACAGTGCTGGGTGAGTGATTGAAGACAGACCTGAAAGTTTGACTGGTTGGATAAAAAAAGGTCTGGTTGTAATTAGGCAATGTGTGTATATTCTGAATTTTAGTCATTAAAGCTGACCAGTAAGACTACTGCTGTAGATGTATTAGAGCTAAGCTTTGGAATTGTGGGAAGACTGTAAATAGAAGAATGGATTTTACTAAATATCAGCAAATACACGCAATGATGACAGAGTCAAGAAACTGAGACTGAAAAAACGTATGCATTTACATTTCCACTAATTCTACAGCGATCCAAATCACATTTCAGAATCCACCATGACCTACTTTAAGAAATGCAAGCTGGAGGTTTTGGAATGGCCCTCACATTTCCCTGATTTAAATATCACTGAAAATCTGTGGGAAGATCTTAAAGATGCAGGGCATGTAAGACAGCCCATGAATATTGCAGGACTAGCATTCTGCGAGCAAGACTGGGTGAAAATTCCTAAAAGGAGAACAGCGGGACTCCTAGCTCCTGGCTCGTGACAGTAGTTCCAATTAAGAACTGTGCAATTTTGCAAAAACTGAAAAAAGTAATAATGATCTCACACTGTTTTGAAATGTGTCTCAGTGCTACATATTCACAGTGACGGTTAAAAAGACTAACTATGTGAAGCGCCAAGTGGTCAGCAGTTACCTGCTCATTGTTGTCCTTTAGTTCACTGGTTTTTGTTGTGCAGGAGACTTCCATTATTAACCTTGCATCTGAAGAATTATTTGATTAAAAGCAATTTTAATTTGTCTCAGTTGTTTTAAATGTAGAAATTAAAGTTTGTTCGAGATTGTATCATGGGGTTTGGGGTTTAGGATTTTTAACAATTAATTACATAATCTGTATACAAAAGAGACATGCTCCTGATTTCTAAGCATTTGTGTGTAATTCATCAATCCTAATCCATAAACAGAGTTGTGTCTTGATGTAAAGTAGTGCTTTGTGGTAATTTCGGAGTGGTGATTGTTGATTTAGAACTGGGGAAGCCAGTTTATGTTTTTTTTAAGTAATGTTGATGATGGTAAAATACTGGTAAATCTGAAAACAACAGTCTTTCTTTGGGTACTGTTGCGCCTTAGAACACACTGTCAAATGCCTCTTCACACAATTGGATTAGAAATACGTTGTCAGGCAAATTCTTATCTCAAAAGTATCATAAACACTGTTTCAGGCAGCATATTCATAACCAATTTCCATAACCATTTTCAACCAATCTGAGGAAACTTTTAGTAGTAACTTTAAGTAACTGTTAGCTTAACAATTTAATGGTGCAGAAATTTTGAAAAAGCTGTAGAATTCCCCTTCAGGACCTAATAAAAGAATATATCTTATTCTTCCTGTCGTCTTAGGCTTCAACGTGGGCCGCAGTGCGGGCGGCAGGTCCACGCTGCGCGAGATCAACCGCGATGCCTGCCATTTCCCAGGGTTTCCAGTACTGCAGACACTGCTTCCCAAACACACCAATGTGCCTGAGCTCTACTTCTTGCTGATGGCTCTTTTTCTGCAGCAGCCCGTCACCGAGCTGCCTGACAGCCTGCAGGTACATGTCAGTATACAACCCTTTTTCCCTACTAACCGTGCTAACTGTGGGTCCTCGTCTGCACTCTTAGTGTGTTGAAGTTCTCTCTGTACACGTACGTTTACTACCCATTTTGTGTGTGTATACACAAACATATAATTAAATGCACAATGGATGTATTTATAACAATATGCGATACTGTGCAAAAGTCAGAGACCATCCTTTAATTTATTTGATATTTTTCTCTCAAATTTTCTCCCTTTTTACTTTTGATGAACTTTTGAACTTCATATTTGGAAACTTTTCTGCAAAGAAAGTGCAAGATACAAATAGTGTTTAAAAAGAAAATACAAGGGTGTACAAATATAAGGCCGTTCAGCATTGGCAGAAATAGTTTGACACGCAAGTGACTAAAATATTCTCCCAGAATACACTTACATAGAAAAAGAGACACATAGGTTTGTGTTTGGCTAAACCATGCTGTCATCACTTATATTTGTTGTATTTGTGTGTTTTATGTTCTGTTAGCTGTGTGCATGATGTATCTAATATATTAAATGTTTGAAAACTGCATGTGCTTGCATTGATGCATAGTAAGGCATGGTTTCATACTTGAATGTTATTAATAATCACTTTAATTAAGTTATTTTAGTTTTATTTTTTCTTTAAGTATTTACTTAGATAGGCTTTACTGTTAAAAACAAAATTACATTTGAAAGCATTTGATTTGCTTTCAGAGATTCTAACTTTCAGAGATTCTAATAACTTTGAAAGCTTTCAATTTGCTTGTTTAATGGTTTGTTTAGTACTTTGTTAAGTAACAATATAAAACCATTGAAAACCACTTATTTGGATTGTTTAATTCATAGAAAAGTTGTACCGAGTGATATGTTGACTCTGTCTCCACAGTTTGACCTAGACTCCATCTGGTCCTTCATCTTTGGCATCCCAGCTTCCAGTGCTACGGTGGTGGGCTCCATTCACAACGTTTGTACGGAGGCTGCCTTCCTTCTGCTGGCCATGCTGCGGAGCATGCTCAACCTGGTAAAGCCCGAGCTCCTTCATTACCTCAGTTGGAACAGATGAAGATTCAGCAACAGATATAGCATTTTTATTTAGGTTATATTTTGATTTAATCTTTTGAACTCAGGACGACTAAGGTTATTCGCAAAAGACATCTACTACCTCTTATAAGATGGACACAAATTACATTTTGCGTATGTATGTGTATATATATATGTAAATATATATATATATATATG
>JBBJLR010000042.1:11277477-11292897 GCA_037577145.1 Brachypetersius gabonensis | reverse complement strand
GTGTGTATGAATGTGTGTGTGTGTGTGTATGAATGTGTGTGTGTGTGTATGAATGTGTGTGAATGAAATGCCTCTGATGAGCACGCCAAGGGTGACGGCGACAGTGTGTTCTATATATATATATATATAAAATATCATATCTGTAAAACATAAACAACAATTTTCTTACCGATGGTGACAACTGCAGCTTCAAAGCCTGTTAAAGTGTATGTAATGATCTGTTCATATTTGTGCCTCTTGCCCCCGTAGCCTTGGCAGTCAGAGGAGGAGGGCTCTTGGCTGAGGGAGTACCCAGTCACTCTGATGCAATTTTTCCGTTACCTCTACCACAATGTCCCTGATCTGGGTCCCATGTGGCACAGCCCAGACTTCCTGTGTGCCCTGGCAGCCGCTGTCTTTCCTTTTAATATCCGCCCTTACTCTGAAATGGTACGCTCCTGGTTTATATTTTCCTGATTATATTCAGTTCAAGATGAAGTGCTGCATTGGACAACATATCTTTTAACCTTCATCTCAGGTTAGTGATTTGGATGACGAGGCTGGCTCACCCACAGAGGAATTCAAAGCTTTCGTGGCAGACACAGGCATGAACCGCAGCCAGTCTGAGTACTGCAACGTGGGCTCCAAAACCTACCTGACCAATCACCCTGCCAAGAAGTACGTCTTTGATTTCATGAGGGTGCTCATCATGGACAACCTATGCTTGACCCCTGCAAGCAAGCAAACACCCATTATAGACCTTCTGCTGGAGGTGAGATTGCCTGCATATTAAAAAATTACAAAATGTATTAATGTTGGATTTGACCACCGTGTTCAGGTTCAGTACTTCCCACTTATGTTGACGTGAAATCGAGTGTTTTATTTAAGCTATTAGCTTGGTTACAATAACAAGTAAGTGCCTTTTTTCTAACACCCAAGAAGCAAATATCTCCGAAGCACATATATTGAACCTGAAATTATTGGAGAAACCAAGTAATAACTTCCTGGATTAAATAGTAATTTTTCCAAAGACAAGTTCCATAGCTGGTTAAGTTAAGTGATTAATATGCATGCATTTATATATATTTATATACTCTTATTATTTATTTATTTTGAGAAAGACTGTATTAAGTAAAAACAAAGTTTCATTTGTCACATAATCTATGATTAAATAAAACGATGCCAATAAATGCACAAAAACTTCATCGTATTTACCTCATTTGCCCGTTCGCTTTTAGAGTCTGATGTTGTTGAATAATCAGAGTAAGCATCATTTATAAACCTTTAATAATTGTTCTTTCAGACCCAACACCTCACCAAGGGATTAGTCCAGGATGTTGATGTTTGCCAACCATTTTCTGTATTGCTAAATTTGCTAAACTCCTCGAACTCTGGTTGGTTTTATAACTGCCAGTTTGTGCAGCAAATGTGTTACACAACATAAATGGTGTAAAACGGGGAAGGCACAATAGAAGGGAGCCGGTCAGAACAGAGGTCATGTACACAAGCGTTCATAGGTTTGGAATAATTTATCAAATAAAAACCCAATTTTGTTTTAATACAATCACAAAATCACAAACTTCACCATTATCAAATAATTTGGTGGCTTATGAATAAATATATATTAAGACGGTTTAGACGTGTCCAGATGGGTCAACAGAGCTGCAAAAATTCTGTAAAAAAAAGCCAGAGCTGTAAGAAAAAAAAAAGCCATATAGCATTAAGAATGAAGTGATATTATTAACATCCAGAATGTACTCCTTCAAAATTGGATATTAAATCTCAAGGCAGAATTCTGAATACAGTAATGATAGATAATGATATTGTGTACACAGAGATCTTTAAAATGTTTTAAAATACCTCTTGGCAACTAGCTTGTATTTAAATAATCATTGTTTAATGTTTTATTGTATATTAAATAACAAAAATTGTCAATCCTAAGTGGTTCCAAATTTAGTATTATCACTATGAAGTGTTTGCAAACTTTCCAGCAGCAGTGAACATATATTGGTTTTACAGGAGAAGTAACAAATAGGCATTTTATTCTAATGGATAAAGAAAGGTTGATACCCACACAAACACTATAGTCTGTATATCTGTAATGTACAGTCGACCTCTGAAATTCACGGGGGTTATGTTCCAAATTGTGGTAAAAAGGCCTAAAAATTACTATTTTTATATTGTAAACCCTAAATATGCCCCCAAATATGCTCCTAAAACACTTTAATTTCATTTTAATTTCAGCTTAATACATTACCATTAACAAATGTAAAGATGAACCCAAATTTGTACTGTACAGTTTACACAGAACCGCTCTCTCGCAGTGCTAGAATGTAAATACCAATATTACCACTGTATAGACTGTCCAGTGCATTTTCTTTGGTATAAGCAGGTAAACATAGTAATAATTTAATTTAATTCACAGTTTCTCCACACAAACTGTTCTAATGCAGAAATTCTGGACTGCAGCTGACAGAGATGTGCCACAGGGAAGCAGCCAATATATGCTTTCTTTGTGTTCTCCCAACAGTACTAAAATATTCATACTGTTATATACTGTTTATTTGTTACAAAATTTGTACATTTTATTTCTCTCAATAATTTAGCACTAAAATGCATGAATAATAATATTTCCATGAACAAAGTAAAAAAAACATGCAGAGGATGTCTGTGGTCACAGACAGGCCGCAAACTCTGAACCATGACTTTGCAGGGGTCGACTGTGTTTTGATGCATAGAAAAAATTTGCTGACTTGATGTTTAATTGCAGGCGTCCCCCGAGCGCTCTACCAGAACCCAGCAGAAAGAGTTCCAGTCTTACATCCTGGACAGTGTGATGGAACATCTCCTAGCCGCAGACGTTCTTCTCGGTCAGTTTATCTTTAAACGTGTTGGTACATACAGTGCTAACCCCTGATTCATTTAATGTCACGCATAGTGTCTTACCCTGCCAGCCCTCTGACATGTGCCTGAACTTTCCTACAGGAGAAGATGGATCTATGCCCATCACAACTGGGGGAAGTTACCAGGTTCTTGTCAACAACGTGTTTTACTTCACACAGAGGGTGGTGGATAAGCTCTGGCAGGGCATGTTCAACAAAGAGTCCAAACTGGTGGTGGAGTTTATCGTGCAGCTCATCAGTCAGGTGAGGAAACTGTGACAAATACATGAACTGAAGATCGTGGACCAGTGGTTTACAAAGACTGATTTCAGATTAGATTTATTAAATTATTTAATAAAAAACGTATTAAATGTTTCATTATATTTAAATATATCAGTGCTATCTCAATCGTGGTCCTGGAACACCACTGCATTTTGGAGTTTCCACTGCTTTCACATCTGTTCTAACTAATAAACTAATTAACAAGCCCTTTATGAACTGGGTTCATAAGAGCATAGAAAGTATTACACGATTGGGTACCATTTTGCTACACCAGGCTACACCTGGATTGAGAACTAATGTGTTAATGCAGTTATTAATATTATTATATATTTGCATTCATCCAGACATCTGGTGTTGAGCGCAGTCCCTGTTAGTTATTAGAAAATGAGATGGAATGCTTGCTCTCAAAATAATACAAAAAACATTAATAATAAAAAGAAGAAACTGTTCGTCATATTTTACTAATTGCTTGTATTTGTGAATTTTAAAGGGCCTATAGATTGGAAAAATGCATTTTCCTTTCCTTGAACAATTTAAATGTTGAAAGTAAACACTGTTAACATTTTAAACATATCTTTCGTTCCCTAGTCCGTTCAGTCCATATGTGGAAACTAAGCTCAAATAGAGCAAATTTTGATTTCACTGTTTTTGTGTATTGATGTTTATTCAGCCAACAAGATATAGGATAAGAGCTGAATGTGCCGAATAGTGTGGACAAGGAATGATTAAATACTAAATTAAATGAAAACAACCCAACACAATACTGAATGAAATTCATAAAAATCATAAAATGAGTAAATATGCATGACCTGATTTGCAAACATACAGAACAGAGATTCTGTGAGAATATTTTAACTAAAATCTACTCAGTCCATAGTAGTATGAGTAGGTAGATCAGGGTTATAGATTTTCATGGCTCGATTATCGTCTGGGAAATAATCATTGTTTCATGATTATCCCGATTATTTTGCATGTGTTCATTTCACAATGTAGGCAATCACACATCTTACCTTTTACCTACCGCTGTTTTTCCCATACATCAAACCTCAATGTTCTTTGGTGGAAATAACGCGTATTCAGTTTTTTCCTCTGCCACTGTTTAGTTCGGTCATTGTTTAGCTCTGTCTTAATTTAGGTTTTAAGAACACCAACAGAAACACAGTATTGACATTGCCATCAACATTTACATTTCAGTGTTGGGCACTAATTTGTGGGCATTTTCCTTTTTTGGAGCCACACATCACTTTCTAATGTCAAAAAATGTGCAGTGTGAACGTTTCCAGTCTGATATTCGTATAAGTTAATGAAGGCGCGTTACACGGTCTGACAGAAAGAGACACCGAAGACATCTGTTCGCCAAAGGACTCGGTGTGAACATTCTGTGACTGAGTGTACTTTGCTCTAATGAGCAGATGAGCACATTCTTTGAGAATGTTTATTAAATTAGTCCCCTACACTTCAAACAGCCGCCAAAAGCAACTCATTTAGTTTGTTTCACGAAGCTTAATTGACTATGACGTGCATTTCAGATTGAAAGAAAAACTCTGTTAATATAACGGGGGTGAGGGAGTTTTTTAATTTAAATTCTGTTGAATTCAAGAAACCCATAATCTTAAAGTGATTCTGAAATAAATTGATATAATCAGAATAAAATGCACTAAATGCAGCAACATTATAACGGCCAGAAAATGTGCCCAAAAAACCCCCAAGGAAACCTATGAGACAGATGTACTATTGGTTATAGACCACTGTTGTTTTTTTTGCATCCCAGAAAAACGTGCTTGTGAAGTTTTGAAAACATACATTTGATCACATTCTTCTTTTCAGAGTTCAGGGTTTCTCTCGTAATGTGCTTATAGCTCCAGACTAAGCAGCAGATTCTTGAACTCACAAACACAAACTTAAGAGCTTCACCACTCGAGCCCCTGTTATCCTGTAAACCTTTTTTCCTTCTTTTTTTAAGCTGAATGGGTTGTTGCCCTGGCTAAAACAATGCTACTACTTAGTTAATCCATTTATTCCTCCCTTTCATCTTATTTCCACATTCTTTCCATGTTGTTAAAAACAATGTTGCGTTTCACACTTGGTGCTCATGCATTCAAAAGTGAATAAAAGGGGGGGAAATCAGCTTGTTGCCTTTTTAAAGGTTGTATAGACCTAATGAAGTCAAAACATTAACACTGTAGACTGAAATTAGAAATTAGAAATATGGTGGTTTATTTCTTTCACTGGTCTTACTGATGCATTCTGACAACTCTGTAGGCAAAACTGTAGGTGAAACCCTGTAACTGCTCTGACTGACCTTTCGTTACTTCACATGTATTAATGGTGTAATCCTTTTGTGGGTTTTTGTTAGTCCTTATCGACCCCTCCCCTCTCTCTCTTACGTAATTATATCCCAACAGTTGCATTCTCAAAGTGCTTAACACCAACAGCGTGAAATTCCCTAATTCCCTCCTTGTTTACTTCCCTCAGTCTAAGCGACGTTCACAAGGTTTGTCTCTGGACTCCATCTACCATTGCCTGAACCGCACCATCCTCTACCAGCTGTCGCGGCCACATAAGACCGTAGCGCAGCAGGTGGCCCTGCTGGACTCTCTGCGCGTTCTGACCGTAAACCGCAACCTAGTGCTGGGCCCCGGAAACCACGACCAGGAGTTCGTGGCCTGCCTTGCCCACTGCTTCATCAACCTGCACTCCGGGAGGTGAGAGAGGGTGGTGTGTGTGGAGGTGGGCTGTGGGGGGTAACAGAGGGAGGTGTACACTACCAGTCGAAAGTTTTGTCACACATTCTACATTTTCGTGTTACTCACTTAACATTTGTTGAAGATATAGTCAGTATTCTTTCCTAACGAATAAGTTACAGTATGTTCACCATTATGTACTTGTTATTAGCCAGGAAAGGTCATTTTATTCACCCCTACTGCTCTACTAAAAGCCATCTAATATGCCTAAAATGTGGATCATCAGACATCTGATATTTAACAAGCTGTGAAAACATGAGATGAAAGAGTTAACAAGTTAAAGGAACGTCTTGACTCTGCATCACCACACAACCAGGTAATAGGATGTCTGATGTATTTTCTCCACCTTATAAAGGACATTTGTTTTATTTGACATGTTTGACATTTGGAAAACCTATAGCATGCAAGAATTTTGACTGGTGGTGCGTTTAGACCAAGAGTGGGTTGGGACAGCATACCCAAATGTTTTCTGATCCTTATTGATATGTTGGCCAGCCAGTTTAAAGCTTTGACAGGTTTATCTATCTTGCAGTAAAGTGTTAGTTAGGGTTTCTATTGTATTTTTGATCTCTAAAGTCCAAAAACAAAATACTTGTTATGCAGAACTTCTCAGACAGTCCTTAATACTAAGAAGATGGAAAGGAGCTCTTTGAAAATACTTAATAACAAAAAAATATAATGTGACTCCATCAGGTTGTTTCTTAAAATGACATCTTAAAATGTCAACTATCATAGTGTCTGCATCAGCAAATTCTGCTTAGTGTAGTTTGTCATTTTAATACAACCTGGAGGCAGGCTTTTCATGAACTTATCTGGCACTTCTGCTGGTACTTCTGTGGTGCCATGGCAACAGTGTTGTTCACTTCCCACACTGGCCTTAATAGACCAGCTCTATTAAACATGGACATTTTAGGCACTTTGAAGCTTGTAACTGATATTTAAATGGCATAATCTTTATCTTTTAACATGCAACATTTACCATTAATCTTCACTTAGACATTACAGTTTTATTAAGACTCTAATATAAAGCCAATTCATCAGGAATGTATGTTTTTAGATTTTTTAAATGAGCAATCAATTCTTTAACATCAACATTTATACAGATCATGGAATATTCATGTTGGTCAGTCCCTACCTGACAGCTTTGTGACAAGCTGTGATTGTTTTTTAGTTTGATTGGCAGAGTTTCAGCTGATAAAAAGAAAAAGCGGGTCATTAGAGGTTATATTTAAGTTGCACGTGTATGTATGGGCTTTTCATGTGTGTATGCCTTTCGTGACTGGATTTGAGTTTCGGCTTATAAAATGCACTTATCTGTGCTGGTGTGCGGCTTTTGTCTCATATCTGTTGTTCCTTCTTGGAGCGTGTGTGTGACTCACGCAGGCACAGAAGGGCCTGACGCGGAGGCTTGCGTTGTCAGGACTCAGTAACTAGGCTGACTCAGAGTTCTGCCTTCAGATAGACTGGGAAATGAGCTCTTAGTGGAATGATAAAACTCGCTCTGACACACCGAGAGGATAAAAAAAAAACTGCATTAGAATACCATAATCCAATTGTGCTTTGCTTGCTGACACAGAAAAAAATCAATTATTTTGATTTGGTTTGTAGTGGCCTATTGTGTCTTCTCTAATCTAGAAACTTACTGAATTCGGGCATCTTGATGACTATGTGGATGAAAGTTTGGTGTCGATCAGTCAGATTATTTAATAAAGGCTATTAAACGTCACTGGTCAGAAACTGTGCTTGCACAATATGCTCTTTTGCCCACGGTTGTTTGTTTGGTGTTACGTCTTTAAGGGAAAGTTTGGCAAGAAATCAAAATAACTCAATTTTCCCCTTTCTCAAAAATAGCTAATCAGCTAGAATAGATCTGCTTCTGTAGGCATTATAGTACGTTATGACAGGAGTGGCAGTGTCAGCTCTGTGTGTTTCACTGATTCAGTGTAAAACAGTCTTTGATGATGCACAGATGATATAAAAGACATTCATTCTGTATTTGATTACCCAATTAATGAAGGGATGCAGTTTGCATGTTTTTAAGTGAGGGGCGTAAGGTTTTATTAGATCATGTTTTGGGTTAGAGTATAGCCGTTTTAACTGAACTACAAAAGCCAGATCCCTGAAAGCGCTAGCTGTATCACAGATAGGTGATCTCTCTCTTTCTCTATATTGCAGTAGTGTAGAGGGGTTTGGGCTGGAGGCTGAGGCCCGGATGACCACCTGGCACGTGATGATCCCCTCAGAGAGCGAGGCTGACACTCCCCACAGCCAGGACGTCAGTGAAGGTGTGTCCTCCTTTCTCGTGTCATATCACGGCTTTTTAAGTTTTGTGTTCCATCTGAAAAATCTGTAAATCAAATACAGACAGAATAACCAGTTTTTAAATCCACAAGAGCCACAATACCTGCTCTAACCCAGAAACTTAGAGTATTTTCATGATCCATGCTCAACAACCCACTGTACTCATGTTTACATTTGCTACTGTTTCTGCTATTTCTGCTGTTTCTTTATATCAGTCATTTAAAAAAAGTTTTAATTACATATATGAAGCAGTGGCTTAATATTTTCTAATTATGCCAGTTGCCAGTCAGCATGCTTATTAACATCTAGTTTTATCTAAACGTGTGCATGTGTGCATTAATTGGGTGTACCACAATATTCAACACACATTTTATTGCTATTGTGGACACTTTGAAATACAATTCCTGCATTTGACTTGTTAGAATACTAAGCTGCAATTTTACATCTTACTGAGTCAAATGCAGATTTTTTTAGATATGCAGAATAACTGTAGTTTCACAGGCTCTCGCTACACTGTTATTTTGAGCAGGATCTTACAAACACACGTGTTAACATACCAAACAAATGCTGCACATAATTGTGTATTTGTTTGACAGGCTTAAAGGCTCTTTGGGTAATGTTTAGGTGTTTAGCGTCTGTGTTAAAGCTGCGGGAAAACGATGTGGGAAACCACAGTTAGGTTAACATTAACATAATAGAAATACCATAAGTATACCATAAAAGAGGCACTGGAAGTAATTGTTATGGTTTTTACATGAAACACTGCTCTACAGGGATATGCACACTTGGTGCAATATGCCTCTCTTGGATATATCACCTACTATAAGAATTCATTCGATTGAGCTTATATTAATTGCTTTAGGTCGTCAGTTGCTGCTGAAGGCAGTAAATCGAGTGTGGACAGAGTTGATGCACAGTAAGAGACAGATGCTGGAGGACATTTTTAAAGTCTCATTGCCCGTCAACGACCGAGGACACGTGGACATCGCCACTGCCCGGCCTGCACTCGAGGAACCAGCTGCCAAGAGCTGGCAGAACCACCTGGGTCAGTGACGCATACCGTCTTTCTCACTGATTCTGCCTTTCTGGCTTTTACTGATACTGAGAATGCACCATTTCAAGTATTATGCTTATAAAATATCAAATTTCTTTCATCTACATCTACACATTTAAAATTCAAATACAGTAAACCTTATACTGAACGATAAATTCACGGGTTCAGAGTTTGCGGCTTTAGTCATCCGCGGATTTGTTCTTAGAACTAAACTAATAATTGTTCACGGAAATCGCAGATATCCTCCACGTTTACGTTTACGGCATTTAGCAGACACTCTTGTCCAGAGCGATGTACATCAGTGCTTAAAGTAGTCCACAACACTGTTGTAAAACCTGTAAAGCTACACTTAAATCAACAACTTAACCAAGTTACTGCTGGCTAAGTTATACACTATAACAAACCCTGTTAAAGAGAAGGAACAACAGTTAAGAGGGTAAGCAGCTGAGGGATTTGTTAAATATATAGGAAAAGATGTATAAGAGATGAGTGGGAGCACTGGTCTCCACATTTTTTTTTATTGATATATAATTTATCATGCATCTTAGTGCTAAATTATTAAGAAAAATATGATTTAGTAATTTTATTTACTGAAGCATGTAATGTAAATTCAGCTATATTTCCATATGAAATATATGTGTATACATTTTTTGGTACTGTCGAGAGAACACAAAGAAAATGTCTTGGGAAAATGTATCAGAGGCGGGAGGTTTGAAAGTAGCCAAACATTGAACATTGTTCATTTCTCCTTGGTGCCGATCGGCTGCTGCCCTGTGACGCATCTCTGGCAGCTGCAGTATGGATACGGGTTTACCTTTAAATTTTTTAAGGGAAATTATAGTGTTTTGGGAGCATATTTGGGGGCATATTTAGGGCTTACACTATAAAAATAGTCCCCAGAACGTAATCCCCAGGTTAACTGAATTAGGTTTACATTTTTCATTTACTCATTCTGAGGAATGTACATTTATAATTTCAGATATTTACAAGTTAATATCATACAACATCATGAATCCTCCTATTCTGATACAAGAGCCTTACACCCTTGTATACTTGTGTAAAGCCTGTATTTACTGATCGTCCCCTTTTAGCCCATGAGAAAAAGTGCATCAGCAGGGGGGAGACTGTCGCCCCGGCAACACAGTCCAAACTCTCGCGGGTCAGCAGTGGCTTCGGCCTGTCCAAACTCACCGGCGCTCGACGCAGCAAGAAAGAGAGTGGAATGAACAAAAACAACCTCTCTGCACAGGTGCAGCATGTGGTAGCTTCTTACATCCTTTTGTTTTAAAGAAGTTTAATTTTTTTTGTATTTTTTTAAATTTTATAATTCATAAAAAAATTGTTTGGTCTAATGAAATATCTTCCAAATGGCAAAAGTAATGTACGATATATAATTGTAACAGTCATTCATATTAGTAATTGAGTAATCTACGTATTATTTTGATGAATGTAACAAGTAACACACTGTATAGCAGCAAACATTTTTTTTTACTTCATATGTTTGAAGTTTGTTAACATAAGAGGAAATGTGGGTTTCCTCTATTTCAGTGATCCACACAGAGCTCCCCCTTGTGGAAAATGGCATTATAATGATCTTTTGCATGTTCAGCTTATTTGAAACTAGTAGAAAGTGTCCCATTTTGTTTGTAGCACAAGTAAAGTCAAATGTGGATTTCTGGTTTTCTCCAGGAAACATTCCAGTGGATGTTCACTCACATTGCAGTGGTGCGGGACCTGGTGGCCATGCAGTATAAGGAATATCAAGAGGTTAGTAGCCCACACAGCAGAAAAGAACACATTCGCATGTGCTGTGTGTTTCACATTTGACCTAATTGTCTTTGGATATCAACAACTCAGACTGACCCCTGAAATTTGAGTGAAGTATTATTGATTTGGTGGACACAGATTCAGGTCAAGTTTCCTGATCCAAAGGAGCCAATGTAAAAATGACACTTTTTTATCAGAGACTTACTGCATTTGCAGTTCAGATTTCATCAAGGTCATTACGTGGCCTCTCCTGACCTCAGCCAGTGAGATTGACTTACAAGACTTTACACAGTGAACATCAGTATTTGTACATAATACTATTCATTATTCTCCTCTTCGCAATATTCAGTTATGTTAAGACCATTTGGCCTGGGTTAAAATGATCAGTGATGCTACATCTCTGACTGTGAGGAGTTGAGATAAACCCTAAATGCCCCATTTTTAGTCATGCGCAGTTCCACCTATAGTAGCTAGGACGTTCTCCCTGCTGCCACTGCGAGGAGGGTGAAAGCCTAACATTCTTTTACATGAAGTGCCACTGTATCTTTTTGAACTGGATCTAACTCAGCATTTTTGAACACACTTGAAAAAAGACACTGAAGTCTCGTCCACACGGACGTCAGAATCAGGCATTTTCCATGCGTTCATTGCATCAGGTGACGTCAAATAAACGTTTTCTTGGTGTCAGTATCTCTTGAAATTCTGACGAACGAAAAGAAATCACCGCTATTGCGTTTAAATGCCGTTCAAGTGACGTTGTGGAGGACGGAACATGTCCCATGGTTCGTTGTCCCATGAGTGTCTCATGAATACTCCAGCCTCTCCTGTACCCTCTTTACACACCAGATCCTCATTCTACCCACCTCCACCTTCCCAATCATTTTATCCTGCACTAACCTTTCTTCTCTTGCAGTTCTTGCCATTAAAAGCCTCACATACAGCTTTTCCACCATCTCCTCTAAACCACTGGCTGCTACAGTTAATGTTACAGCCATTTTGCAGATATTTCATTTAGATATTTTTTGTGTTTTTGGCAAACTTGGAATTTTGGATTTGATAATTAAAAAGGGTTTTTTGTGTTGTTCATGTTGTTTAGCTAGAAGAATAAGGTTATGACTTTAATTTAATTTAATTTGTGTTTTACCTTGTATTTGCCATGGTGTGACGTCAGCAGGTAAAAGGTTATATAGCCACTGCGCCGAGTTTAGATGGTGGATGGAAAGTGCAGGCCGGTTTCTCACACTGTTTTGACCATGTTTTATGTTACGTTTAGAACCATTCATACTGCTTTCGCTAAGTTTGATATCACTATCTAATTTACAACCAGTTTTTATTTACGTTTTTTCTCGAATGGACTCAATAAATTATTTTCTTTTCTACCGAACACGGAGTATGCGTTCAATCCCAACCTGGCCCAGCGTTTTTCATCACCGTGGATTTAACAATTGGAAATAGTCGCTACAGTTAATGCTGTTAATCCAGCAGCACCTGAGCCCAGCTATCATGCCTTTCAATGTTGAGAATACTGTTGACTATAGCTCAGTGCAGAACTATCCACAAAGATCAGTGCAGAACTATCCACAAAGACGACCCACAGAATAATTACTGCCCCCTCAGGTGAAAACACAAAACTACTCATGGTGCTGCAGGCTGGAGTTAAACAGCGTCAGACGAGCACCTCACTGAAGTCAATCAGGCGCAGCTAGTAAACACAACAAAAATGCGTTCAGAGAGTGTTCATTTATCCAAGATTCAAACGTCCGTGTGGAAGAAGCCTAACTGCTGATTCTATGTGCCCTAACTGATGCCAAGTCTAGGTAGCCTCAAACTGGTTGATGGGGGTTCCAACACTTACAGTTGCACCAATTCTAACCACTCTAATTACATTCTTCCTTTTTATTACAGAGGCAGCAGAATTCACTGAAGTATGTTACTGACGAATGGGCAGGGATCGAATATGAGTTACTGCGTGAGAGAGGCCTTTGGGGCCCTCCTATTGGCTCACACCTGGATAAGTTCCAGTTGGACATGACAGAGGGACCCTGTCGAATGAGGAAGAAGATGGTTCGCAATGACATGTTTTACATCCACTACCCCTACGTGCCTGACTTTGAGCCCAATAACAGCTCTCAGGTAGTGTGTGTGTGTTTTTTTTCCTCAACATGGTTTGCTATTGTTTTATGTTCGCTTAAGTTAATTCGGCCCCAAGTTAAAATTTCTGTTGTTTACAGTTTTCAAATGTTCTACATGATTTTTCCCTACAATGTTCCTACTACACTAATCAAAAAGCTAAGTACTGCTTTGTCCACCCAAGTGCAGCAAAAACAAGATTTATGTTTGATAGCTGGGCCTAAAGATTGTGAAAGCTGGTGAGAGTTCACTGCTAAAAGGCTATTAACCTGCAGTGAATGGATTTTTTGTGGCCTCTGTTGCTCCTTGAAGCAATGTTTGCCACATGACATAATGGTAGCAAAGGGGAACGTAAAGTTAAAGACCAGTGTTTGTGGTGCCTTCTGTTATTTTAGTCCTTACACACTTTCCCCTCTGTCAGAATCCTCCTCCAGTGCCCTTGCAAGGGGCAGCAGGCTACGTACCAATCCAGGTATAAGCTGGCTTCAGACTGACTCGACAATGACTTTGCCCTACTCACACAAGCAATTGCATGATATGAAAGAATGGCTACCATTTCTTTTAAATATTAGTCTGTGCTATCTCAGCCAAAAGTATACAAGACTTAAGTATATCCAGGTGCTTCCCACTGGCTGCTGCTATTAATACATTGCCTGCACTCCAGTCAAGTATTCTCTTTGGTCCATATACATAAAAGAATCCACATGCTGGTTTCTTGCAAAATGCTGATACCGTGTTCTGAAGTGCATTTTCACAACTTCAGCTAGTTTTCTTTGCTTGTCACCCAACTGCAAGTTCTTCTAAGTACTTTTTATTGTCATTTTATTAGCTAACATGCATAAGAAAAGTGAAGTGGTTTGCTTGATGAACTTGTAAATTTGCTTGATTAGAATTTGACAGAACAGAGTGAGCAGATAAATGAGTATTAAGCAGGAATAAAAAGGAAATTAATCCATGCGTGTAGGGACCAGTTGATAAACAGCTAGGTTTAATCAGCTAATAGATGAGTTTGCATATTTTTTTGTGAATTATTTCAGTAAACAAAAAAATCTCACCTAATGTTGCCTCACTGTTACTTAGAAGCCATTGCGCTATCGAAGAGCCATCAGTTACGACAGTAAGGAGTACTACATGCGCTTACTGTCTGGAAACCCCGGCATGTACCAGCACTCCATTCAGCAGAATACGGAAGGAGAGACCACCCAGCAGGAGCCTGAACACGGAGAGGACACTATTGCAAGGGTTAAAGGTGAGCAATGTAGCAAATTTCAACTTCAAACTGCAAATACTAATTAACTAGGTGATCTTCTATTAATTGGTCAACACTTTAGCATTATTAGTTGAAGTATCCTTTTAAATTTGTGTTCTCTAATATTTTTTTTCATTTTCAAAAATGCTTCTCTTTCTGTGAGAAGTTTGAAGTATGAACACAGCTTTACTTTACACTAAACATGGATCAACACCATCATTTCAGTTTGGACGATACCATTGTTCCTGGAAGGGAGAGCTGAAGGCTGAGGCATTATAGATTTTTATAGCTTGAAAATAATAATTGACATATGATGGAAAGTTGGCTTGCAAATGCTGATGGAATTTTTTGTGCTTCATGTAAGAAACATGGTGTTAATCATAATATGTACACTGAGATGTGTAAAGCTGCAGCAACCCTAACCCTAACCCTATCAGAGCACAGTCACACTACTGCTCCTCTTAAGTTTTATTTTTATTATTAGTGTGAATGCAGCAGCCCGGTAACACAGATACATGTGCTTTTAATAATCCTTGCACACACACACACCGCTCACCACCAAGTATGTTTGGCATTGCCTGTGTGGAAGCGGCGATTCGAAAAGATACAGTGGAGTTTCATGTGACTCTGAGGAAGCATCCTGCCTTTTAGATGTACCTTGCACTTTAATGCATTGTTGAACAAACAAAAGAAACAGAAATCTGACTGCACACATCAGTTAAATGTTGTATAAGAAAACTGCGTTATTCAGAACATTCTGTTTTGTCAAATGCATGTTATCAGATCTGACCAGTTGTTTAGTTTGTTTTCACTCAAGATTTGTATTTACATTTAAATAGATGTAGATGTATTTGTTAATCTGAAAGGGAGATGTGTGTGTGTGTCTGTGTGTGTGTGTGTGTCTGTGTGTGTGTGTGTGTTTGTGTGTGTGTTTGTGTGTGTGTTTGTGTGTGTGTTTGTGTGTGTGTGTCTGTGTGTGTGTCTGTGTGTGTGTCTGTGTGTGTGTCTGTGTGTGTGTCTGTGTGTGTGTCT
>JBBJLR010000042.1:11265234-11277377 GCA_037577145.1 Brachypetersius gabonensis | reverse complement strand
AGTCACCTCATCAACTGACCCCCAAAACCACCTGTTTTTGTTTGTAACATTATGGAAATTAGGAAATTAACATAAATACATCCTACCTGAAGCAAATTTAATATTAACCGATTTTAATGCTAATTTTTTGGTGAACTTGCATTTGACATTGAATGCCCCTTTATTGATGTCCTGTATGCGCCATGTGCTTACAGATTCAGCACATGTACCGGTGCGCTCGGGTCCAAGGGCTGGACACCAGTGAAGGAATGCTTCTTTTTGGAAAAGAACATTTCTATGTGATTGACGGCTTCACCATGACGGTCACCAGAGAGATCAGGGACATCGAGACGCTTCCAGCAAAGTAAAACTCTAACCTTTGCATACCTTTTTGCCTTTGGTTTTTGAGTTTTTTTCTGTAAAAATATAGGAGTTGTTGTTCATTACTCTACCTAAGTAGTATTTTGGAAGTTTTATACTTGACTCAAGTACTTTAACTCGATCTGAAAATGGGGCGTGGTATTCCTTTAGAGGAGCACTTGGTACAAATCTTTTTTTAAAGGTTTTTTTTATTTATTATGAAATTTATAACAATTACATTTTGCTAGGATACAAATTTACTGGTGTAATCAGCTTATCTATTATTAAACATATCTATTAAATCATTTACTTTAAACCATTTACTTGACATTTCAAAATGTTTACTGTGCAAATGTTTTGTGTCTCAGACTATGTTTCAGAGACACTACCTAATCTTTCATTAGTTTATTGTATACTATAGTATGTCTGTTCCTTTTACAGTGTACTATTTACTTTTCCCAATCAGTAAACCGTTTTTGCAATATATAGACAGACAGCAATGACACACAGATTTCAATGTGATTGTTGCAGATTTTTATACAAAACATTATATTGCATGTTTTTATAGAAAACATTTTCTGAGCTATTCGTTTTAGATACTATTATTAGTAGTTAATGATAAAGGATAGAAAAGTTTCCTCGATATAAAAAGTAATGTTTAATGGTGTTTCTGATTGTCCCAGCATGCACGAGCCCATTATCCCCAGAGGGGCCCGTCA
The DNA here is from genome assembly GCA_037577145.1 of Brachypetersius gabonensis. NCBI lineage: Eukaryota > Metazoa > Chordata > Actinopteri > Characiformes > Alestidae > Brachypetersius > Brachypetersius gabonensis. The sequence continues at coordinate 11,276,319 of JBBJLR010000042.1, read as the reverse complement.
AAGCCAGAGTCAGTTGAAGAGAACCTGCAGTATCTTTGCCTATGAGGACATCAAGGAGGTGCACAAGCGCCGCTACCTTCTCCAGGTGTGGATCTGCTGTTTCAGTCCTGCTCACTTCACAATAAGCTGCGGTCTATTGGAATTCTGACTGTTAATGGTTAACTGTGGTGTTAAATGTTTCCCTTTAAATTGCTTTCCATATTATAGCCAATGGCGGTGGAGGTGTTTTCAGGCGATGGGCGAAATTACCTTTTGGCTTTCCAGAAGGGAGTTAGGAACAAAGTCTATCAGAGGTAAATGTGGAAAAAAAGCTGTTGTTGCAAGAATCTCCCTCACGCTGGTCATTTGTTCTCAGGACTGATGGATCTTGGGTGTTCTATTTGTAGGTTCCTTGCAGTTGTTCCTTCACTTGCTGACAGTTCAGAATCAGTGTCAGGCCAGCGGCCCAACACCAGCGTAGAGCAAGGGTATGTCCCTCAAGCGCAACGGTGCTGAATAATCCAAGACTGTGGCTTAGCATGACTCACTGACTTGCTCCAATTTTTATCTTCTTATCTAGATCTGGCCTTCTCAGCACTTTGGTTGGAGAGAAATCCGTAACACAACGATGGGAGGTAAAAGGAATATTTTCAAAAAAATCAAACTAACCAAACATAGTCAGTTGGTCAAAACATGTTTGGTGTCTAAAGTTCGAAGAAATCGAAGCTTCTAGCTACCAGTTAACATCATATGGACTAAATTATAAAAATTTGCTAAAACCAGAGCAAAAAAAAAAAAGCCAACACCTGACTATAGCTGTGATAAGAAGAAAGTGGTGTTCACCAAACCTTTAAATTATATAAAAGGCATTCTTCCCTTGACTGTTTTCCTAACTAAGCATTTTTCTGTTATCAGAGAGGAGAGATCAGCAACTTCCAGTATCTGATGCATCTGAACACACTGGCTGGCAGGTCCTACAACGACTTAATGCAGTACCCAGTCTTCCCCTGGATTCTTGCAGACTATGACTCTGAGGTACAGTCCAGTTCTATCTGTCCTCTGAGATTAATTGTTGCAGCAGTGCAGCGCTGTTGTAGCACCACAAATTGCCTTGCAAATGCTGAGTAATAGAATACTACAAGAAATAACTGGTCTGTCCAAATTATTCTGTCTGTGTGTATGAACTAGAAAAGCCTTGTGAGTGAAACTGAATCATCTCTTGATGTTTCCTCAGGAACTGGATCTGAATAATCCAAAGACATTCCGTAACATGTCCAAGCCAATGGGAGCGCAAACTGATGACCGGCTGATCCAGTACAAAAAGAGATTCAAAGACTGGGAAGATCCGAACGGTAGGTGCAAAAATAAATCTATAAACAAATTGTCTTAGTGGTAGAAATGGTACAAACCACAGTAAACTGTGATTCAGAGTATAGTTCTCAATGATATAGAAAAGGTGAATTTGATTGGAGATCTAAGGAGTTTTTAACTTCACTTTCCCTCACAAAAGGGAGGAAAAGTTGATTTTGACTCGTGACAAACACCATCAAAGATCTAGGAAAGTTCATGACACAGTATTGAAATTGAGCCGTATCTGTTTGTCAAACAGGTGCCCCTTAGATTTTTTTGTGCTCTGTTTGAATTATTCTTTTTGTGTTTGTTTTTTGGTAGGCGAGACCCCGGCATATCATTATGGAACTCATTACTCCTCTGCCATGATTGTGGCCTCCTACTTGGTGAGAATGGAGCCGTTCACCCAGATCTTCCTCCGGCTGCAGGTGAGAGATGCCAGATGACTGAGGAACATTTGCAGTTTCTCCTGAATAATTATTGTTGTTAATTACAGCATCTTTACTTCAACATCCTTTGTTACTTCAACCACCTTTTTCTGCTTCAGCTTTTAGTTTGGTTTCTTCTACCTCTCCTTCATGTTTGCCACTTTACTTCTCTTTGTTTTAATGTTGTCATGTAGAGTTCAGTGGTGGGTAAAAGGATATTTAGTGATAGGATTTCTGAATTCCTTAATTAGTGTCTATTTCACTAGTGCAATGTGTTTTTTGCAGTGTGTATATAATCATGTCTATTTCATGTATTTTATGTAATGTCTTTTACATGAAGTAAAACATTGTAAAATAAATAAAATATTGTAAAAACATGCAACCACTAAACTCTGCAGGGTTTAGTGGTTTTCTAGGATTAAAGATCAAGCTTATATTTCTAAATTCTGCAGTTCTATTATTTTCCAGGTTTGTAGTTTAACAATATAGTCTAAATAAAGTTTCTATAAACTTCTCTCCTTACCCAGGCTCTGCTTTCCTCCACAATTTCAGGAGCAGATTTGAGACCAACTGTCTGTGTAACAGTAGCATCTTGCGTTCGCTCTGGAAATATTTACATTTGACATTGTTTTTCTCCCAGTGTTGCTATTTACGACAGATAAACACCCATAACTCAGGATGCCTTTAGGCTCTGACAGATACTCGTGGAGTCTCTGTCGTCAGCGGCGTGTCTCTGATAGAGAATTAAGCCTTTCGTCTGTCCTTGTAGGGGGGGCACTTTGATCTGGCCGACCGGATGTTCCACAGCGTGCGTGAAGCCTGGCTCTCGGCCTCCAAACACAACATGGCCGACGTCAAGGAGCTCATCCCGGAGTTCTTCTACCTCCCTGAGTTCATGCTCAACTCCAATAATTTCGATTTAGGTGAGGAACGTCTGAATGTTCATTTCTAAAATTACTCTTCTTGTTTAACAATTCGAGTAACCTGTCGTGGATTCTTCTTGTGGCAATGCAGGAAGTAAACAGAATGGCACTAAGCTTGGAGATGTGATCCTGCCCCCCTGGGCCAAAGGAGATCCAAGAGAGTTCATCAGGGTCCATAGACAGGTGAGGACCATCCTGTGACATTCATGCATAATAGTTCCAAAACAGTTTGGCAGAAATTGCTCGTTTATTATTGTATACAGTTTCCCCCCTGATCAGGCAAAATGCTTCTTTAGTTTTGTTACAAAGCTCAGTCCTTTTAAACCATGCCATTTAAATCATCACATATTTGCCTAAAACCAAGCTGAGCTGTTTAATCTTGAATAGACTTGTCTGTACGTATTTTAAAGCTGTATGACATAAAAATCTGGACAAAAATTTGGACCAATTTCTGACTTCAGCCTCTCTGCTGCTTCTGTTTATTTTCCTTTGAATTGTTACAAGTTTGTTAAAGGGAAATGTCACAAAGTTGGAGCAGCAGCTGAAGGCAGTTCTGGATTTTTAACCCTCCTATTGTTTTCATTTAGGCTTAACTATTTTTTTGCACTTTTGACTGGGAAATTTTTTTTCGAGTTTATGTACTGTATATGTTGTGTTGGAACTTTCTACCAACTGAAATGTACGTGGATATTACAAGTTTGCTTTGTATGGCTTATAGACCTTATTCACCTGAGGTGTCTTTTTCTTTAAAGAAAAACATTTTGTACTGTTTATCACAGAGTAGCTACTTTCAATGCTTACCAAAGACACTGTTTTTAACAGTTCACATTTTCTTAAAAGTGGCTGAAAATAACATGTTGTGTATTTTATTCTTGTGTGTATTATCAGGCATTGGAGTGTGACTATGTCAGCGCCCACCTTCACGAATGGATCGACCTTATCTTCGGCTTCAAACAGCAAGGCCCTCCAGCAGTAGAGGCGGTCAATGTGTTCCACCACCTCTTCTATGAAGGCCAGGTGGACATTTACAACATCAACGACCCTCTTAAAGAAACCGCCACCATCGGCTTCATTAACAACTTCGGCCAGATCCCCAAACAGGTGCTTCATCAATTGATTTTGATCTAAAATAAGCCACAATGCAAATTCTAGACTTTTGTTTGGTTATCTGTCTTTGGAGTGTTTGGAATGCAAAGTTATGTTGGTGAAAAGGGCTGGCGTGTGTGTGTGCATGTGTGTAATTCGTTACTCATCAGTATGAAAACACAGAAGGCTTCAATATGCAAAAGAACTCTGGGAAGGTTTTTTATGGCTCATGTGAGTGTGTCATAAATCAGAGCTTCTACAGATGTCTTTAATCTTATCAGAGGTTCACCAGTGTGTTTTCAATATGCTGCAGGGCGTATTGTAGTTGCAATACGTAGCAGTATAACTGCAATATTGTATTTTGTACATAAACACTGTGGTGAGTGTTTAGGGGAATATAGTAATGTCAGGACAACACAAGGCACAATTTAACTCATTTTTAGTTCAAACACTATTTTGACATCTGCAACTCCCCCAGTTTGTCAGAATATGCCCATGGCGACTGCTTGACAAAGGTTTTCCTTGACATCCTTTGTCTTTGGTACAGGACAAACCTTTGCATGATTAGTCCACCTGATGTACAAATTTTTTTTTCATACTACAGCTATTTCTGCTACTACTAAAAATGACAATATGAAGGTAATATAAATTGGTAGCATACTCCAATTTACAAACAAGTAATGTTACTTACAAGTAAATAATGCTACTTCACATTTAAAAATGACGTGCTGATTTTTTAATGCTTTTATATAGGTTTTTAATGCTTTTTTATAGGTGCCTTACTGTTTCTGAAGTCTCGTTCCGAAATTCAGCCTTGGTGTAGAATTACATCCACTTCAAACCCAGTCCCACAATGAGTTTTCCCTAGGATGTGCTGTTTCTGTGTCTGTAGCTTTTAATAATAATGAGGAGGAGAGAGGCAGAGTGAGTTTCGGGACATTTCCTTGATAACCAAGCAGTTGAGATCAGTGCGTATGCCCCACTGCTGTAAGACTTCTCAAATTTGACTGATTCTCATCTGAAGGAAAAAGGCAGATATTGCGTGCCATAACACACATGACAGCAGCACAGTTGTCCAAATAACAAAGAAGTACAACATTCTAGTTAATGTGTCACACGCTATTCACACACATACCTGATGCCATCTACCTTTACATTTGGGACCGTAGCCAACTAACTGGGCTGTTAGCTGTTAGTAGCAGAGCTAATGTTACTGCCGCATTCTAAGGGTAAAAAGCTAGGTAACCATATACAGCAAAGTAACAAAGTTATATAGTGTTATGTCTGAGGTTTATAGCTGAGGCAAGGAGACTTCAGACTTCAGAAAAGACCAGCTCTGTATTGAACACACTTAAATCTCACATATCGCAGTTAACTTCATCTGCACGTTTCATTGGAAAAATAGTATCTGGTACTGGTACACCTTCACCAACCTCTGCCTGTGTGGATTTTCTTGCAGCTGTTCAAGAAGCCTCACCCCCCAAAGCGTGTGCGCAGTAAGATGAATGGAGAAATTCCCGGCATGCCGGCCTCCATCAATTCTACTGCTGACAAAATCTTCTTCCACCATCTGGACAACCTGCGGCCGTCTCTCACTCCTGTTAAAGGTACTCTGGGGGGGCCGGGGGCACAGCTAAATCATCAAAAAAAAAAAGAGATATACAGGTCACACTGTTTTTGCTTCATCTGTGTGCCTATATTGATAAAGAAAGAGTTCATCCCAACAACCTAGAAGTTAGCGTACACTCAACCTGTGTTACATTTTCAAAATGTTATTACTTAAGAAATGCCGCAAAATTAGTTTGTAAGTGGCCTCTTAAACTTTAGTCAGAAAGCCGTAGTTTGTGCTTGTTGTTTCTGCCCACACTTTTTTAAGACTACAGACTATCTGAATGGCACTGACCTTCAAAATAGGACAGTACAGCCCAGTCCTAAAAGCAGCATTTTAACAAGGTGTGTTTGTGTGTGTCTTTTGCAGAGCTGAAGGAGCCGGTGGGCCAGATCGTGTGCACTGATAAGGGCATTCTGGCAGTGGAGCAGAACAAAGTGCTTGTGCCTCCTGCCTGGAATAAGACCTTTGCCTGGGGGTATGCAGACCTCAGCTGCAGGCTGGCCAACTACGAGTCTGACAAGGTCAGCATCTACACTGCAGTACGCTGGGCACCTAAAAAACTCAACATCCGTTACACAGCATTTGGGAAATAAAGCAACAGGCCATGAAAAGATCTTACACATTTAACCTGGGTAAGATAACTTTACCCAGCAAGCTTTAAGACACAACCTTGCATACAATGACTAAACATACCGATGTCCAATAAGTGAAAGGATTTGTTTGTATTTATAATTGATATTTATAATAAAATATATAATTATATTCCATTCTTTCTCCAAGCAATGCAGTTCATTAACAGTAGGCTGTGGTTGCCAAGCAACACAAAGATCAAGGAGTTTTGCTTAATCATCGAATGTTTTTAAACTGAGGGCATTAAAAGAGCATTCAGCTGATATGTGTGGTCTTCTGTCTCTGTGTCGGGATGTGTGTGTATGTTTGTGTGTGTTTCTGTATATCAAATTTTTCATTGACTTCAAATATAATGAAGTACATATTTGTAAGATAATAGAAAATAGCTGTTATGCATTGGGCAACACTAGCTTTATCTTTTAAGCAAAGTTATGCTGTTCTGTTGTTTCTTGAGTATTTCAAGGAGACCTACTTTCCAAGGCATCCCCAGACATTATCCCTTGTGTTGAGCAGTTTCAGCATCTTCGTCAGTGAAGCTGAGAGGTTGCTCTGCACTGTGTGGTTAACAGTGCCCCCTAGTGTTCATATGTAGTCTTTTTTTGCGGATGACTCATACTATGAATAGTTTATGCTGTTGTTGACTTGGTAATCTTTGTGTTTTCTGTTGTATAACTTGAGATGTTTCTCTTCTTGCAGGCTGTGATTGTGTATGAATGTTTGTCTGAATGGGGTCAGATATTGTGTGCTATCTGTCCTAACCCTAAACTGGTGATTACGGGAGGCACCAGCACAGCTATCTGTGTGTGGGAGACCAGTACTTCTAAAGAAAAGGCCAAAACCCTCACACTCAAACAGGTAAAATAACTTATTTTTTAAGCATTATTGTTATTTTCTTATTTAAATCACATTACATTACATTTTTACTGGGCGACCTGAATTTGTGATTTCTACTTTTATAGTGATGAAAATTAATGAGTTTTGATTTTATGATACTCTTTTTTTTTTTTTTTTGGGCCATTTAGACCAGAAGACATGCAGTACAGTATTCCTTGTATTCTCTGTCTTATAAGCATTCTTGTGCCCTGTTTATAGGCTCTGCTAGGCCACACTGATGCAGTAACGTGCTTGACAGCGTCTTCAGCGTACCACATTGTTGTGAGTGGCTCTCGTGACCGTACCTGCATCATCTGGGACCTGAACAAGCTGTCCTTCGTCACGCAGCTGAGGGGCCACCGTGCTCCCGTCTCTGCACTCTGCATCAATGAGCTCACTGTAAGTTATTCTTTCGGATGGAATTGGCAAGCGTTGGTGGTTAGTTGCCTCTGGACCGAGAGCTAGTGGGGTTCGATACCTGCTTTCAACAAACCATCACTGGGTACTTGAGTAAGACCCTTAACCCCAAGTTGTTCCAGGGAGGGTACCCTGTAGTTTGGGGAAAAAAAGCATCTGTTACATGCCGTAAACGTAAACATGAGCGCTCATAATATGTCAGGACTATGGTCAGAGAAAGGTCTGTGTTTTTTATTTGGTAGGTTCCTAGGTCTGTTGCAAGATTTCAGGAAAATATATGTGTACTGATTGGGCAGCCAGAGCAATTAAACAAAACATGCCATTCTTGTTGGTCTCCAAACTAAATCAGAAATGTGTGCCCGGCTAGTGAGTCCGAAATTATTGAAGTATGAAAGCTGTTGGGTGCACAATATGAAAAATGAGTGTTCACTTGGTTTCTGAATTCCCAAGATCTAAAGCTGTGAGATGTGCCAAACTGCTCGACTCCATGGAGGTCCCACCTCACAACTTATAGAATTTAAAGCATCTGCCTGTGTCTTGGTGCCAGAGATCACAGCATATTTTCAAGGGTCTTTTGACGTTCATGCCTCAATATGTCAGTTGTTTTAGCAGAGGCCTGTGTAATATTTGGAGACCTACACAATACTGGACAGGTTGTTTCATTGTAGTGTTGGAATGGTGTACGTGCATATTTTTTATAGACTAGTATTGTTCGTAAGGGCCTAACATTGATTCAAACTCACTTCCTTTGGCAGAATGTTGTTTACAGTCGATTCTTGCAAATTATGGAATTCAACAAGATCTCAATGATTTCTCTTTATTCATTTCAGCTATAAAACATTTTCTGTGTTTTGCCCTCTTCTGATTGGTGTTTGTTCATTTATGTACACATTGCTGTATTGTGACCTTTAAAACCTGGAAAAAAAATTTCAGATTTTTATCTTTAAGAGAATTTATTAGTTTGATACAGAGACGTGTTACAAGGTTTTTTTGTGAAAAAGTGATCAACTGTTCATTAGATCCCTCTCAAACCCTCTTTCCTAAAGAATTCAAAACATAGTTTTGTTTTTTTTTTTACATTCAATGTATTTTATTCTCTGTATTTATACTATAAATGATTGTATTCTTTTTTTTGCAGGGAGACATAGTGTCCAGTGCTGGCACGTATATCCACGTGTGGAGCATTAATGGTAACCCCATAGCCAGTGCCAACACATTCACAGGCCGCAGCCAGCAGATCCTCTGCTGCTGTGTGTCTGAGATGAATGAATGGGACACCCAGAACGTCATTGTGACTGGACACTCAGACGGCGTTGTCAGGGTAACCACAATATTCTACATGACCTTACTTCATTTTTTCATTTCCTTCAGTAGGATGTAATGTGGCAGCTCTTAGTGAACACGTTTTTCTTGTAGTTCTGGAGAATGGAGTTCCTACAAGTCCCAGAAACCCCTGCGCCAGAGCCAGTAGAGCCTCCAGATGTACCAGACTGCTGTGGAGAGGAAAAAATTGGTAAACTTCCTCCAATGTCTCGGTCACAAATTGAGCCTTTTTTAAATCTTAGTCTTAACTTCCGAATTTGCTGATGATAATTCGGTAAAAATTAATACATTTTTCTTCTTACAGCCAGTACTTATGTCGGTTTCCTCCTGTAATTTTGTAGGCTGAACCCATTAAGTTAAGATTAGCGAAGATAAACCTAAACCTAAGCTCATATCTATATGTACTATATCCACTATGTACATAAATACATACATCTGTTCAAAGTGTTTATTTATAATAAAAGTTTTTAAAAAGGTATAATAAAAGTAATAAAGGTTTATTTTATCTGATCTTAATGTAACCAACAAGCAATAAGATAAGAATAGATAATGCTGTTTCTTTTATTTACAAAAGTACAGTAAAACAAAATCAGGCTTCAGGGTGAAAGATATGCGACTTTTTGTTTATTAATAACGATGTGTATGTTCTTCTCAATTGCTTCCTTTATTATCATCTTAAAGATGGGCGCGAAGCACCAGATGATGACAGCAGCGAGTCGGAGGGTGAGGAGACCAGCTTGAGTCAAGAGCCCAAACCCCACGGCTCTGGCAGCCAGCCTGGCAGCGCCATCCACAGGCCAAAGCCCCGCGCTGGAGCCTCATGGTCGGTGGACAGCAGCTCCGATGACTCCCGCCGCTGGTCAGACACACTCAGCATAGATGAAAAGGATGGCTTTGTGTTTGTGAATTACTCTGAGGGTCAAGGCAGGCTTGGCCCAGGACAACATGGCAACCCACACCCACCACACTCTGCACCCCCACACGGAGCTGCCCCACAGCCGCTTCAGCCCAGCACCATGGAAGCCCGACCCTACAACAGGCTAAGAGCAGGTACTGCATGACAACTTGAGCTATTTATGGCTTATCCTTGTGAGTACTGACCAAACTGATGCTGATTCTAATCTACACAATGATCTAAGAACGGGGGGGACTTCAAATTAAATTTAATGGAGCAGAAACTAAATTTAAAGTTCTCATAATCAGTCTAGAGAATGTTTTTAAATGAAGTAAAAAAAACCTGCAGTAAAACACTGCTGGAGCAAAATTAACGAATAACAGTAAATTATACATGAAATACAAATAAGTTTAATTTGCCTTCAAACTGCTACACATGCAGGGCTCCTGGAGTAGTAAACATTTCCATGATATGAATCAGGCAACACACTGACTAATGAACAACAAAGAAATTAATTTTATACGAACAAATAACACACAAACACAACTGTTTCAGATGCATTTGTTTGTTTGTACAGCATTTCAGGTAAACAATGTGTTAGTTGGAAGATTCCTCCATAGAGGTTACCGCAGATTTTCTGCAGGTCACCTCACAGAGTTGTGGATCTGAGTGGCTGGCAGTTCTAAGCGCTGTGTTGCTGTTGTCTCCTCTGAACAGGCTACAGATGGGAGAGACAGCTGGTGTTCCGGAGCAAACTCACCATGCACACCGCCTTCGACCGCAAGGACAACGCTCAACCGGCAGAAATCACAGCACTCGCCATCTCAAAGTAAACACTCTGTTTACTATATAATGCTATATTTTGTATTATGTACATAGACTGCACACACTCTGAACTCATGGATTTAGGAATGGGTTGTTTTATAACCTTTCAAACACCTTACTTTCACATTTCACAAGACAACCAAAAGCTTTTCCTTGGTTGGTAAAGGCCCCTGGTGAGAAACCACAGCAAGTCGAGTTCAGGGCAATAATGGAAGGTTGCATGCAAAATGTTGGTCACCTCTGGTTAAATATTTTGTTGACTTTCTAACTGAAAAGATAATATATCATCTGCAAGTACAAACATCAATATGTCATAACTTCAAATGTTACTTCATGAAATCCATTCTAACCACTAGGCCACTGGCTGCCCTGTAAATGGACTACTCCACATGTATAGGAGCTTGTTGGGCATCCCATACCAAAACCATGGGAATTAATATGGAGTTGACACTGCTCCAGAGTCCAGTGGCATTTCTGGGTTAGGGCTGCAATTATCGAATATTTTTGGAATCGAGTATTCTGTTGATTTTTTCATAGATTAATCGAGTAATCGGATAAATCATACTTTTGTGTTTTTAAACAACTATATGAATAGTGGGTTGCGCAACATGAAAAGCCTCTAAAATGAGCAAGCAATTGGTTGTTATTCCTCACAAAAAAGGTTTTGATTCAAACTCAACACTTTTATTAGATCAAAACTTAAAACCTTTGGCTTATTGGCTCCAGAACTAAGCATTTAATCAA
>JBBJLR010000042.1:11247479-11260121 GCA_037577145.1 Brachypetersius gabonensis | reverse complement strand
AGTTCACGTCGGATGTATCAAGCGACGTACGAAGAACGGGCCCCAGGACGTGGAGCTCGACACTGCGGACAAATCTTGGTCAGACTAATGAACTCCCTCAGAAGTCCCTGATTGGCTGGGAGAGGCAGGCTGGTCAACACTGCGTTACATAATTAAATGTAGTTTTGGAAAAACAGATCTAAATGTTCTTCTATAAACTTACTAGAGCCAAATAATTACTTGGCCAAATTAATCAAATAAATCAATCAGTTATAAAAGCACGTTCTGGTTGAATCGGCGTATATTCCACTACACTCGTGCTGGTGCCAGGAGCCGGTGTTGTGCCAAAAAGGGATCATCTGCCAGAAATAGATTGCCGTCCGTGGTTCTTCTCAGTTTTAATGCTCCTTTCGAGGTAGTTCAGCAGTTATAACGGACCGTTTGCAGTATAATGTGTCACATACAACCCTCCAGAATTATATCTAGCCAGTTTGAGGTAGAAACAGTATTTCAGCCACAAGTTATGAGCCGCAATCACTTTTTTGGCAGCAATAAAAAGGCATATTATCAATTTTAATGTTCTCTTCAAGGTATTTCAGCAGTTTAAAGGGACTGTTTGCAGTATAACGTGTCACATCTAATGCTCCTGAATGAAATCTAGCAAGTGGAAAGTAGAAACAGTATTTGAGCCACAAGTTATAAGCCGGAATCCATTTCTGGCGGATGATCACTTTTTGGCACAACACAGGTTCTGGTGCTCGGTCGGTGCTGAACTGGGAACCAGCCGAGAAGGTGTTACACCGATTTCTGTGACTATCGGATTCTGTGACGCTGGGGGCGCTATTTCACATTTTGCTGCTGAATAAACACAACGGCCCTTGCGTGCACGCGCTCTATACGCAATTTGCGTAGGACTTCCTTGAAACCCGTGCGCCGTCTCCGCCCGCGTTTACCCTAATATTGTTATAGGCCTTGGCTTTACTCACTTTTCTCAAACACAAGGTTGTTATCTGTACAAAAAGAAATTGTCAATACACTTTCCTAAAGTTCACGCACAAAAAGCATGCCTAGAATTAGCTAGGACCCATGTTGAAAATGATGAAGACTACTGGGACCCTGGAGTGAGGAGACAAAGACTACAGTTTTTGGAACTGATTCCTTCGAAATGTATGGTGTCACAAAGGTGAGAACTTCAACAAAAAAAAGCTTGGTGCCTACAGTGAAACATGGTGGTGGCAGTGTCCTTATGTTGGACTGCATTAGTGCTGCTGGTGTTGGGGAGCATTTCACAGATGGCATCATGAACTCACAGATGTACTGCTCTATACTGAATAAGAAGATGCTACTATCACTCCGTGCCCTTGGTCATCATGCACTTGTCCAACACGAAAAATGATCCAAAACACACATCTAAAGCTACTGTTGCATTTCTGAAGAAGAACAAAGTAAAGGTGATTGAATGGACAAGCATGACTCCTGATCTGAACCCAAACAAACACCTCCCTCCAGGCTCTAAAAGAGGCTATTCTTCAATAGTGGAAAAAGTTGCAACATGTCGCCAACTTGTTCATTCCATGACTAGAAGACTTGTTGCTGTGCTTAAAAATCATGGTGGTCATATAAAATATTAGATGTAGTACTTTTTGTTGCATACTAATTTGAGTAACAATTTTATGTTATGGAGTTACACAAGTGTTTTGATGTTCATTGAGCTATTGATTAAAATCTTACTTTTCAAAGAGGGTGTACTCATGTATGCAGAGTGCTGTATATCCATAGGCTTTGAATGGTAAACATTAGGAAAAGCATCACAGAACAGCCTCTTTTAGTGCCTGGAGGGAGGTATTTGCTTGGGTTCAGATCAGGAGTCATGCTTGTCCAGTCAATCACCTTCACTCTGTTCTTCTTCAGAAATGCAACATTAGCTTTAGTGTGTTTTGGATCATTGTTATGCAGCCCAGCATAAGGACACTGCCACCTCCATGTTTCACTGTAGGCACCAAGCTTTATTTTTGTTAAAATTCATCACTCCAGAGTCCCAGTAATCTTTATCTTTTTCAACATGGGCCCTAGCAAATTCTAGGCATGCTTTTTGTGCGTGAACTTTAGGAAAGTGTATTGACAATTTATCTTCTACAGATAACAACCTGGCAGAGAGGTCACCATTTTTGATAGCTGTTATCAGAATATGTTTCCCTGTTGTAACTCTATGTATGTATTGACCATTTCTTTCTCTACAGACAACAACCTTGTGTTTTAGTATTTCATATAGAGAAAAAACTTTGTGTGTATAGCACCCATAAAAGCTCTGGTAGAGAGGCATCAGAACAGGTTTCCCTGTTGTAACTCTCTAAAAAATGTATTGACTTAATTTCCTTTTCTACAGACAACAACCTTGTGTTTCAGTATTTCACACAGAGAAAAAACTCTGTGCACCCAAAGAAAAAGGTCACCATTTTTGATAGCTGGCATCAGTGTTTACATTATTTTCTTGTATTTTACAACCGATGAGTGTTTTCACTATATTGTGGTATCATGTCTAAATGTTATATACAGTACCTTTTTTAAATTGTACTGAGGGATTTTTCAGTACATTTTAAGCTTCTGAGCAAGTCTTTGTTTTTAAATAATCTACTTATCATAATTTTTTAGTAAAAAAAATAAATTGGGTGAAATCAACAAACAGACACTGGCATAGCAATTTCTGTTACAGGGTGTATATACAGTACACATTTATCACGTTTCCCAAATATTCAAAACACAACGTCACACCAGCTGTGTTTAAAAGAATCAGAATTAGAACAAAGTCTTTATTATTGATTTACTTTGAACGGAGTGTAGTTTATTCACGAGTCTCTTCCTGATTTTCCTCTTCGGGTTGCATGTATTCCTGTACTGTATTCTAAAATACATTCAATGTTATTAGAAAAGCGTGCAGAAAAGTGAGTAAAGCCAAGGCCTATAACAATATTAGGCTAAACGCGGGCGGAGACGGCGCACGGGTTTCAAGGAAGTCCTACGTAAATTGCGTATAGAGCGCGTGCACGCAAGGGCCGTTGTGTTTATTCAGCAGTTAAAATGTGAAATAGCGCCCCCAGCGTCACAGAATCCGATGCTCACAGAAATCGGTGTAACACCGGCACGGGAACCAGTGCAGAGGAAAAAGAGTAATAGACGCACACAAAGAATAAAGTGATTAATTACAAACTTTTATTGTCAAAAAACAAACAGCGGTTTTAGGTTTTTGTTCTTTTAAAGTGAAAGTAACAATCTGGTCATACGTGAACATACAACAGCACACAGTGTGAACAGCACGAAATACTTCATCTGCATTTAACCCATTCATCAAGTGAAGCAGGGGGCAGCTACGAACACAGCGCCCGGGGGGCAGTGTGTGGTGTGTGGGGACGGTACCTTGCTCAGGGTACCTCAGAGGTGCTTAGTAACCACAACAAGGCCACCAGCTGCCACACGCACACGCACACGCACACGCACACGCACGCACGCACGCACACGCACACACACACACACAGAGGTTTTTTTTTTTACATTGACACATTGGCATCACTCACCAAAGAGTAAAAAACATAACTAGTATTCTCACTTTGCAATAAACTTTTTTAAGGACTGCTGTTCCATATAACAAATAAACTCTGTTCCCCCAGTGTATGGGTTGGTGAGGTGCTTTTATGGTGTTTGAGGGCCAGAAAAATAAGGCCTAGAAAAAAAAATTAAAATTTGAAGCTGAAGACTTTTTTCAGCATGATGGTCTAAAATGAATAAATGATCATTTAAAGTAAACAACATGAACTATGTTGTGCTGCTAAATTAATGTCAATGCACAATACATTTGGTCTGTAAAGAGAGCACTTACACCCTGTTCCTGACTTGATCCAAACACTGAGGTCTAAGCCTGGGTACAAATACTGTGGTGAGCCTCAAATATGCCAACTGATACAAATGAAAAAAAAAGAGAAAAAAAATCCTAATTGTCAATAATCACACCAATAATTTATGACAGGTTAGTTTAATCGAATAACTCAAAATATATATTGCAATCAGTAATCTGAATAAAACCTGAGACATTGCCTATGACATTAAAGTTTAAACATTATTTGATGATTCCTTCGTCTAAAAGCAGGCCGATAATGAGATGAAGCCGGGGAATCCACATAAACATGTCCCGGAGAGAATCCCGCGGAACCTGCAACGTCATCCTCCCATATATGGAATTGAGTAACATCTAGCCCCGCCCCATCCTGCAGCGAGGAAATTCTCTCTAGCTCTGGCATGTCTCTGCCTGTCTTCCAAGGAAAATAACTGTTTCTGGCTTCTCAGTACATTCAGTCATCGCTCCAGGTGCAAACGGGTTTTATTCATGTGAAATCATTTCCAGGGTTCTCCTGACTCACTCTGCCGTTCTGAATTGTAGTGCCCAAATGTCTCAAACAGTGCCACGACAGCAGCTATGACTGATGAACGTGGTTTTGCACGATTACTGTTGCTACATTCATAATGAAATGTTATCGTAACGTACACTACAGACAGGACAGGACTAAATATACACATTAGCTTGCATTTTGATAGCGTGCCCTCATCACAAATTAACATTTTTGTCCCTGCAAAAGTAGAGTATTGTCCACATTAACTGTTAGAACATTGTGTAGGCTACTACTGAATATTAAGTCTCAGCATTTTTAGCAGTATCGACTTCCATATTGCTTAGTGTGTAGTTTTGTCTCTGTTGCAAGAACTGTGTCCATTTCCACAAATACAGCAAATATGTTTTGTTGTTTACAGCGCGTGCCTCAGTTTCCTCGTCATTTGTAAGCAGAGACATTTTCACGTGTTAAAGGTTGTTAGCTTTTGTTTGAACGGGATTCATTTGGGCTTTTTAAAACTTAAATTAAAGTAAACAAACCACTGTGAAGTACTACTGTCACTGACATAAAACCAATTTTTATATGATTCATCAACTGTTAAAAACTACATTTTGATGTCAACAGTTAACTAAAAAACATTCCAATAAAACACATTTTTTGCGTTATGACGGTATAGATTTTAAATGATGTATTAAAAAAAATCAATAGGTTTTTAATTAGTGTTGATTAAAGATGTCTATTGTGTATTTTTTGAAGGTGTGAACGGCTTGGGCTTTGGTTTGGTTTCAAAAATGACGCATTCCAGAAATTATATATTTAAAGGTTGTTTTTTTGTTTTGTTTTTTAAAAACTATTTAAGTTTGCACCAACCAAATGTGGATGATGGGTTGAGTCTTGATCATCTGTTCTCTGAAGAGAAGACAAAGCTATTTGTTGATTTAAAGCCATTTTCGCTCAATCAGCAGGCCACAACACTTTAAGAGCAGCTTAAGCTGAATGCTTTAACAGGCAGGTAACGTGATTACAGTCCACTGTCCACAAGCAACAATGATAGGCTTATCAACACCGAGCTCTGATCAGGGATGTGTGCATGTATTTCTTCTACCCAGACCTTTGATTCATTGTAAATGATCTTCATGATGAATATCATGACCACAGTCGTCCTCCTGAGCCAGGGTTTCACCGGGCCTTTGTGTTTTTCTGTAAGTTGGCTCAGCAGATCTCATATCGGCGTCATGGGTCAGTGTCAAACACCACGAGGCTCAGTCAGGAGATCGACGAAAGTTTTTTGCTTGGGTTTAGCATTTTGGTCAAGACAAAATCAATCATGTTTACGTCTGAAAGTTTCTGGTACCTAGGCTGCGGGGTTTTCTCGTTTGTTTACATGAACAACAAGGATAGGGACATCTTTTCAGCACGTTAGCAAGTGTGATTTGGAAGTGGCTTTTTCTAGCTAAGCAGTGGTTTAGGATCCTGAACTAATTGGGGGCCTCACAAATATGTACACACACGTATGTCCCCAGCCAACGTAACACACTTTATCAATTTCAATAAAGTTTTCTGATTCTGATTTATTTCTCTCTCTCTCTCTCTCTCTCTCTCTCTCTCTCTCTCTCTCTCTCTCTCTCTCTCTCTCTCTCTCTCTCTCTATATGGAAATTTCCAGGAAATGTGTTCAGATTAAGGCTGATTTAGGGGTAAAAACTACTTTTTTTTAAATTTGCCCCTTAAATATTAGAACATTTTGAATGAATGCCTGATGTTTAAGATTAAGGGGTTTCACACTCATGCATTAAATCCACTTTTAACGTTAAATTAAGGGATCAGTTCACAAATTAATAGCTCCTTAATTCGAATTAAGAGATCTGGTGTATTTTCAGGGGTAAATTAAGGTAGGGTTAAGCACATTTAATGTTTTGAAGAGATACGGATATATTTTTATGTGTGTTTGTGTGAGAGAGCATATATAGTTTCTATCAGCACTAATTATTATAAATCAGTATGATTGATATGTTAGTATTTCAGTAGCATCTGATGCTTACATGTTTATTCCTTCCAAAGGAGCAAAATAAACAGACTTGGAATACCAAAGCCATGGTAGGTGGGAAACTGGGGAAAGGAATGACTTCATCATGCATTGACTGCTACTCTGATTGTACTGCAGCCTCTGATCTGAACGAACCTAATCAGTGTTGAGTGAATGAACAACTGAGAGAGACTGAGTATCTTGAGTGGATCTCGATAGTCTGTTTGAGGAAGAAATGGGGCACAATCCCATCGTCTGGTATGGGGGAGCAGTCACGTGCGTCCAGATCACATGCTCTGATGAGTGTGAGTTCGTGTGGGCGGGGCGAGTGTGCCTGAGCCAATCAGAGGCTCCGATTCCAGAGCAGGAGCGGATCCATATAAACCTGCGGCTTGTCCTGACTGAAGACACCAATCTCCAGTGTTATTCAGGGAGAGAGCGAAAGGTAAGAGTAGACCTGGAATAATATTTTTCCAGTTTGTCTTTCATTCCGCTTGTGTTTTGAATGGGTGTCTTTTTTTGTGTATCGTTAGAATTGCTTGCTTTCTTGTTTGTGTTTTCATGGCCCAGTGTTCAAAATGTGCATGTTTTTTCTGCTTTCTGTGCTTTATTGTCATTCGGAGAGTATAATTATTACTGTTATTACAAGACAAAGCCCAAGTGTGTCTTCCTTTCCTACATTTCCCGTTTCCCGGCCTGGTTTCGATCTCTGTTTCGTTTTCCTGGGAAGAGGCGATCTGGGATCAGTCCAGCTCAGACAAAGAGCAGTGCCTTGTTTACTTGTTTACTTGCTTGCATGTTTATAGGCCTCGATTACGTCCGAAAGCTGTCTATTCGTAAGGAAAGTCGTTAAATTCAAGATATTTTAAACCGAAGACACCTAAAAAGATCAACGTACCCGTTTTTGTTTAGTGGCTGTGTGTTTACACGAACCATCTTTCCAGAGAAGCAGCTAAACGCGAAACTCCCACAAACGGACATTTTCCAGTCTCTGGTGTTGTGTCTGTTTTGGAGGTTAAATGCTCTTCACGACGTTTGTTTGCCCCCCAATTTCGAAATCGTGAAGTCTGATGCAACACTAAACTCTAATTTTCGCTGTGCTGCGATGAAACATTAATCAGCAGAAGATAAACCCAACCCCATTAGTCAGCAGTCCTGACTCTGGTTTCCCAGGCAGTGTTAGCCGTTAGCAGTCTGCTCAAAGGAGAAAAACATGCTCTTTATAACCGTCAAACCATCGTGGTGTATTAACTTAACTCTTAGGGTCAGATTGGGCCGATATTTTACATGTTTTAACGATGCTTTTTGTAGATTTTGCTTTAAAAACTCGCCCATGTAATACTGTTTTTAGTGGCAGACTAGTGTGATAATATTGTGTAGAATCTAAACAAAC
Organism: Brachypetersius gabonensis; assembly: GCA_037577145.1. Classification (NCBI taxonomy): domain Eukaryota; kingdom Metazoa; phylum Chordata; class Actinopteri; order Characiformes; family Alestidae; genus Brachypetersius; species Brachypetersius gabonensis. The sequence goes on along the minus strand of JBBJLR010000042.1, from coordinate 11,252,342 downwards.
TTAAATCTTGCTCTCAACATGAACTGTTTTGTTGAATTGCCATTCTGAAATGACGTGCACCATACTTTTCCCTCATCTGTAGTAAGATTTCGATTTCTGGCAAGCTATAGAACTACCTAATGGGAAACTGATCTGTAGCTAAGGTCTTACTGTGTTCCCCTCCAGTTTCTACACCGTGAGGATGTACCTGGCCTTTTTTGCCGTGTGCCTTGGCACAGCGCTGGCTGCACCCAGCCTGGACCGTGAACTAGATGAGCATTGGCAGCAGTGGAAGAACTGGCACAGTAAGAAATACCACGAGGTGCGTTTCATATCATTTTTTTTTTATTATTCCCCTGCTCTGACCTGTACGTTTCAAAATAATTTACTCACTGATGAACATCTTTCATTGCAGAAGGAGGAAGGGTGGAGGAGAATGATATGGGAGAAGAACCTGAAAAAAATCGAATTGCACAACCTTGAGCACTCTTTGGGCGAACATACTTATCGCCTGGGAATGAACCACTTTGGTGACAAGGTAAGGCTGCAACCTTTTAAGGATATGTCAAATTACTATCTGATTTATTTATTTTTTAAACATCCACATGGTGCCCTACCCTTAAAACGTTTCATTTCCACAGACCCATGAAGAATTCAGGCAGGTTATGAACGGCTACAAGCACAACAAGGCGAGGAAGGTCAGGGGGTCCCTGTTCATGGAGCCCAACTTCCTGGTGCCACCTAAACAGGTGGACTGGAGAGAGCAGGGATACGTCACCCCCATCAAAGATCAGGTGAGACTTTTCGCTTTAAGGCATTGGGCTTTTGTTTACCAGACTATAGGTTAAAACTTGTCTGGCAGCTTTGACGTGAAGAGGAAGTAAATGTATATATTTTAGGCGGTTGTGCAATGGAGAACAACTCCATAATGGGAATGAACATCTACTTAAAGTGCAGTTCAGCTAAAAAGATGTTGGTGTATTCATACTTAAAGTAAGGTAGTAGTAATTGCTGTAATGTGCATTTGTTTTAGGGTGAATGTGGTTCCTGCTGGGCCTTCAGCACCACTGGAGCCATGGAGGGCCAAGAATTCAGAAAGACGGGCAAGTTGGTGTCCCTTAGCGAGCAGAACCTGGTCGACTGTTCCCGCCCTGAAGGCAACGAGGGCTGCAATGGAGGCCTCATGGACCAGGCCTTCCAGTACATCAAGGACCAGGGTGGCCTGGACTCTGAGGATTCTTACCCCTACCTTGGAACTGTAAGTCTATTTACTCAAGTGTTATTGCAGGTTAAGTGAATCTGCTGTTCTCGCATGGATTGTCACTTCAGTTGCATGCATAACTACGTAATGTTTCGTTTTCTAGTAGGCAATACATATTTGTTGTGGTTTACAGAGGGGGGAAAAAATCTAGGATAAATTGGATTATTATTGAATTCAGCTTCAGACGTATTCAAACATGGTGATATGGTGGCAATTACCAAGAGCTCCCACTTTGTTTTTAACAAACCTAGGAAAAGAATTGTTTACTGATGATTTACTTCTGTTTTAGGATGACCAGCCCTGCCACTATGATCCCAAAAACAGTGCAGCCAACGACACTGGCTTTGTGGATGTCCCCAGTGGAAAGGAGCATGCTCTGATGAAGGCTGTCGCTGCAGTTGGCCCAGTGTCTGTGGCTATTGATGCTGGACATGAGTCCTTCCAGTTCTACCAGTCAGGTGAGCTGTGCTTTTAGTTCATACCAGTAAGACCAACAAATTGCCATTTTATGGACCCACCATCATACTTGTAGCTCAGCTGTACTGACACCGACTATAATCCCCACTTTAATATGTATTGCATGTTTCTTTTCAGGTATCTACTATGAGAAGGACTGCAGCAGTGAGGAGCTGGACCATGGTGTTCTGGTGGTTGGTTACGGGTTTCAGGGTGAAGACGTTGATGGCAAGAAGTACTGGATTGTCAAGAACAGGTATGAGAAGCAGTTGAATTCTGTACATTCATGAGCGTGACTTCCGTGTAGTTTATAGCAGATGCTGGATGGAATTGCATACGCTTACGATTTGTGGGCCTTTGTTTTATTTGCAGCTGGAGCGAGAACTGGGGCGACAAAGGATACATCTACATGGCCAAGGACCGACACAATCACTGTGGAATTGCTACAGCAGCTAGCTACCCACTGGTCTAACACCACAACCTCCGTTACACAGCGATGGTTTTAGAAGACCCTCAGTGTCTTGTTCGTTTCACACCACCTGGCTCTCTTCTGTGCTATTGCTGAATGAAGTGCACTGGCCGGTGCAGTGAAGAGCGAGTCAAGTGGGATACAGGAAATGTATTACAGCCACAATGAGTGTATGAATGGGTTGTCTGCCTGCCTGGTTTTCGCAGGTTTCAATGTGGAAAAACACTGTCCTAGGGAATTTAAGCAGTTTTAGTTTGATTTTACTTTTTTTTTTCTTGTTTCTTACTCCATGTAAATATGTTCATTTTAAAGCTAAAATGTAAAGGTCTCTTTATTTTACTTTCACAATCAAATAAACCTGTGGAAATGATGACAAATGGTGATCGTCCTTTTTTTTAATAACTGCCTGCATTAACCCCCCCCCCCCCCATGTTCTATGTGCATCTGAACTCCTAGAATCGAGAGTGAGTGTTCTTAATATTTTAATCATTGACCTAGTTGTCAAATTCCCTTTTGACCTTTGTCCTGTATCAGCAGTTTCGAGATATATGGGGCTGATAGTGATTATACACGTGCTGCAATAGGAAACAAACATGACTGTAATCTAGTGAACCTGTAATTATCCTGGGGAAACCAAGCTTCGAAATAAGATTCAGCCACATTCTACCAAAAAAATCAATCTAGGAGTTTACAAAGTTGTTCAAGAACAGTTTTATTGAAGGTTTGTTGAATTAAAAATGGTCCTGGCATGAGTATTAAGGGTTCTTGAGTAAAGTTATTGACCCTACAGCCCAAAATAACCTTTTACAAGTACATCACGGACCATAACATACACTTGTAAAGAAAAAAGTCCTGATGACCCTTTCATAGTGTTTTCTCCCAAATTGCATAAATCGGTTAGAAACCACTTCATAAGGTTAAAGCGTGTTTTATAAATGTGCTATAACTATAATTGGATCAGGTGTAGGACGCACAACACACCTGATCCAACTGATCATCTAATTAAAAAGCCTCTCCTGCACTGAAGAGGGTGTTAGGACTGGCAGGGGAACCTGTGCTCTGAAGAACCGTCTATTGAAAGGTTCCTTAGGGCACCGATTCTCAAACCAGTTCCAAGGGGCCTCCAGATGATCCACATATTTGCTTCAAACCCGAACTGTTGCACACTTGGATAGAGGAAAAATGTGGTCTGCCTGGGTCGTCTATGACTGTGAGAACCAAGCCTGGTCTTAGAGATTTACCTTACTCCGGAGTCTAGATCAGATTATACGTAGTCCAGCATGTTGGATGCAAATAAAAGTTAATCTCCAATAAGAAGGCTGGCCCACCGTCCATAGATGGCTTTATTTTTCATGAATGTGTATCATTGTTTTAAATCATTTGAGAACTCCAGCTATACATTTTGTACCCATTTCATAATGACTGGATTAGAAATTGTCCAGAATGAGTCCCAGAAAATGTTATAAGGACTTCCATTTGACTTTCATACTATACAATAAAAATAGGACTTCCTCTCAATTTGTTCAACTTTGAGATATCAACTATGTCACTGAGAGTGGTTTCGTGTGAAATGTGCCATTCAAGAGTAATTTACCATCTTGGACCTTGTTTATAGTGAAGCTAAGAGGAATCAGGGGTCTTGATATCTACAGCACAAAATATATATCATCCAACACGAACCTACATGTGTCTACTATAGCGTTACTATATGAGGCTGATGATGGTAAAACAGGGATACATTTATAAAAATAAGTTCTCTTTGTTTTATATCCTCCCATTTATATAGAACCACTCCGAAAAACATTTTAAATAATGAAGTCTGAGTGTATTATGTGGTTATGATTTTAAAATTATGAGATTATTAGAAAGACTAGTTGAATTCTCCTTTTAAAAAATCAGTACTCATATAAACAGTTTACGTTTTAGGCATATTCTTCTATTGTTTTGAAATATGTACAAGTTCAGAAAGCTCAGAGGACCTGTGGAGTAGAAGAAATCTCACATGGGCTCTTTAATGGGTTAACCCACATTAAACGCGGAGGATTTGGAGCTGTAAGACTTGGTAATGTTTGTGATAGGTTGAATGAAATGCTTTTGAAGGTGTTTTTGTTTTGGATAAACACACACACACAGATACACTGTTGTACTTTGTCTATTAGGCTCATGTTTTTTTACGACTCTAACTGTGATCTATATCCTGGTCAGTGCAGTGTGACATGACCGACTGGCTGAACTGTGTAGCGCAACACGTCCCCTGTTCTTCTCTGCTTATCTATATTTGTCCTTCATAGGCGCTACGTCAAGGATCACGCAGAAACCTTTCTCCACGTTTCAGAGCGCTGTCGGCAGACAGACACACTGAGGAACTGAATGAGGATCGAGTTACGGGCAGGAGGAGCCCCCTGTTAACAGGAAGCCTGGAGAGTGGACTTTACCAGCAACCAATCAACAAACCGACTTAGAACACAGTGTTCACAAACAGCTGACAAAGAGAGAGAGAGACAGAGACAGAGAGAGAGAGAGAGAGAGAGAGAGAGAGACAGAGAGAGAGAGAGAGAGAGAGACAGAGAGAGAGAGACAGAGACAGACACAGAGAGAGAGAGACAGAGACAGAGAGAGAGAGACAGAGAGAGAGAGACAGAGACAGACACAGAGAGAAAGAGAGGGAGAGAGGGAGGGAGAGAGAGGGAGGGAGGGA
>JBBJLR010000042.1:11224626-11239095 GCA_037577145.1 Brachypetersius gabonensis | reverse complement strand
GAGAGAATGCCAAGAGTGTGCAAAGCAGTAATCAGAGCAAAGGGTGGCTATTTTAAAGAAACTAGAATATAAAACATATTTTCAGTTATTTCACCTTTTTTGTTAAGTAGATAACTCCACATGTGTGCATTCATAGTTTTGATGCCTTCAGTGAGAATCTACAATATAAATAGTGGAAATAAAGAAAACACATTGAATGAGAAAGTGTGTCCAAACTTTTGGCCTGTACTGTAGATCCTAATGGAAAATGTAACGTAAGAAAAGGAAAAAATCAGGAAACCTAATCATTTTATTTATTGAGGGGGAAGATAGGAGGGCAATTACTGTTCTGACACCAATGTAACATTTTTTTTTTCCTGAAATCATAATTTAAAAGCTATTCTTTGTTTACACAGGTTGTCTTTCTCTTTTATTAAACTGTATTTGAAGATTTGAAACAGTTAATTGCGACAAATTTACTAAAGGAGTAGAAATCAGGGGCAAGGTTTTTCTTTTTTAACAAGACTGCTATGGTAATGCACTTAACAATTACTTTTGTCTATTTTTCAATAGATAACAGTATTACAGACAAACAGACACAAGCAAGTCTATTTGGGTTTACTCACGTTCATTACTTTTTAGCAGAATGAGCCTCATGACCCCAGTGATAAACTAAAGAAGCACACTTTTTTTTTGTAGGTTATGAGTGTTCAGATCAAATGTTTCCAAGAAATCATAACCATTGGCTACAGAGTTTACCATTCCTATGACCTCCCATGGTTCAGAACACTCAGCTGGTAAGTAAAGTTTTTGTGTCACAGTTTATTCACAGTCTCATGCTTTGTATGTCTGTGAAATACAAATATATTTTTCTTCCCGCCACAGCTCACCTCTGCTCATAGATAAACTAGTCATTCACTGGACTTGAGCAAAGTGCACTTCCAAGTTGGAGCCTTGCATAAAGTACACCCATGTGAACACTTTATCCAAATAATAACATTGCAGAGGATTTCTGAGAGAGGCTAACATACAGTGCTTGTTATTCATGCTTAAAAACACAAACGTCAATGAATGAATCTAATACTAACACTTTTCTTGCATTTCAGGTACTTCCTGATTTGTGTGAACTACTTCTTTTATGGGGAAACAGTGGCTGACTATTTCGGGGCATTAGTCCAAAGGGAGGAGCCCTTGCAGTTTCTCGTGCGCTATCATCGCTTCATTTCTTTTGCTTTGTATTTAGCAGGTGAGCTTGACAAGTCAGACAAAACACGCTTGCCTTTTCTGACAATGAAGAATTTGAATGTCATCAGTCAAAAAAAAAACAAAAAACCTGCTTGTCCGCTCTGACAGCATAGGACTTAAATGTTGTAGGTTTAGAAAATGGACATTGGTTTTTGGATCATGCCTTTTATTGCACATGCAGTCAAAGTCGTGCTATTTTCTAAGATGCTGAGAAATTGAATCCATGATTATGAATTATTTTTCAGTATAGTAATGACTGTGGGGATAACACATTCATTTATTGAAAAACATGCACAAAATGATAGATTTTTAAACACACTGAAGGGCAACTACACATAATGTTGTCCAAACCTGACATTGATTACAGCTGTTTAAATCTAAGTGTAATTTTTGCAGGGTAGTCATCTGCAATTAATCAGTTGTATTTTAGCTTTAAGTTTTTCTTTTCGTGCGTATGTATTAATGTTAGGGCTGCACCATAAAACAGAGGCCAATATATTACTCATCAACAAATAGGATAACTTAATGACCAATATCAGAGCTACATTGGACTTAAAGCTGATATTTACTGATCATGACCCCTGTGCATACACGCTGACACACTTTGTCACTGAAGTTCATTTAAAAAATTCTGTCTCCAGCTAATCACTCCATCACCTATTCACACCCACACTGTTTCATAGCAACTGCTGCATGGTTGAAGAAGCTTTACAGATCTTTACAGATCACAGAGTTTAAGTTGCTGTTTAGTGTTGAGTTTATAATTCTGTGCTGCCAGGCTGGATTGTGTAGCTGTAGCTAATTGAAAACAGGCCCCCAGTCTGTCATTGTGTGTTTTTCACACACACAAATAAAATTTATAACAATAAATATAATTTGTATAATAATGTAAATTACTGTATTTTGATTGTAAAGCAAATTGCTACAATAGAACAGATAAAAGGGGGCGGAGCATTGATGGGTCAGTTGGATAGTGGATCATACAGCAGCCCTCTCGTCCGTGCAAAATCTCACTCCTTGTCTGGTTAAAAAACTCCATGTGATATGTTTACCTACTGAATAAATGCTTAAAGTTATTGTCATGTCCAGGGGTTGACATAAGCCTTTTGCTGAGTACCTATATAAATGAATTGGTACGCATCCAAATTCAAAATTTTTCACTTTACCATGGGCACTAAAACCCCCTCAGATCCGTGGAACAGGGGCAGATCACTCCTCTCTGGACTTGCGAACGGGTCTTGTTCTGATGCAGGCCGTGAAGTCGAAGGGGGGTGGGCCATGAAGTCGAGGGGACGGGGCACATAGTTACAGAAGCGCTGAGATCAGATCTGCTCTGACTGAATTTTGATTGGTGCAGAAGCGAGGCTCCGCAGGCCGGCAGGAACCCTATTTTAAAACATCATTTATTATTTTTCCTTATAAGGTTTTCCTTTCCTGAGTGGTGGTGCTTAGAGATCCAGTCTAAATGTACTCAAATTAGGTACACATTTGCGCAGCAAAGACTGAAAACTGGTGCGCGTTTGTCGTACCACATACGTCGGTTCTTGCTTGCGTACCACTTCTGTCAATCCCTGATCATGTCTGACCTGCCTTTGTAAAGCAGTCAGTGAAATGTTTCTAGATTACCCTTTAAAGTAATTGTATCGGACACAAAAGGTTTCCTTTCTATATCGGTGCATCGCAGATTAAAACCATGAAGATAGTACATAGTCCCCTTATAGTTGAAATGTTTCCAAGAACATGTGTTCCCATATAATATATATTATTCCCATATATTTTCATATAAATCAAAATGACCAATGTCTATGGTTTTATATGCATTTCTGTTGTGTATTAAAAAGTATTCCTCCATTGTTTTTGGAGTAAAACTGACCGCATGTTATTTGCCTTTCACAGGTTTCTGCATGTTTGTTCTGAGCTTAGTGAAGAAACATTACCGCCTGCAGTTTTATATGGTGTGTACCGTGCATGTGGTGTGCAAGCATTAAATACTCATGGCTCTCATTAACAGGCTCTTTCACAACACGAGGCATTTTAGGAGCTCTAATATACAGATAAAAACTCACAAAAGTATCCTGTGCATTAGGAACAGGCTGTATAGTTGTAAAATGTTTTGTGTGCGGTGTGTCTGTTACTCACTGACATAAGTGGTTCATGAAAACTTGACAATATATTCAGGAACTATGTGCATTCTGGGAATGTATTTGATCTGATCTTTTAGCCCAGGCCCTAGTTCAAGTTATGGGTTTAATGTATTATTTCACTGAGCTGCATGCATTGCTCTCGATGGGTTATACACTAGTTGGCCTATAGTTACATGAGGCAATTTTATCAGGTAAAACTACTTCTCAGGGATCTTCTTTTTGCCTGTTATGTACTAAGTTACACAGCCAGATTTGTTGAAACTACACATTAGCACATAGTAAAAATACCATGCAACCATTCACTCTAGGTGTTGTCTATACTATGCATATGCTAATGTGTATAGATTGACTGTACACTTCACCTGTTGGCTCATGTACAGTATATATTGCATAAAAGGGTTTATTTCACTACTATATTACATTATTTCTAAAATTATCACACTTGACAGCAGATAGGAGTATCGTTCTTTGCAGTTCACGCAATAAGGAATTTTTGTATCATCGGAGTACCTCAAGTCTAAAACATCACCTCAGTGCAAAGCATTCAGACGTGAACTTGGCGTTCCGAACCAAAACAGCTCCTGAGCCCAGGCTTGAGATGCCTTGTATGCATGGGCCATTATACCATAGGAGAGTATAACCATTATAATAGGGGACACACACGTACATTAACATCAGTGTCACTGGGTGTTTGTGGTGGTGCGAGGAAAAGTTTGTTTTGATGTATTGATTGAGCTGTGCTGTAACTGTGCATTGCACCATCATCATCCTGCAGTGACCAAATGTCATCCTCATTGATGGTGTGTTTGTGTGTGTGCTGGTCTTTATGTATGTGTGCTTGTGTGTGTGCTTGCCATTTCAGTTTGCTTGGACCCATGTGACCCTGTTGATTGTGGTAACTCAGTCTCACCTGGTCATTCAGAACCTGTTTGAAGGAATGATCTGGTAAGCAGGAATCACCGACCTGTCTCAAACTTCTGGCACTCTGACCAACACTGGCTAAAAACCCAAACTACTACTCCCTCACTACATGTCTTCGTTGGCTAATGTTCCACAAAATATTTCTGTTTGTTGTTTGGTGGGAGATTGGACATCAGTTTCTAGAGGTCTTGCAGCTCCTTGAGCATGTAGTCGCTGTCCTGTCAAAACCTCGTAACATTACGTGATTTAACTGATGTGAAAACTGCATTACAAATGAAATATGATGAAATGTGGGGGTGGTGGCCTAGTGGTAGGATACTTGCCTCCGGACCAAAAGGTCATAGGTTCGAATCCTACCTCCAGCACACCACCACTGGGTCCCTGAGCAAGACCCTTAACCCCAAGCTGCTCCAGGGAGACTGTCCCCTGTAGTTAGAGAATGGAAGTCTCTTTGGATAAAAGCATCTGATAAATGCCATAAATGTAAATGTAAATGAAATATCCAAAATTACCTACTAAATGCAATTTAGAATCTTTATTTCTCCTTCTATAAAGTTGTGGAGATTTTGTTATGATGGCAACAGAGTGTAAAAGAGCATATTTTCATAAACTTGAGTGTAGGAATAATTTAGTGTATTAGTCTTGTTGAATATCCAAACTCCCATCATCATCCACAAAAGGACCTGTATTGGTTCATCTCTCTGTATTTTTTTAAACAACCTGACTTGCTGGACCATGAATGACAAAATGTGTTCTTTTGTGCTACAGGTTCATTGTCCCGATATCCATTGTCATCTGTAATGACATAATGGCTTACTTGTTTGGCTTTTTCTTTGGAAGAACACCTCTGATCAAGGTAAGCTTGCCTATATGGTTAAAGTGTTATTCATGTAGTGAATCTACCAGTAACTGTGTTGATTAATTTAAGTTTAAAAAGTCCAGACAAAAATAAACTGAACAGTAACAGACATACACCAATCAGCCATAATAGTTAAACCACTGGCAGGTGGAGGGAATAACATAATAACCTGATAAAAAGATGTGAACTGTGACATGATGTGAGATGTATTAGGCAGCAGGTGAACAGTCAGTTCCTGAAGTTGATTTGTTGGAAACAGGAAAAATGGCCTGGCTAAAGGATCAGAGTTACTTTGACAAGGAAATCCACAGCTCAGTGATGTGATTAGTGTGAAGGCCAGCCCATCTGCCTCCGATCCAACATCGCCTAAAAAATGCTGGCTATGATAGAAATGGAACAACGTTGCATGGTTTGATGAGTCACATTTTCTTTTACGTCATGAGAACCAGCTGGGGAAGAAATGGCACCAGAATGCATGATGGGAAGATGCTGAACCCGCAGAGGCAGTAACGTGATGCTCTGGCTAACGTTCTGCTGGGAAACTTTGGTATCCTACCAACTGAGCTACCTCCACCCATTCATGTGGCATTCATGTGGATGTTACTTTAACATGTACCATGTAATCTTTGTCACAGACCAACTACACACCTTCATGGCAACAGTGCAGTATTACCTTTTGGCAGTGGCCTCTTTCAGCAGATAATAATGCATAGTAAAGCCACACAGCAAAAAACAGTTCAGGAATGGTTTGAAAAACGAAGAGTTCAAAAGGTTGCCTCCAAGTTCCCCAAACTTCAGTCTTGATCGAGCATCTATGGGATCTTCTGAAGAGGACAATCCGACCTGGGCCCATCTACATTAAATTCTCCTGCCTAATATTGTATATGTCCCTTCTGAGGTAGGGACTACACACAACTTGTGAAGGTGCGCTGTGGGATCTGGCAGCGAGGGGCCTGGTTTGCCTTCTACCATATGCAGCTCCAAACTCTACCGGTGCAATGCAGTCTGTTCTGACACCTCTCTGTTATAGCCAGCACTTTTTCAGCAAATTATGCTTCAGTAGCTCTTCTGCAGGATTGGACTAGACCTTGGCTCCCCATGCACATGAATTAGTCTGTCACCCTGCAACTGGTTCTCCAGTTCTCCTTCCCTGGATTTTTGGAGGTACGAACTACTGCTTACCAGGAACACCCCATAAGACCTGCTGGCTGATTGGTGTGTGTTATGCTACTTGTATTGTTATGTAAACACTAACTGCACATTTGTGTAAAAATGAATCTTCACAAACCCACTTAGCAACAAGTCATGTGAGAAACGGTTTACTTTTACAATCAACTCCCAATGTTTCCTCACAGCTCTCTCCAAAGAAGACCTGGGAAGGCTTCATTGGAGGCTTCTTCTCTACAGTGGTCTTTGGTTTCATTGTAAGCTCACAATCGAAAGCACAAATTTAAATAATCAAGAGAACGAAGGTTTATTCCACATGTAGATTTAGATGTAGATGTACTTTTTTGCTTGTCTTTGCAGTTTGCCTACCTGCTGTCCCAGTACCAGTACTTTGTGTGTCCAGTAGAGTACAACAGTGAGACTAATCGCTTTGCTGTGGAATGTCAGCCTACAGACCTGTTTGTTATGCAGGAATACAATCTACCTGCAATGGCTCAGAATATTCTTGGATGGGTAAGGAAGTGTCCTCAGATCTATGACCTGTAGAAACTGCAGAGGGTTCAGTAAAGCACCTGACGTCAGCCTAGTGCCAGACACAGTAATGGATTATTAATGCTGTGATGATACCAAATTTGATGTTTACTTGGCTTTTTCCAAACTCTCTTTAGCTCTTTGCATTAAACAGGCTGTTTTTCTTACATTTGTTTTAAATTACCTCCATTCTGATTGGCTATCCTGCATTGTGCCTTAATCAATAGTATGGGCTCAAACACGTCTTATAACTGAACTGATAATAATAACTGAGCTGGCTGATGGGTAATACTGTCACTCCCCTTTCATGAGTCTCCAGGTTCATTTATTCTGCACCAATAAGAGTCACTGGGCAGCAAGTCTGGATTCTACTAATCATGCCTATCATTGTAACATGACTGAACATGAATATAAGAGTCTATAAAATAAGTACCGGTTTGAGTATCGCTGTAATATTATAATTAGCTTGCTCGATCAGCATCGGGAGATGTTACACAGAGACAAAATATAGAACTGCATGTTCCTCATTAGGCGTAATAATTCTGTTGAGTATTTTGTGAATACATTCAAAGCAAAGGATTATTGCTTTATTGCATTATAAACTGCATTTTTTTTTTTATTGCAAAGCCCTGTCCTGCAATTAGTGCTCAACATTTGTGACATTATTTTGTGAAGATTTATTATTGGAAAGTAAGTGCTCCAAATAAGGCACTATTCTACAGATATATGAATATCTATGTGTGCCAAAAGAAAAGAAAAAAATACATAGTGTGTTAGTAAGGTGTTTGTGATGTACTGTGATGTACTGTGATGAGTAAACAAGCACAGTACATTACACAGACTAAACCTGCATCATGCACTTCTTCACATATTCTCTTTATCTACAGAAAACGGTCAACCTGTACCCATTTCAGATTCACAGCATTGCCCTCTCCACATTCGGTTCACTGATTGGACCTTTTGGGGGATTCTTTGCCAGCGGATTTAAAAGAGCTTTCAAAATCAAAGTAAGTATAACCATCACTCACTTCCTCTAGTAATAAGTGAGTAATCTATTTTGCCCCGTCAGTTACACTAACAGATTTTCTTTCCGTAGGATTTCGCAGACACCATCCCTGGACATGGTGGCATCATGGATCGCTTCGACTGTCAATACCTAATGGCAACTTTTGTTCATGTTTACATAGCAAGCTTTATCAGGCAAGGATATGTAACTTCTACATTGACCTTTAGCGCACAGCACGTGTTACATATGCAACCGTTCTTGCTTTCACTTTTAAACCAAAAGATAAGCCTCTACATTAACATATTTTCTATAAAAAGTATTATTTGAAGCTAATTTTAGTTTGACATTAGGATATTGTAACACAAAGGTGGCTAGCTAAGAAGATGGTTAAAAGAAATTAGGATGCTCTCTATATATGAGTTCATGAAAAACAGTTTATTATGCAGTAATTATGCAATTGGTTACAAAATATTAAAATGTAGCGGTATCTGTATGTTCAAATAATGTACAAAAATGAAAAAGATTTTTTTTTTATAGCAATGATACAGAACAATATTGGTGTACACAGTAATGTGCTCACTCTGATTTATGCATAGGTCTCTTATCCCATGCAAATCAGTCAAAAACATCACTGGCATTCTGTGTGGTATCGTTACTTTATTGACACTTAAAACATATCCCGTCCAAACAGATCTCAGGGATATTTTTCTTGTTTCTGTGGATTTCTTTCTTGATTTATTAATAAAGAAATAGTTATTCTGAAACAGTGGTTCCCAGTCCTGGTTCTGGAGAAAAATTGTTATAGAAAAGGGTTTAAAAAGCTGCGTAATCAAGTGATATTCCACTGTTCTCTCCCCATTATTCTAGGGATATGCTGAACTAAAACTGTCCTTTCTTTTTGTGATCTAGGGGTCCGAACCCCAGTAAAGTGTTACAGCAGCTGCTGGTCCTTCAGCCTGAGCAACAGCTCAGCATTTTCAACACACTGCGCAACCACCTGAGAGAGAAGGGCATGCTGCCCTCTGCTGTGCTGGAGCAATGAGGGAATGGTCATCCTACCACTACTACAGTTACAAAGAGTAACCTTTAACTTATTAGCCATTTACACAAGACTGTGGAAGCATACAACCCCCCGAACGCGCAGTCCAGCAATTCTGGTGATTCTTTACAACAAAATGAACACAATGCAGCAGACTTAACCTCACGCTTCCGCACGAGCAGCTCACTGAACAACAAAGGTGCCAGCACCAGCCTGAGCCACAAGGTGGCGCTACACTGAACTGTCTGAGATGTCTTCCAAAAAAAGAAAAAATGGAAGTACATGGTAAGTGACTATAGGAGGTTCAAATGTTTGATAATAGTTTGTTTTTTTTTATTGAGAGTGAAAGCATTGCACTGATTCTGAAATTGATTCTAGTGTAGTTTATTAGGGAATATTTTAGATTCTACTTTGACGGCAATAATTCTAGACTGAGGTTGGGTTTCCGAAATAGCCATGGTTAGCATGCTAACAAGTGCTTCATTAATGATTACGATCTTACTGGCAGCACATTATGGAAAAAAAAAAAACCTACAGATGCATGTTTCTCAGTGTACCTCGCTAAAAGTAGCCGTTTTCACTTTTCTTGTTCCTTATCAGTAGCACTGGAGTCAGTTAGCATTAAAGCTGTAGGGCAGATTATGTACATATGTCTTATGTATTCATGTAAATAGATAGATTATACTAAAAGATTTACAGTATAATATATAGAGCATATTTGTGTGACTCGTTAAATCTCAAGGTATGAGGTAATATATGCAACAACAACAAAAAAAAATAGATGTAACTTATTTCATGAAATTTAGCATGATCAAACCTCAGTGGAGAAGAGAGTTTGGGGGATGAATAAGACTTGAACTGATTGCTACTTGGGGTGAAACGGCTTTTTTTATGGGAGATGATTTGAAGTGTAATCTGTGAATTGAACATTTTGCTGTGCTTCCACTACACCGTTGACCAGTCTTAGTTGCACTGTAGTTGGGCGAGGTGAAGGGCCCGCCAGAAGTTTTTTTTTTTTTTAAATGTCCTCTTCAGGTTTTATCAAACTATGACGTCTCGTGGTAGACTCTGTGGGTTTAGGATATTTTAAGGTTTGATCGTGTTTCGATGAAGATTGCTTAAAATCTGAAGTAGATTCAATATGTGCACTTAACTTCGTTAAGTCCTCTGTTAGCAACATTGTGCGTTGCAGGAACTGATCTGAATATACGTTTAAAAATGGGTTTGGATTTTCTAGTTAATCTGTTTAGCAGAAATCCTTCCTAATTGTTTACCAAAGCTCTGTTTTTTGTTTTTTTTTTGTTTGCTGTATAAAATCCCATAACAACATCAGCTCCATGCTTAATGGAAATAGAAATAGGTCACACCAAAAGTACAAACCCTGAAACTCTCTCAACTAAGGAGTCCATTGAAATGTAACTTTAAGAGTGGGTCAGCAGGTTCGGATGGAGCGCCAGGTTCCTGGAGGTGTTGAGTATCAGTTTCAGTAATTACACACTGCAAAACATATGAATTTGACTATTGATGGCTTCACTCTACCAGTTTTGCACTTTTCCAGTAGGGAAATATCCTGCCGTGGACTTCCCCTGTCCAGTGACCTTTACTCTAGAAGTAAAGTATGGACTTAGTGGAGTTTGGGACCAGATGTTTGTACTGTATACTTTAAATCAATGGATATGAGGCAATATGTGCATTCCCCTAATGATGTGGCACTCTGTCCTTCTTTATACATCCTTATCTGCTGTCTGTTTACAGGTACTCCTTTGTTTTCCCTTCATGTCTGGTGTGTTTTAGGCTTTCTTTAAGTCATGGCTAAACTTATTCTTGCCATTGACTGTTTGTAGCCACATATGAATGTTGCATGTCTATTAGACGTAACCCTTTCAGACCAAATAAGAAAATACACAATTGTAGTCGGGTCTGTAGCTTAAAAGCAAGTGGCTGAGGCTACCAGAACTGTACTGTTTTCAATTTTTGAGTTATTGCACGGTTTGTTGCAATGTTATCCAAGATGTAATACCATACATGCATCTACCGTTCAGTAGTTTAACAGCAAATGCAGGTTCAGTTTATCTACTCATAAATGTTATGCACTGTTAAAAAAAACAAACAAACAAACAAAAAAAACAGTTGGGATCTCATTGTTCTTTTGTTTTAATAACTATTTATGACTTTGATTTACAGATATGTTTTCTTATATAAATATCTATATAAATCTGTTTTAAATGGGCAATATTTAGCAGTTGGTTTTACCATGAATATATGAACAAAAAAACGGTGTTGGGGCAATTTAAAGAAATCAAACAAAATGTATAAAGTTGATTTATTATTAATAATTATTATATTATTTTGTTATCATTGGAGGTTAATAAATCTTGTATTTTTTTTCTTTACATTTCGCTTCCAATTGTCTTTTTTTTTTTAGCATCCCCCACCCCTACGATCACAGAAAAAAATACAGATGCACATAAATTCTGACAAGAAGCAATTTTAATAAACAGATGTGTAGCAGGTTAAGTTTAAACAGTGATTTTTACGTCCCTTGTGACATTCAGATGTCTCTTTCAGAAATACATGCTGAGGTGCTAAGAACACACAATGGTCAGAAGGTCAGGAACACTCGCCTCACATTAACGAAACAAAATGTTGGACAGATACACAACAACTCCTACAGTGAACACACTCAGCAGTCATAACCCAAACTCAAACATCTAACCTGCTTTTCCGAAACATGACTGATCGTCAACATTTAAGTCAACACAACAACATGCAAATCATAATGGCTTACATTAGGTTCTTCAGTATGAACAGGAATCAAACCTGAAGTCAGGATCTCAGGTAAAGTGCAATAAGGTCTTCCCTTAGTCCTCTAAGGTGCTTGACTGATTTATCACATCGACTGGAGTGCAAATTTCTATTCTGTTGAAGTACTAAGAGTCACCTCACTGATGTCAGTTGAACTGTTTGAAAAGCTCTTGCCCCTGGAAAGTGAAGTCTTGGCAGAACGTTAGCACTGATACTCGTTCTTTGGGAGTGAGTGTTCGTAATTTTGTCTAAATCTTTAGAAATAACTAACTTCTGTAGCCCTTAAGGCATTTCTTGAATTACGTCCAAGTAGTTCATTCATCTAGCAGGGAATAATATAAACTTAGGTTAAAAAATCCAATTAAAATAGCTCCTGATAAGTTACTGATGTAAAATTTTATTAGATTTTGTTATACTTCTAATGTGCTGTTGAGACTTGAGACAGATTCCTGTTTTGTTACTTGGTCTGTAATTCTTGATCCACTGAGGCACTGGCCTCTGATTGCTTTGCCCAAACCATGCTCTACACTCTCTGAATGGGAGTGCTATTAAAATAATTTAAGTTAATTTAAACGATATGTTTTAGTCAGAAGTGCTTACAAGAATGTCTGGAATTTTTTGCAGAACAACTTTGGTACAATAGTGGACAGAAAAACTTCAACATGATGCTGCTTTGCAAATGTTTTGGTTGTTTGAAAATTAAGGAAGGATTAAAGTTAGAGGTGGGTGGATTTAGTTGTCATAGGCTTTCATGTCCATGCTTACAAATGAGCAAAATTGCTGTCACTCTGTTGCAAATTATGATATGCGTGACATAAGGGCCCGTATTCACAAATTTTTTTTTTACGCCAGAGACTCTCCCAAATGATCAAATCAAATACAAAAACCTTTGTAATTATTATACCCAAATATTGAGTTAGTATAACTAGCAGTCTGGATTTATTTGGTAAGCCAACAATAATCAGGGACTTGCAAAAATCGTGCTCTGTTGATTTACATGGTTCAACATATTTTAAATTGCTCTATTCAATTTTTTTTGTCTAATTACTCATGAATTTTCGCTAAAATTTTCATTGTGCTTGAATTTTGTAGTTCCAAAGTTCCAATACTACAAATGACTTCTTATTAGGTAAGAACGGTGGCTCTTAATGAATTAATGTTAGTGACAAGGTAATAATTGCTACATAACTCCTAACTGAGAAGGTAAACAAAAGGCATTTGTTGAGGAAGTCTAAGATTGTCTGTGAATACGGGCCCAAAACCTGCAGGACATACCGCACCGCCGAACCTCTTCTGCTAGGTAACGATGTCATTAAAGGGCAGGCGCATGTCATCCTCTTCCGCCGGCGTGTTTCCGACGTCGGGCCTGGCGGGGCAGAAGAGCCACCTGAGCACAGCCAGCGTCACCCGCACCAGCAGCCTGAGCAGGAGGAACGCGAAGGGGACGCCGATCTCCATCAGGTGGAAGATGGGTGCGCTGAAGCGGCTGAGGATGCAGGTGAAGAAGAACGTTCCCAAAGCTATGCAGGGATAGAGCGAGAGTTTGGCGAACATGAAGGCATGCTCCCGGCCTCCGTAGCGCACGTATGGGTGAAGCGTCTCGCGCTCCGAGAAGAGTGCAGTGACCCACATGGCCAGCTGAAAGAGTCCTGCGAAGAAAATAATGACACAACTGATCTGGATGGCCTCCAGCTCGTTGCGGGACCCGCGAGGGAACTCGTGGGTCAGCTGGTACGCCAGCGGTAGACCACCTATGAAGGCCAAGGAGAAGGTGTTGAAGAGGCCCATGAGACGGGTGGCCCGGGTCACGTGTAGGAAGAGCGAATGGTGGACAAACCACAGCAGGCCCACGGTGGCGAAGGAGCCAAAATAGGCCAGGTACTCAGGACCGTAATCTTGAAGAGCCGCAACGAGGCTGCCGCCGAACTCCTTCTGTACGAGGGAAGGGTCCGGCACGTTGTCTTCACTGCAGCCAACAGGAGAGTAGACATTAGGTTAGTAAGAGCTTATGGAATTAGTTAATAAGTATCAGCACCAGTACATACAGTGCTGAAGAGTCAGGCAGTATTATCCAGAGCAAATGACAGTCATTAGTTACAGGGACAGTCCCCCTTGAGCAACAGCGGGTTACGTCTCTTGCTCAAGGACACAGTGGTAGAAAGTCGGGGTTGACAGGCAAGTGTTTTACCTATTAGGCCACTACCTAGTTCTCATGATAAATTAAGTCACAATAGGTTTTAGTAAGCAAATGGTAGATACTGTCAATGTTGCTTCGCTAAACATTCCAAGCCCCTCTTAGTGCTGACACTGTTTGGTTGCGCTGCAAGGAAACGCGAGCGGCCCAAGACAACCTGACAGCTCTGGTTCACAAGGCAGGGTTGAGTTCACTGCACCTTAAACAATTGCAGAGCTTGTACAAAATACACAACAACTAAGACGGTCCTTTTTTCAGTCTGCCTGAACTGATAAGTAGAGCTGAAACATTTAGTCACGAATAACATGGTTTATGGGGAAACATGTAATTTAAAGGAGCTTCACAGTGCTTCATTGTGTCTTAATCCTGTTCATTCATTAACTGCAGTTTCACATATACTTGATTAACAGATTATGGACTGCCTTATTATCAGGGGTGTCAGTGCAAAGAAGAGTGAAACTGCGGACGGTCGGTCGGTCCGTCCGTCCGTCGACCCGTCCGTGGAGATGTAGTGTTTCAGTGTGTGGTAGCGCGGGAGTGTTTGGAGTTTTACATGGCCGTCCTGTGAGTGACTCATCA
>JBBJLR010000042.1:11201060-11216878 GCA_037577145.1 Brachypetersius gabonensis | reverse complement strand
AGAGATACAGAGAGAGAGAGAGAGAGAGAGAGAGAGAGAGAGAGAGGGAGGGAGAGAGAGACAGATAGACAGAGAGAGAGAGTGAGAGAGAGAGATAGTGAGAGAGGAGACAGAGAGACAGTGAGAGAGAGAGAGACAGAGAGAGAGAGAGATAGTGAGAGAGAGGCAGAGAGAGATACAGAGAGAGAGAGAGAGAGAGAGAGAGAGAGAGAGAGGGAGAGAGAGAGAGACAGACAGACAGTGAGAGAGAAACAGAGAGACAGAGACAGAGACAGAGAGAGAGAGAAAGAAAGAGAGATAGATACAGAGAGAGAGAGAGGGGGAGAGAGAGAGAGAGATAGACAGAGAGAGAGAGAGAGAGAGTGAGAGAGAGAGATAGTGAGAGAGGAGACAGAGAGACAGTGAGAGAGAAACAGAGAGACAGAGACAGAGAGAGAGAGACAGAGAGAGAGAGAGCCCATTTTTTGTGGAAAGCAGGCAAATTTTATAGAGGGACCCCCACCACGGCGAGAACTCCCCCGGAGCGGCCAAGTGGGCCCTCCACTTCGTGTCCGGCCTCCCCTTCAGGTCAGTAAAGAAGAAGGACTTTACACTGACATGGTACAGGGTTTTCCTCCCTGCCAGAGAGAACCGGATGTTCCGTAGGTTCCGGAAGGAGAGTATATGACCGGAGTCTGTGTGATCAGCAGCAGCCAGCGGGGAAACACACAGTTCTGGGAAAGGAGGGCAGGTCACACTCTTACCTGAAATGTGCCGTAAATATTCCTTCAAATTCCGGGGTAAAGCACCTTCAACCTTATTCGAAAGATTCCCAAGTACCCTCACAGACCGGAACCTTACTCCGACCGCGAGTGATTCAGGAGAAAAGAAAGAACCAGAGTCAGCATTTAAAACATGTTTGACCTTTGTGACCTCGAATTCCAGAAACGTCTTGTGAACTGAGTTGTTTAACGTGAGTTGCGAGGAAAAGAAAGGATTATCAAACAGCGGCTCTTCCAACCCATAGTGGTCATTTTCCACCCGAGCCACCCGGAACAAGCGCCAAGCGTTCAGCACTGAGGCATAAAACCCCCCCACCCCAGTGTGCATTAGAGCGTCTCCAGAGAGTAAAAACACCTGTTTATCGTACTGAAGGCCACCGCAGCGGCGCAGCAGGGCGAGGGCCACATGCATCCACGGCAGCCAGTCAGTGCTGTAGAGCAGTTTCTGGGCATAGAAAGAGAGAAAGAGTAAGAGAGAGAGAGAAAGAGAGAGAGAGAGAGAGAGAGACAGACAGACAGACAGAGAGACAGAATGAGAGAGACAGAGAGACAGAGACAGAGAGAGAGAGAGAGACAGAGAGAGAGAGAGAGAGAGAAAGACAGAGAGACAGAGAGAGAGAGAGAAAGACAACGAGAGAGACAGAGAGAGAGAGAGAGAGAGTGAGAGAGAGAGAGGGATGGGAGAGAGAGAGAGAAGGAGGAGAGAGAGAGAGAGAGAGAGAAGGATGAGAGAGAGAGAGAGAGAGAGAGAGAGAAGGATGAGAGAGAGAGAGAGAGAGAAGGATGAGAGAGAGAGAGAGAGAGAAGGAGGAGAGAGAGAGAGAGAGAGAGACAGAGAGAGATGGTGTGAATGTATGATTGAGTTTTAACCAGTTACTGGGTTAAACCCCATAAACCCTGAATAGTTGGGCGTGACTAAGTGCTTCTGAAATGAAATATGAGCGTATTAAAATACAAACGGATCAAAAAGCACAATAAATATGAATGAACTCATTAGTGTCAACAGTTAATTGCTTTCATTCACTGTAGCACAACTGGAAGATTCTTTGACAGATCATTTTTATTTACTGCCAGTAATTAATTCACTGTATATGTATATTATATCCATTAGAACTGCACTAATAATACATGAGAGTGACTTAATGAATTGCCATAATACTGTACAATGACAGGAGTCACAGACAGCTTCGTTTTCATTATCTTAAAAAGCAGCCAAATAAATATACTCTCCGCATTTGAATGAGTAGGTCTGTGATCACGCCAGGTAGGCTATGCATTGGTTTCCTGGATCTGGCAACCCTGACCACCGTAGTAAACATATACAATATAGCTGTGGTAAAGTATCCAGCATTTCAGCCAATGGGAGATGTTGAACGCTAATGAAACTCAAATTGGGAGCTTAATGAAGATGGTGCTTGTCAGCAGAGCAGTGATCGTGCCCGGGAACTACTGCCACCAGCAGGAGTTGTAGAACTATTGTGATGTTCTACGAAGGATTTTGGGGGATTTTTTGCAAAAAGTATGCTACAGAATTAAAAATATTTGGTATCATAAAAATATGCAATAAATTGCTGATTTCACAAGATTTGACGCAACTGTAACGTCTCAGGGTGGCTGCCGTTTAAAGGCAGCCTTTAGTAAGGGTATAGTTGTGGGATGCATGTTCCACAGGTGTGGGCTTTGTCACAGGGTGGCTGCCGTTAGAGGCAGCCTTTTAGTTCAGTTTATGTTCACGGTTTAGTTAAGTTCAGGGTGGCTGCCGGTAGAGGCAGCCTTTATGAGTTAAGCCATGTGTCGGGGTGCTTGTGTGTGATCAGCAGGTTGGCTCTGAGCTTGTGAGAAGCTCAGAGGCACCTGGTGATTACACACAGGTGCTCCAGTTTAAAGTACTCCGGGCTTAGAGCTCAGGCAGCAGCGTGAGTGCTTGAGTCTCCACAGCTGGGCTCGTTAGGAGCTGCGTGAGGAGAGTTTTGTTTCACCTGTAAATTGTTTCGCCTACTGAGCAAAGTACTGGTGTTTTACAGTTTTCTTGAGGATGGAAGAGAGACTTCACCAGGAACAGCTCAACCACCATTTACGAGTAGAATCATACAGGACCGAAGGAAAATGAATGCTAGATCTGTGATTTCACAATGGTGTAATTCCGTGGGCCACAAGTTTGACGGCCGTTTCCATTTTCTAATACAGCAGAAGTTCACCTTGTTGAGCTCCTCCATGTTGCACGCTGCCGCTTGTCAGAGAAAATAATATCACAAAAACAATATAACACTCCTTACCTGCTGTGTTAAAATGCTGTATGATCATCACTTTAGCCTTCCAGCTCCACAGAGAAACGGTGTTCTCACAAAACAGACGACAAAACTGCATTATTCAGTCTGGTAAGCATATTGATGCTCTGCAACATTAACAAGCAGTGTGGGTTCCATTTCATGGTGTGTAACCTCTGTAATTTATACCAGCACTGTGATGGATATTAGATGCCCTGCATCTGTACTCTGGATTGCAAGAGGAGGAGGTGAAGCTGGTTGTGTGATGGATGATGAAGTGGGAATTTCAAAGGGTAGTTTGAGCTTGTGGCTTTTAGCTTCATGAGCAATGCCTGTAATGGATGGGGTGCTTCAGAGCACGATTCCAGTTGTGATAACACCTCTCACGCTTGCGTAAAGGGATGCGGTTCTGGATGATTAATTGTCTTTACGTCAAAATCATTATTTAAATTGCAATCGCAGTGGTTTTCATTCAAGCCAGAACAAGCTGAACCAATAAACCAGACCTGACCAGTCAGGCCTGGGCGTAACAGGACACTAACATAGGTGCTAATTTGTTCATTTTTGCTATGAATCAGAAACTGTATTGATCTTGTCGGAAACTGCTTAAATACTAATAATGCTGCTAATTTCTGTAGTTTCGTGCATGGCTTTTTCTTTACAGTCATGTTTAATTATAGCCTGCTTTATCAAACGTGCTTAATTTTTAACATAATGTTAATAATAATGTAATTGCAGTTAAAGATGTAATGTAAATGTAGAGTAAATGTTGTAACTGAGCATAATTCTTTTGTTGGTGGTTTAGTGACTCTAATGTACAAGCAACTGCATACAGTCTTTGGATCCTTTTCATACAGGGACAAGATACGTGGCTGGTGTGGCTGCTGGGGTTCACTAATGTCAAGCCGAAGCTCTTCTGATTCCACTCGTTTAATCAGTGGGTCTTAAACAACTGATTAGTTGAGGTGAGCTGAGCTCCTGTTCGCTTGGAATGAAAAGCACAGTGTCTTTTTTCCAGAACTGGACTTTGACGGTCAAACATGCTTGGGGCATGATACAGATTGTGTACACTTTCAGTGCGAAGAATATAATTATGATCTAACATTACGTTTGCATTTTACAGGTGACACTGTGAAAATACTGGAAAATTGGAAACAATTATTCAGACGATTTTGTTCTTGTTATTTAATATACCAACAGTTCACATATACATTTCCAATTCACACATAATGTCTTCAGACTTGACAAGGAAAAAGTATCCAGACATTATATATTTAAACATAAACAAAAATGTTTCATATTACATATTGATCTTACATATCGCTGCAAAAATGAAAATAAAAATCCTCTCCACCTGCTGTCATGATAAAAGACATGATGAAGGTGGAGTTTCCTTAAGTTTTCTGGTACTACATGATTAAACTAAATTGTAAGTCACAGAGCCCTAGCAAAGACCTTAAACATATCATTGTTTGAACGAAATGTCAGTTGAAAATAAGGCTTGTCTTAACTATTATAAGGAAGGTAAAAGAGAAGCCATTTGAAAAGAGTAACAGGATGATTTGAAAGCATTAGGAACAAGAGGCGCAGAAATGTAGGCCTTAAATTTGCCCACAAGAATCAGGACCGATCAGTAAAGACCAATGTACTTATTAAGAAAGGTTGTGTTTATGATCTTAAGAACACCATGCCTACAGTGAAGTATGGAGGTGGGAGCATCATTATATGGTGCTGCTAATCTGCAAATAGTGCTGGGGCGGTAAAGATCATTGAAGAAATCCAAACTGAATCTGAGGAGGAGATGTTTCAACAAGAATATGACCAGAAACACATGGTCAAAACAACTCAAGTATGTTTTCTCAAAATGGTGAAGGGGAGTGCACAGCCTAACGAGCCCCTTGACTTGAATCACCTTGAATATGTAAGCAGCATTTTGAAACCACAAGTCAATCAGAGGGACCCTCATGTCTTTGGGGAATTGGAGGCCATTTGCTGGGGTCATGAACGGAACCACGGTGCTGCAAAAAGGGCATTATTTCTCACAACATGTGTGCTTTTTTGTTTATTTTTATGAGTGTATTAAAAGGGTGGCAGGTCATTCTTGACACAGTAACGACTCTGACGTGATAGTAGTGTGCTTGTAAGTGTAGCGCTGGTGTGAGTGTTTTAGGTGCAGCAAAACAGACACCATGCTGAGAACTGATTATTCTTCTTTTTATTGCAAGTGGTTTGTTTTGATGGTTTGTTGTATGAGAGGAACGTGTTTAGAATGCTCTCAAATGACATCAAAATGTATTCACTATATGGATAAAAGTATTGGGACACATCTATGTGTGCTAGGCCCCTTACTTCCAGTGAAGGACAGTCTTAATGTTTCAGCAGACCAAAACATTTTGGACAACATCCTGCTTCCAACTTCGTGGACACAGTTTGGGGAAAAACCTTTTCTATTCCAGTATGACTGTGTCCCAGAGCACAAAGCAAGCTCCAGCTCCTCTTGGCTGGTTGGATGAGTTCGGTGTGGAAGAACTTGACTGTTCCACACAGAGCCCTGACCTCAACCCCATCCAACACTTTTGGGATGAACTGAAATGGAGATTGCGAGCTAGACCTTCTCCTCCAACATCAGTGTCTGACCTTATAAACGCTCTACAGAATGAATGGACACAAATTCCCACAGAAACTACTAAATCTTGTGGAAAACCTCCAAGAAAAGTGACTCCATATTAAAGTATGTATTTGAATGCAATGTCATTAAAATCCCTGTTGGTATAATGATCTGGCGTCCCAATACTTTTGCCTATTTGGTGTATCTTTTTTTAATATATTTGCATTTCAATTTCTGCTGACATTTCATCTACTAATGAAATACATTTGACTACATGGCCATTTCCTTTAACATTTCTGGCATGAAAACCTGCTAAATGAATGTCTGATTGTTTAAATACCCATTGTTTATGGCATGCTGTGTCATATTTAACCATACTGACAATTTAAAGACACATAACATGGCATGACGAGCAATGATATCTTACTTAGATTGTATGGAGGGGAGGGTCACAGGCCTGGTCTTTAGCATAAAAGACTCTTCCAGGCTTTGCTGACCTTTATTTATTAGCTGCTGACTTTGCACTTTCTCCCAGTCCTCAGCACTTTATTGATGACTGTGTTATTTGTAGGTGTGCAACGTGATTCATGGTGGAGGTCAGGTGTGAGTGTGAATAGTGTCAACACAGATCACAGCTTGTCACCTGCAAATGCAAACACAGAGCTGGGCACGGTAGTTTCTGCATGTTATATGACAGTCTACAGGTATCACTTTTCCACCTTACTGTGAATCAGCAATCTGACTGGCTGAGCTACACTCACTGTAAAATAAAACAATTTCCCACTAGAGACCCCCTCACATGTGATAAAATCACGAGAAAGCCAGCCTCCAGATTCTTACTGCATCTATAAAACAATAAACAACATAAAATATAGCGACATATATATTCGTTCATTCATTCATTTTCTGTAACCGCTTAATCACGGGTACCCAGAACCTATACAATATATATATTTTTCAAATAAATTATATACTATAAAGAATAATAATTCACAAGTGTAGCATGTGTTTACAGTACTGTGGCCAAGCAACCATAAATGAGGACAAAAATGTTTAAACGCCCATTACAGTATTTAGTCATTTAGTGAAGTATTTGTCATATAATAGTGGCGATAGGACAATATAGCAATGTGTAATGCAAAACCATTCTCTTTATATGTACACTACCAGTCAAAAGTTTGGACACACCTGGTCATTCAACGATTTCCTATGTTTTTATTATTGGCTACATTGTAGATTAATATTGAAAACATCACTTATTGCTCTGATGACAGCTTTGCACACTCTTGGCATTTTTTCAATCATATTTATGAGGTCGACCTGGAATAGTATTTAATTAACAGGTGTTTCTTTGTCAAGTTCAAGAGTACATTAGTGGAATTTCTTGCTTTCTTAACGCGTTTGCCCTTTTCGACTGCAGTTCTACTCCACATTATGGCATTATGAGTTATGAGTCCATCATTACCTTGTTACAAAACATATTCTGGTTTGTTAAACTCTTTTTGTTGTTTACTGCATAATTCCATGTGTTCCTTCATCGTTTTGTTTGTTTTCAACATTAATCTACAATGTAGGAAATAATAAAGAAAAAACATTGAATCAGAAGGCTTTGGCTGAGAGAGTAGCTTTGCTCACTAGAATACCAGGGTGACAACAATTCAATTCAATTCAATTCAATTCAGTTCTCTTTGAATTCAATTCAAAGTCTGTAATTAAAGGATCATGAGCCGTTTAAAGAAAAATGAAGTGGCTCTTTATAGTCATGTGTGAACACATAACACAGTGTGAAAAGTATGAAATTCTTTTTCTGTATTTAATCCATTCCAAGTGAAGCAGCGAGCAGCGTCCAGGGAGCAGTGTGTGGGGACGATACCTTCCACTAGTGTACCTCATTGGTGCCACTACCCATCAGGGGATTTGTACCCATGACCTTCTGATCACAGAAGCAACTCCCTAACCACCAGGCCACCAGCTAGCCTGTTGACTAATCATGTTTTAGCCGGCCAGATTCTGATCAGGATAGTTTTCGTAAAGAAAGAAAGTCATTAGCTTTTCATCAGTCATCAGTTCAGTTAATTCGTCTATCAGTTCACTCAGTGGCCCATAGGAGCCAGAGGACAGAAAAGATTAATCCATTCACAGCACAGGGGTTTTTAGAGACGCATTAATACAGAATTCAGTGAGGCGGTCAGAGGGGTGTGTTTATGAGTCCTTTATAATGTCTTAGAATAACTGATATAATGTAATTTGTACTAAGGCATGCAAACACATTTCATGTGAAAAAAACGTTTTGCAGGGTTGTTTATTGTGATCATGAGCAATACTGAATAATGAATTTATATTATTCATAATACTGAACTTATCCACATTAAGTACAATGAAATTATATAACATAAATAATAACATACTATGTGATTTTATTTTCTATGTTATTTTTCTATGTTGTTTCTAACAAAACCTAATAATCACTGAATCACATGGGCTTTTATTATAGAGTACATACTGTACGTCACAGGAGATTTCCATTAGACTACATGTGAAAAAATGTTTCACTAAGAAAATAATATCAAATAAAGGCGTTTTAAGCCTTGACTGGCCCCCCAGGTTGAACGGTCCACTCGGGGTCACTCTTGCTGTTGTTCCGGGGGGTGAGGTGGGGCGTTGTTGTGCTGACGGGATTCCGCCGCAGGCCCAAAATTACCTGGCCGCCCCAAATTGACCATCGGCCAGGGGGAAAGGGGTGTTGGGTGCAGATGGGATTCTGCGTCGGCCCAAAATTACCATGGGCAAGTGCCCGGTAGGCCGATGGCCAGTACAGCACTTGTGTGAAACAAGAAAATGCTCATAAAAATAAGGTTGCTCTAGTAATGTCAGCTCCTCAGTACTGTCAGCTGTTTGCTCTGGTTAAAAACGTGAAAATGAGAATTTCAGTGAAACATGTTTCACAGCGTCCCCATTCACTTCACTGTAAATCTCCTCAGACCCGACGGCTCATGGATTTTCGAGCTTTCAGTGGACTCTAATGGTAAATAAGTCCCACCTGTGAAACAAGTGACTGCCTGCTGTGATTGGGTAGTTCTCCACTTCAAAATAACTGACATAACACTGTGGCCAATCACCACCTTTGAAATAATTTTTCGCTTCATTCTATGATTGTGATCATGAATGTGAGACTGAAGCTTCATACTTAACAAAATGTGCAACATGTTATTTACTAGTATTTATTCATAATATTTCTTCTAATTTTATATTTTATTGTTCATCTACGAGTGCACAGAAGGAAGGACATTAGCTTGTTAGCTTGCTAGCTAGTTAGATACTTTTTGCCTATTACTCCCAGAGACACTTGCTGACTCCCGTGTGAGATGGATCCAGTCACCAATTTTTAGCAGGTTAAAAAGGATTAACCTGCTGGAATGACAGAGTGATTAACAACTTCACCAAGAAAACCGGGAGGGTAGGATTAATTTATGAGGTGAGAAAGATGTTAGATATGTTTTCTTGTGATTTAGAAATATTGTTAATCATGTACTGTTGAAATAAACATTACTATTACGTGTTTGTAAGATGCACATTAAAATACTTTTTATATTTTGTAGTGATTTAACACTAACGATGAGGAGATTGAGAGAGGATCAGGAGAGAGAAGATACATCAAAATGTGAGGCAGCAAAAGCAGAACATGGAGGTGATGTAGGAAAATCAAGCTTCCCAGGGTGCACGGCGAGGTACTGAGTTTGTTTTGCGGCACGTCGGGGAAGAAGGCTGGTTTGCTTCACCAACAATACTGACCAGGAGCCGCCACTGCTGTACGTATAAAGTACTGCCCGGTTGCGGGAGGCACAAACAGATTTGTCCGAAGGTTTATCTGAAGCTCCAGCTCTGCTGCCCCGTGATTCCAGTGTTTCATGTTCTTATCCATTATGTTGTGTAACATCATTTATTCATTCCCATTGGAGGAGAATAATCCAACAAAAGAAGCAGAATGTTGTGATGACTCTGAGTCTTCTCAGCAGGAGATTAAAACATTCTAATACTTTCATGGTTTTCCAAGATTTGGAAAGTGCCCTTTTTATAACCCCATTTTAATTCTTTTTAGAACAGCAGGGCGCCACAACAGAAGAACACAAATCTTTCCGTAAAAGAGGAGTTTTTCCGACTTTTCTAAAGGGTCTTTTTTGGCACTCTCTTAAGCAGCCAAAACCTGCGACTATAGTATCAGCATGAGGTCTTCCGAAAAAAAGTTTGGACTTTTATCCAGAGGTGTAAAGTAGTACTGAGTAGATTAAGGAACTGTAGTGAAGTAAGAACAGAACTGCGGTCTGTTCTCCTTCTGCTTCATGTATGGACTTAAATGAAGTGGTAAATTGGTCAAAGGTGTGATCAGCAGTAAAAGAGTTCAGATAAAGAGTTCAAGTAAAACAGGAGGATAGAAATATGAACTAAACCGTAATGTAGAAACGTAAACAAAAGGGAGATTTCTTTCCACAAAAACACAGTAGTAAAAGTATTTACCTTTTTGGTAATATGTAATCACAACCCAAATCTTCTTTCATCTCCCTGTTATTTGGAAACCAATGGAGCACAAAAGTTCCATTCCAACTTCAGGGGACAGTCTCCCTAGAGCAACTTGGGGTTAAGGGTCTTGCTCAGGTTCTCAGTGGTGGTATACTGAAGGTAGGATTCAAACCCATGACCTTTTGGTCCAGAGGCAAGTGTCCTACCTTTCACATGTTTTGTGAAATTAGAGAGTCCATGATAGCCTAAAGAATAACAGACCACATTCAAATCAAATCAGTATGAATTCAGAGATCTACACTCTGTAACTGTGTCAGGCTGCAGCTCTTCTGTATGCATCAGGATGCTGTGCTAATTCTTCATTACTGTCAGTGAATCACTTTTGGAAAGTTGCTAAAATGAGCGGCAAGCATCCGGCACTATCTCGTCATAGCAATCATGCCTCTTTTGTACATCAAATCTCGTCCCGCTGCTCCGGCACACTGATGGGGCAGAAGTAGGTCAGCGCCACATCGACTTTCCCTCCTCCTAATCTGTAATTTGTAGAGTGGCTCTTAATTGCTCTTTAATCTTTACAGGCCGTGAGTGGCAGAGCAGGGAGGAGGGAGGTCGAGATGGTCGTAAGGAACGTGAGCTGCATTAGCAGCATTAGCAGCAGAAGCAAATCTCTCTCAGTTCAGGGGAACAGAAGATGGATTAAACTCAGAGCAGTGAGGCTTGCAATTTTTTTATAACAGGCACAACCTCAGCCTTTCCCTTTTCTGCTAGTCAAAGGGCCTTTTATCAATAATTTATATTTTTACCATATGGGTTCATTCTTACTTCAAATGTTTGTAGTAGTCTGGCACCAAGGGCGGACAGACATTTCCTGGTTTTTCCTTTTAAAACTAAGTGTTTTCTTCAGGTTGTAACCTGAATTGTTTTATTATAATGAAACAGCAGTAAACAGTTGTAGGTCCAATAGGTCCATATACGTAAATGTATTGATTTGTAAAAACAATTAATTCAGAATTAATTATTGTTGCAACTTTGTTTCCTTTCACTGTTTGAAATGAGGGTGAATGGTACATTTATGTCATTTTTTTTAAAAAATGTGTGAAAAATTCATTTTTCCTTTATACAGCATTATGCAAAAGTTCGGACAACACGTTTTGTTGATTTTCTTACATTTACGGCATTTGACTGATGCTTCTATCCAAAGCGACTTCCATTCCCACCTACAGGGGGCAGACTACCTAATAGGCCGCCACCATTCAGTGGTGACATTTGGTCACAACCTCTACAGAGAACCAACTTCTGTAACGTTTTTATACACAGTTCTTGTTTATTTGCTGAATTTAAAATATAAAAGATAAAATGTGGCCTGAGTAAAAGTTCATCAAAACATGTAATTTGACCAGATATCAAATTAGCTTTAAAAAAAACCCCATTTATGACTATTTACATGGAATTAGAAACTGAAAGAATCTTTCGTTTACATTTGAACATTTTGCTTTCTCGTGGATGTTCTTCTGTGAGCCATGCAAAGGTTCTCAGTATGTCATCTGTCTACTTAAAGCATGCTGAAATGAAACAGGAAAGTCCCTTCCTCTCTCTAGCATATTCTGCCTTTAGGCCATTTGAGCCTCTGAACACGTCTGTCTTCCTCCGAGAATGTGCTGGTGGAGTGATCTTATGATTGATGGAGTCTCTGTAGGAGAGTGATTGGCGTGATTCTGACACTCTCTCTCTTTTGCCTCAGGGCCTGAGTGACTGGGGGTCCATCCCGAGGAGACTAGCCTTTGTCAGGCAGAATTCTATGGCCAGTATTCTATGTTGTGATGCAATTAAATCTAAGCTACACTATATGAACAAAAGTATTGGGACGCCTGGCCATCCCACAAACAGGGATTTAATGACATTGCATTTAAATATATAGACTCTAATATGGAGTTGGTCCCCCTTTGCAGCTATAACAGCTTCCACTCTTCTTAAAAAAAGGCTTTCCACAAGATTTTGGAGTTTCTGTGTGAATTTGTGTCTATTCATTCTGTAGAGCGTTTATAAGGTCATTCACTGATGTTGGATGGGAAGGCCTGGCTCACAATCTCCATTCCAGTTCATCCCAAAGGTGTTGGATGGGGTTGAGGTCAGGAGTCTGTGTGGACCATTCAAGTTCTTCCACACCGAACTCATCCAGCCATGTCTTTAGCCCGCTTTGTGCACTGGAGCACAGTCACGCTGGTATAAAACAGGTTCTTCCCCAAATGGTGTAAACATGTTGGAAGCATGTTGTTGTCCAGAAAGTCAACAATTAATATTGTCCTTCACTGAAAGTAACGGGTCTAGCCCGAACTCTGAAAAACAGTCCCAATACTTTTGTCCATATAGTGTATGTTCCGAACACTTCACCCTAAAGTCCATGGGGAGAGCATTAAGCTACTGAAAGTCATTAGTGGTTCAGTTCTGAATAATAATGTGTGTTAGATAGAGCTTCTCCAGGACGATTGCTAGCCTGATGTTGAACAAAGAAAGTCGGCCTCAAATGCTGCTGTGTACCCAGATATTCCAGAGCTAATCCGCTAACGCAGCATGTCCATGGCGGTAAGAGAAGCCGCGGCTAATCATGGTGACGAGCCGAAAGCTCCGGTCTCCAGAGGCTCTCCTAGACTCGTCCTTGTTCCAAATAACAGTCGTGTAATCACCCCAAACCTGAGCCTCCTCTGTTTCTCCAGCTGTTTGAACCTGTCAGAGCTAAGAATGTCCATGTCAGGCTTGAAAGGCAGCGATTAAGGACTGGTATTGTTTACAGGACAAATGTCAATGTTAATGGTGATGGCCTTTTGTTCAAACAAAAATGTCAGCATTAAAAGAATAGTCCAGAAAAACATGGAATTTACCCATTTTTCCACTTGTCCCAGGCGCAGTAAATTAGCTGAGACCAGGCGCAACTACTCACGTTTTTTGGGAGGTATGCAACACATCGCCGCCCCCCCACAGCCCCCCGCACTCATAATATCTACTGCCAGTGGCCAGGCACTACGTTTCTTAAATATTTTAAACAGCATATTTAGAGCATAATCATGATTTAAAAGGACAAGAACAGTTTTAAAACATAAATGCCAATGATATTTTTTCTGTCCCTACCTTATATGCACCGCATATACTGCATACCCCATTTTTGCGCCACTGGCTAAGACAGTGGCGCAAAACTGTACTTCTTTTGTTCAGAGTTTTAAGGCTAATACAATATAAGTTAACATTCACCCAAAACATTTTCCACAAAATGCATCCAACTCTTCATTATTGTTGTTTAGGACATAGTATGACTTACTGTGAAATATAAAAGTGGGCAGAACGTCATTGAGTAGGCAGCATTTCGAAGATGGATTTAGCCTACAGAAAATATTTAGACTTCTAAAATAAAAACGTAAATAGGAAAAATGTGTCTTGGCTAAACAACAATATCTACATAAGTCAGAGAAAAAAACTGGGGAGTCTAGTATGTGCTCAGACTACTAGTCTGTAGTTTGTAGTCCCACAGTGAGGCAAGAATTCAGATAAAAGCAGTACCACTGAGAGAAAAGAAGTTATGAACATGAAATTATGAACATTATAGGAAGGCCTGCAGATGTAAATGGTTGATCAGTCAAATCATTTTATGTAAAAAAATATATAAATAAATATGATTTTTTCGATAAAACATCAGGTCCTGTCACAGGACAGTTTCTCACCTTTATTGTCAAAGGACTAATGAAAAATCTGCACTTTTCACAAAAGATTTGATGGCAAAAAATACAGATGGGATAAACAGGAAAAAAAATAACAGCTAAATTAGATAAGTACTAGATTTTGTTCATTACTAACAGTGTTTTGGGACATTTTCTCTGAGCTAGTACCTCATCATCACTGACTGATGAATGAAGTGCAGCGTTTATGATTAAATGGTGTGATATCCTCAGGATTACTGAGATGATGATATCATCTGATGTCATCCCATTTCTCGACAGTGTTGTCTCTGGAGCAGCTGTTGTGGTTTTTGACCTGTCTGGAGTGGTTTGTAGTAGAAAGTGTGATTTGATATCTATGATGGCCATCCATACTTTCCCTGATGCTCTCGCCCACTCTGACTCGCCGAGACTGAGTGTATTTGCTGAAGTTTTATTCGGGGATTAGTAATTCAGTTCACTGGAACGCCAGTGGTTGCAGGCTGTTCTTATCTTAACCCTTTTAAATCCAATCTCAACCCTTCCTCAGACAAGCTAGACACAGCAAAGGCTGACTGATAGTTGATCCTGTTTGGGAAAGGTATGTGCATTCATAATTTGATATTAGAGGGTCCATTTACAATTTTTTGCATTTTAAATTTTCCATTTATGACATGATCTTATGATACATGATATTATGAAGCAAAAATGATCGAAATTCACTTTTCAAACCTTTCTCCATCCCCTGGAGTTCAATTTTTTGAATTCAAAAATTCAAAAAGTACTTTTACATTATCGAGCAAAGGCTAAACTGCTGCAGTGCAAACAGATGTACATTTGTGGTTTTTGTGACATCACAAAAGCACACTTTATTATGTCAAAAAGGCAAGGAAAATTAATTTATTTTTCAATGATATGAAAACTTTGAAATATATCTAAGATATTCATATTCAGTTTGGAGAAAGGCCACATAGAGAAACAAAAGCTACTAGCTATTTTGTATATACAATGCAATCTTTAATGAATCTAATGCCTGACCTAGTTCTGGATCTGGTCCTCTTCTGTTATATTGACCAGTACCAACAGTATTTACTGAATTTGAGTTTAAGTGGTACTGATAGAAGATGAGCATTACATTCATTATAATGTCATTGTCAAAGTAATAATGGTGTTCTTTCTTAAAACTGTCAAGTTCAAACAAGCTATGTTTTTAATACACAAGCCTGGTTATGATTATGGTCATTAAAATATAACTCATTATCCTGAATATTTTTGTTCTTATGTCCTGCGATGTAACGTTACAAACACCTAAACAACAGTTTCATCACTCGAATGCCTGTAACGGGTGATCTGAGTGTTTTGGTTCAATATCGTGTCACCAGTCCAGCTCTGTTCTGCACGCCTGCCTGAATATCTCCTGCTCACATGCCATGATATTATTCATTAATATGGTGAAGGTAGTGTTGTGGATGAGGAGGATCCCGAGCCGGTGAATTATTGAAATGAAATGCGATGCAGTGCAGATGTGAGCTGTGGCGTGTGTGCATGTTTATTTTAGTGTGAGGTTTTGGAGTGCACGTTTTTTTGGCTACATTAATATTAATGATGTTTTTCCTCTCTCTGGCACACCCCACCCTCTCTCTGCTTTTCCCTCCACCATCCGCATTAACACACGCACAGGCCACTTCAGCTACTCTTACGCAGGGAAAATTAAAGCAAAAAGACACAAGAGGCTGTGTGTTAAAGATCTGACCAACAGTAAAGTGTTTTTAGGATGATTCTGACAGGCTGTGCTCATGCAATAATCTCTGACTGTTGTTGCTTAGTGCAATGATAATGGACTGTACTGTGATAGAGTATTGTTTATTGTATATGTATTGATTATTGTTTATCCTAAGTATTGTTTATTGTTTACATACTGATTATTGTTTATCCTAAGTACTGTTTATTGTTTACATATTGATGATTGTTTATCCTA
>JBBJLR010000042.1:11180594-11200960 GCA_037577145.1 Brachypetersius gabonensis | reverse complement strand
ATTGTTTATCCTAAGTATAATTTAATGTTTACAAATTGATTATTGTTTATCCTAAGTACTGTTTATTGTTTACATACTGATTATTGTTTATCCTAAGTACTGTTTATTGTTTACATATTGATTATTGTTTATCCTAAGTATAATTTAATGTTTACAAATTGATTATTGTTTATCCTAAGTATAATTTAATGTTTACAAATTGATTATTGTTTATCCTAAGTACTGTTTATTGTTTACATACTGATTATTGTTTATCCTAAGTAATGTTTATTGTTTACATATTAATTATTGTTTGTCCTACATCTTGTTTATTGTTTACATATCAATGTTTGTGTCATTCAGTTGTTTTTAGTTTTTTAAAATCTATTCTTATTGCCCTGAAAAAGACTTTACACATAATTTTCTCTTAAGACTTTTGCGCAGGACTGTTTTAATAGCTTGGTGCATTAATACTGGGAATCAGCCCATGACTTTTTTGTGGAGTATCGTGGCTCGACCAATCAGATTTTAGAACCAGAAGTGTCCTTTACATAAAAAAGAATCAACTTGGTGAGCATTACCTCTGGCAACTGAAAAATCAGAGACAAAAAGGCCCAAATGGGAATGAATCAGCATCCGCCATGGCACCCACTACACTTCAATTACACCACTCCACCACCCACACTGAGAGGACACGCTCCATCCTCTTCAGCCACCTGCCCTCTGAAACAGCCAGCCAGAGTAACCTAGAAATAGATTCGGCCATGAAAGAACCCATCTGCATTGGCTTATGTGGGGACGGGATGCTCAAAGGAACCACAGAGTGCAGAATGTGTGTGTGAGAGAGAAAGAGAGAGAGAGAGAGAGAGGAGAAGGCGACTGTCAGTATGAGTTAGGGCTCATTTACTAATGGGCTGGGCCTCGCTCTGTTAGCTGCTGGGAGGATAAATCAGAAAGCGCTGCAGTGCGGCCTCGTTTCTCAGGGTCTTGCTACTTTATGACCCTGATTGAGCGCCTCTTTGGCACGTAGCATGGCTGCCTCAGAAATCTGGATAG
The DNA here is from genome assembly GCA_037577145.1 of Brachypetersius gabonensis. Taxonomy (NCBI): domain Eukaryota; kingdom Metazoa; phylum Chordata; class Actinopteri; order Characiformes; family Alestidae; genus Brachypetersius; species Brachypetersius gabonensis. The sequence continues at coordinate 11,199,925 of JBBJLR010000042.1, read as the reverse complement.
GGGAGCGAGAGCTGGTGGCACTGTTTGAGTTAGAGAGTGACAGGGATAGACAAAATGTCAAATTTACACAATTTTACCCTTTAACCAAAAATACTTGACCAAAACGTTGGGTTGAAGAAATGGGTTATTGTTTTATGGTGCTTCGTACTTTAGTTTTATATTAGGGCTGTTAAAAATATCGCGTTAACTATTTGCGTTCCTTTATTTTCTATAATGCTTTAAAATAAATTGATCGCGCAATTAATTTGAAAATTAAACGCCCCTCTGCATTGAAGTACCACACTATCAGTGGGGGCAGTATTACGCTACGCCAGCGACCAGCATGCCAGAAGAAGAAGTCACTTCTGCTGCTCAGTCAAGCTAGCGATAGAAGACAAACACACGCTGTTAAATGGACAATTTTGCTTGAAGTTACTACCAGAGGGGGATTTGGACAAGACAAGGGTAATATGCTTGGCAAAAGTGAAATCAAGCGCTACATCACTATCATATAACTTCAAGGCGAAGCATCCCGATGTGCAGGAGATTGGAGCGAGAGACGGGACTCTTGTTAGGCTTTGTCCTTTAATTTAAGTTAATTTAAAGCTATGTTTTTGTCTTAAGACAGAGATTCTCTCAGGTTTGAAGATGTTATGCATTTTCTATTCAAAAGTAAGTTTTGTTTTTATCTCACAGCTTTTAAAAGTGTGACAAAGTTGAGAAAAACAAATAAACAAAGCCTTCTTTTTAAAATTGATGACTTAGTGTGTTTATTATATATTGGGTTGACTTAGAATCGCGATTAATCGCGACAAATTTTTTTCCAGATTTGCGATTAACTAGTTAATTTGGAGTAATCGCTTTACAGCCCTATTTTATATTCAATTCAATTTTATTTATAGAACGCTTTTTACAACCAATGTTGTCACAAAGCAGCTTTACAGAATCTATAATCCAGCTGGAGGAAGAAACCTCAGGAGGAACCATGACTCTGGTCAACCCAGAGTGAGCGAAAGAGAGTCTCTATTGGGAAAACTGACAATAGAAGGCCTTTGTGTACAGAATGGATCACTGTTGAACAGCTGGCAGTCTATGGCTAATGGAGTGGGTACAGTTAAGAGTCAGTTGAGGTATTTTTTGTTGGAGTCTAAGAGGGGGCACTTAATTAGAGCTTACATTGCTATCAAGATGACTTTCTGTTACTCTAAATGAAGTTTATAAAGATGTTTGATGTCTGGGTTTCTTTATTTTTTCCATGGAGCAACCAGGCTAATGCTAACAAGTAAAATAAAGTTTGTAGCTCACCCTGCCTAGCATTTTGTAATTAGCATTACCTCAAACTGTGTAGAAAAATTCATTAAAAAAAATTCATTTCAAACAGATTTACTTATGTGTTTTCCGACCCTGCTGACACTATGACACACGAGCTATGGTTTTAGCTATTGTATAACTAAAAACATGAGAGGAGTTTTGCATGTACATTTTGAATTTTTGTAGATGACTGTGTGTGATGCATTTAGAAACCATATAAGCAAGTCTGTTTGAGGTTATTTGACAGCTGGATGTCGTTTGATTTGTGTGATGATTTGTTCATGCAGTTTGCTAATTGCTAATTGGTAGTTCTAAGCTTGTATTACTTGATACTTGATAAAGTTGTGGTCCCAGCTCAGAACTAAAGGAGCAAAATTCAGACTCCAAACACGTCTGATCAGCTACTTTCCGGATAAGAAGAAAACTGCATACATTTGATTTTTGGCTGAAACTTTGCTTTAAGCATCTCAGCAGGGAGGCAGTGAGAGAGAGAGAGAGAGAGAGAGAGAGAGGAATGGTTGGGTTTATATCTCCAATCTCACATTTGACTAGCCTCCACCATTATACGCACTCCCGTCAAAACAAAACCAAAAAAAATCCCCCAAATCCTCTATTGCTTTATCCTCCTCTTTTTTTCTCCTTCTTACTCTTCCCCGCGAAGGGATTTCCCAGCAGGGGTTGCACTGCGATGCCATAAAATTCAGTTAGCGAGCACCTCACTGCTGTGAAACCATATGGAACATCTTCAGGGCACGACATGGAACTTTGTCTCAAAGCCTCTTTACTGAAATCCCGGAAAGCGGAATGATGATGGTGCCATCCATCCAGAATATTCCGCCAACTGTTTCTTCTCTGGCATTTGGTAATCCAGAGATTCGTTCCAGGCTTTCTGCCTGTAATAAAGCTTAATGTGTTGCGTGTTTCAGGAGTGTGGGTGTGTAATTAGAGAGTGGCAGCCGGTGGAGCAGCAGGCCACCTGCACATGAAAAGCTGTGTCACACCTGTCTCTGTAGGGCCGGTCTCCTGGCGGTCCCTTGGCGAGACCACCACTACCCATGCAGGTAGACAAATAAGTGAAGATGCTCGTTTGTCTCCTGCTCCTTTCTCTCTTATGTCCATTTATTAATCTCCTGTTTGCTATAATTTAACCTTATCTTACTAAACGTCTTATAAGGGTGAGTCAACACATTTTGGGCGCATACATTTTGACAGTTCCACAATAATTTCATATCATTTTAATAGACAATATAGATAACAATAACAACAGTGAACATTTTTCTTTTTTTTCTTCCTTTTTTGACACAATGATGTGAAATTATTGTGGAGCTTTGAAAATGTATGCGCCCAAAATGTGTTGACTGAAACCCAACACATTACTTTTATAAGTGCACCTAAAATGGCTAAAGGAGAGATTTTTCAGAAGACGGTCATCCAATTACATAAGTAAGAAAATAAGTGAAATAAAGCTAAATCAGTGAAAGAACAGGAGATTCTAAAACTGGAGCTCAAAAATGATTAAAAAGTGAAGAGAAAATGAGACTCCAAATCATCCCCATTAGCTGTACAGCACTGAAAGCTTTCATCTTTTAGAGAGAGGGAAAAAATCAAGCTTCACTGTTGCTTCGGATGTTTCTGTCCATCCTTTTACTGTGAGTCTGAAATGATGTGCTTTTGTGAAAAAAAGGGAAATAAATATACACAAAAACAGCGAAACTGGACATCTAAGACATGGAGGAAGATGCACTGGCATTACTTGGATTGTAAGAATCAGAAAATGTAGCCCACTAATTAAACTAAACTGGAAAGTTTACAAAGAGCATGAAAAACATCCCTTCAGTTTTTTTTCTGAAAAACTGACAGCAACTCTCCAAAAATGAATGAAAAGATTTAAAAAAGGGACAGGGTAGACACACCAAACACCAAACAACTGATATTTACTTAAGATTTCTGTGTCATTTTCCACTGAAAAATAACGAAGTGTGTGTTGTGTTTCACAAACTGTTTTATTTGCCTAATGAGAACTAATCTCCTGGAGAATACTTTAGTGGGAAAGAACAACTCAGCACTTCATGAGCAAGTGTCTACTGGGCGGAGTTTGCATGGAAAGCGTTAAGAGTTTAATTCAGGTGAATTATAAGCAGATATTTAGCATAAGGGCATGTTCAAAAATGGATCAGTAGAACTAGAAGTGTCTGTGAGCAAAAGTGTTTTCTGACACTATGTTTAAGAAGCTGCCTTTATTGTGACTGAGCTTGGTCAAAATGGTAGTTACAAAGAATTGGCTTTGTCCTTTTAAAGTGTGGCCTTATTTTAGTGATTGTAGTAGACTTACTAGCTACCTAGGTCTCTCCAGTCACATGTCAGGCATGTTTTTATTCTAAGACAAGCACCGCTGCTTCTTTTCACATAAGGAAAACACAAACTGTCAATGTTATTCCATCAGATGCCTGCGCTGGCTAGCATGAGTGATGGGGAGAGAGGGGCCATTCATGCTCGGATGGCTGTGACACCACAGGAGATTGGTGGTTGTGACCTAGTGGGTAGGATACTTGCCTCTGGACCAAGACGTCATGGGTTCAAATCTTACCTTCACCATTGGGTTCCCGTGCAAGACCCCCAAACCCAAGTTGCTCCAGAGAGACTGTCCTTGGTGTTTGGGAATGGAAGTCACATTGAATAAAAGTCTGCTAAATGTAAAACTGTGATCTCCCAATGATAGGTCCAACGTTTGGACACTCTGGAGCCCGACTGCACAAATTATCAAAGGAGAAAAGTAGACTAAACAGCTTTTATCCATTTTGTTAATGTATGTGTAACATACAGTGTCTGATCAAGTCTATTCCAGACTATTCAACAGCTTGACGTGGTTTACGTGTATGATTTGGGCATGCAGTCTGCAAGATGCTAAATGGTGGCCTAACCTTCTATTACTTGTTAGGTACATTAGACTTGAAGCTCCAGTGAAAAACACCAAACCAGTCTTTGCTGATCGAACACCTTTCTTTTGAGGGAACAACCGTGCAACTTTTATTTTTTGCTCACTTACCTTGACAGCAATACAGGCTACGATGAGTGACTGCTATGAAACAAAAGAGTGAATTGATTTCTTGAAAACATGGGTACAGATGCCTGACTCCACCGAAAATACAACTTATGCCTCTCCCACTCAAGGTCCCGCAGACAGACTCAGTTCAGCGTGCCAAGGACACATTCTATTCAGCAGTCAGGCATTTGTTCAATGCCTCTTTACCGCAGCGGGTCTTGAAATGTATTACCTAGGGCAGCACTCACAGAGAGGGCCTTGAATAAACTGCAGTAGCCTTGCAGAATACTCTGAGTGGGGGGCACTGATAATATTTCAATGACTTTTACGCCTGCCTGTGGTATTTGCTGAACAAAGAGACAATATACCATCCGAACCCGCTTCCCATTTTCCCATATTTACAGCAGTCACAGTGTATACACATTTACAGCCAAAGCTTATATGTTGACAGCAAGCAGACATTTTCCAAGTCTCGAACGAAATGGCGTAGTGATTTGGCGAATTCCATATGGTTCTGTGCTTTTTACTAGAAAGCAGAGAATGAAAGGGTAATCCCTAAAGCTATAACCCGAAAGATCAGACCATCTCTGTCCTTATGGAGAACATGAGCAGTTATGTGATTCTGATCCAGAAAGGTCATCGGACACACAGGAGGCACTTGACACTGGCGATAAGGTGCTTGCATGAATTCAGAATTTTATTCCAAAGCAATCGTTTGACATCAAATAAGATCAGTCTTATGTTATCAGTCATATGTTTCTATTATAAATATTTTTTCACTGAGGTTCAAATGCCTCATATCTCTGAAATGGTACAGTTATAGAACAGTAAAAAACATTCCTAACATCTGTTAAAGAGCCCACATGCATTTTCCTCCTAATGCTCAGTCTTCACAAGTTTGTGTTTGTTTTATTCATTTTTTTCATGACCATTTTCAATCTCTTGGATAAATATGTGGTTTTGTTAATGTGTCTTTAAGACTCACTCACTCAGTTTCTGTAACTGCTTAATCCTAACTAGGGGTGTCTTTAAGACTGATATACAAAAACCTGTGTACACATGTTTTTACTGGCCTCATTCAAAAAGCAGCCCTGTCACAAATCATATATATTTTGTGTAAAGCTTCTGTTAGGCTGAATGTACCAATAAATATGAATTAATATAAATTAATACATTGTTCTCACGCCAACACAGTATTTAATTAATCCCAACATTTATTTTATTGCGCGTTAACGGAGTTTTTACAAATGACTCATTTTGAACGTTTATTTTTCTGTGCTCGACCGGGAAACTCACTACTGAAGACACTGACAAATAATATGCATAATCAGAGAATAATATATTTTAAATATGTGTAAAAGGCTACCTTGAAGCTAATTCAGTTTATACAGTCAGTTTATAACACTGATAATGATGAGAAATACGCAAATAATAAGCTCTACACCTCGGCTGTATGGGGGGGGGGTGGGGTGGGGGGTGGGTGTTATAATGGTTAGAAATCTACATTGGATCCGGTGCCCATGCTCTGGACTCTGAGAGTTCCTTGTTCTTTTTATGACAAACTAGATAAAATGCGAATGCCCTGCAGTAGCAAATAGCTTTGGTTTTATATTTGATTTGATTACATTACTGTTGATTAGATTTGTAACTGTGTACCTGTGTTAAAGGGAACACTGCTGTTAAAAATCTCTTTACTTGTTCAAAGTGTCTGCAAACCAAATGTTCTTGCACTTTTGTTCATATAGCAGTACTTTAAAAATAAAAGTGCACAATACACGCCTCACAGAAAATCACTCAGTTTATCGTGATTAAAGTATTTTAATCGTTCCCAGTATTAATGTAATGTGTTGTTTTTAGTGACATCATGTGAAAATTGTGACTATGGTGTTTCTCTTCACTTTTTAATAATTTTTGAGCTCCAGTTTTAGAAACTCCTGTTCTTTCACTGATTTTACTTTATTTCACTTATTTTCTTACTTGTAAGATGTAATTGGATGTAATCTTCTCAAAAATCTCTCCTTTTGCCATTTTAGGTGCACTTATAAAAGTAATGTGTGAGGCATTGGGTTTGTGACAACAGCGTGTTTCTATGATATGGATGCTTTAACAATATTTAATTCCAAGTACATGCGGACAACTGTGGCTGCTCTTAAAGAAAAAATATATAATTATGATTTTTAAAAATGTAATATACACATACACCAAAATAGGCATGTTGCTTATATATCGTATGACCTGTTGGCACAATTCTCTTGCTCACATAGACGATCATTCCAGTAAACCAAAAGGTTACACAGGATAACAAACCATTTCATCAGGACCACACAAACTGCAGCACCCGATTTTGGCTTATGGGCTAAAATAGCTCCACATTTGTCACTAAGCTTTTTCGGGAAGCAGCGGAAGTGCAGCATTAATAGTAAAGGGCCTGTGAACATTTGGGAACATTAAATATTTTCATTTGATTTGGGATTTAAACATGAAAGAGGGCATGGTAATCTTGTGCCAGCGAGTGGTTGTTAGTACCCCTTGCCCAGGCACTCTGTATGTATTATGCAGGCCCACACACCCAAAGCTTCCCCCTTAAAACACCCCTGAGCTCACAGACACACATTTGGTTTTAACCACCAGCCTGCAGCAGCTCTGTGATGTTCAATCAAGACCCTAATGCATTATTAAAAGTGCAAAATGAGAGCAGAAATGATAAGAAGTTACAATGGTGTGACCTCAAGCCGCATTGCTGAATGTAAAAAAAAACAAACAAAAAAAAAAACAAGCAGAAAATTAAAAAGAAAACAAGCAGAAAATAAAACATGCTCCAGAAAGCATATTCGTGTGAATATGAATAATAATGTCCTCACAGTAAAGCCAGCTGGCGTTGAATGAAAAATCTAAGAGCTGGTGATTTTCCTTAATGGTTCAAACTGAAGACAGAAAACGAGGCCGCTGCTTGAAGATTCATTTATTTTGTTTGAATAAACAATGAACCATGAACCACTACTGCATGAGAGACATCATTATAAACAACACAGCAGGAGACAATTTGTCAATGAGGCCCTTTTCGATACAGGAATATGGTTGAATCGTTGTCTCCTATATCAGCTCATTTTTTTGAAGTAGATTTATTCACATGTATTTATGTCACAAAACTGCTTAAATTCAAACTGAATGGAAATTTTATCAGTGCCTTCATGAATTGTATTAGAGGAGGCTTCGAGTTGGGACGGCCGAACTCCACAGTAGTGCAGCCTTCTGGGGCTTGAATCTGAGCATTTTAAATTCATAATGGTACAGACATTACATGGTTCACATACAACTGGATGAATATATGAATATTTTGGAGACGCTTCCAGGCTTCCAAGAGAGTCTCCACAATACTGAACATGTGACACACAACTACTGAATAGAGAAGGAATAATAATCTGTTAAGTTTGTGAAATGTAGGCAGTCAGAGATACGTTATCCTTAACTAGGGGTGAAGGGGTGCTTAAGCCAGTCCCAGCAGACTTAAGACAAGTCAAGTAGGTTTTATTGTCAATTTGACCATATACACAGTAAACAAAACAACGTGCCTCCAGAACCATGGTGCAACACAGGAACAGAAAAGAACAAAACAGAACAGAACTGTTTGTGCAGACGAGACAAACATGTGAAAGAAAAACAACAGTTCAAATATTTAGTGCAAAATCAGAGACCCAGACAGAGACCCTGTCGCAGGGCCAGGGCTGGACTGGGACAAAAATCAGCCCGGGCATTTTGAGGCTAGACCGGCCCACCAGGATGTCGTTATGAAGATGGGGGGATGGGTGTGGGTGCTGAAGGGATTCCGGGGCTCGGCCCCTCTCAATGTTAACTGCTGACGAATTCCGCACCGCAGCCTGTCTTAATGTCGTTTCGGGGGGTGGGGGGTGGAGCTGACGGGATTCCGCCCAATTTCAAATGGCTGCCCAAAATTTACCATCGCCCCATCGGGCTAATGCCCAGTATGCCTGATGACCAGTCCAGCACTGCGCAGGGCAGAGACCTAGACAAACACATTTACATGCATAGAGCCATGCCTAGGGGCGGTTTTACATCTCCTGTCCATCTGACATACATGTCTTTGTGCTGTGGAAGGAAACCGGAGCACCCGACAGAAGCCCACATGGACACAGGGAGAATGTGTAAACTCCACACACAAAGGACAATCAGCTGGGAATCAAACTCAGGACCTTCTTACTGTGAGACGACAGCGCTATCCGCTGTACCACCAAACTAATCAGAGACCACCAATCAGGCCTTATGTAAAGTAAAATTAACAAATGAATGTTCTCCATCCAACAGTAAAGATATGTACTTCTGCTTACTTCTGTCTGGTGGTGTTACTGAGATCCTATGGATGCCAGAGCAAAACAAAATGAACTTGCTATTATTATGTCAGATTTTAGCCACATGGTTTTACACAATGTGGTCGGATGCATCTCTGATCATCCTAACAAAAAACGTGTAGTGATTAACATGCAATACAGCAACTGATCACTCATCCCGCTCCTCATTTTCTGTTCTAATAAAAAAAAATGTTACCATGAAACATGTGTGTTATAGTGTTCAGTAAAGTAAAGCTTAACTATACTGGTGCTATAGTTGAGCTTACTGGCTCATCCAACAAGGGATGGGGGATTAAAACACACTCAGTCCAGGAAATTAACTGAAAGAGCAGTGATGCTGCTTTAAGTCCTGAAGGGCGATGTCTTCAGTAAGTAGAACTACAGGGTGTGCTGTTACAGGGTTTGGTTGTTGAAAGTGTTTTAGAAAAATTAATGATTTATACTGCAGTAACACAACCCTCGAATGGATTTCAGACGCCATTCTGAAATAGTTTGATCAATCAGATTCATATCTGTTTTAAATGCATCCTGGCTGTGATTCCACATGTATTTTTGTGTGGTTTGGCCTCATCCAGATATAATCCTGATACCAGTAAACATAATCCTGATATCATTGGGTCTAAGAGTGTGTGTAGGCTTGAAGCAGGATAACTGCTGAGCTATTTTGTGAAGTAACTGGACCTTTCCAGTCATTATTATCTTAGAATGAACTAAGGGGGTCCAATGAAGGGTTTAGCCAGGGAACCTCTGTGTCACAAGACACATATAAAAATAATAATAATAATAATAATAATAATAATAATAATAATAATAATAATAATCTTACTGTTTTTCACTAATTTATAATCTATAGTAACACATTATTGAGCCACAAAGGCTCGAAAAGACATATTAGGTCTGTCTTTGGTGAATTGAGATTCACTTTGTGTTGGATCATGAACAAATAAAAGGTCTTCCACACACACACATATATATATATATATGTGTGTGTGTATGTGAAACTGAAAGTGATATTTTTCTGACTGTAAACCTACTGCAGGAAACGCAAAAGTGCAAATAAGTAGAAAATCCTTGAAACCTTCAACCATCAACCCATTCAGTTGCTTTAGCCCCGCCCCTTTCCGCTCACACCGGCATGCAGCTTCATTCAACCAGTGTTTCGGTGCGTGTGTGTTGAGAGAGAAAGAGAGAGGGTGTGTGCGTCAGAGCAGCTTGTGAGCTCACTCGGCTCTCCATCAGAAACGCGTTTCGTTGCTGTGTGAATCTGTTTGCTGTGTTTTTGTCCTGGAGGGGTGGATGGGCAGGGGGGTGGTGCTGAGCTCACTGGGGGAAAACAGGGACTGCAGAACTCCAGCGGAACCGAGGGAGGACCACCTGCCCCTCAGAGCGGACCCACCAGCCGAACAGCCTGCCAGGGGAAACACACACACTTTTATGGCAAAGTTTCTGGCCGAACTGCTGGGATGTACTCTGCCAGAAAAAGGCGCCTCTCCCATGCTGGAGGTAAGAAAGGTGTCCCACTGCTGCAGACAGCAGCAAATAGCACAGGTTTATCAACATAGTTCCAGTAGTCCCAAACCTCACACTTCTATACTGCATACAATCCATCGCTGAATGCATTTCTAATGGATGTGTTTTGTTGTTTTCTTATTATTTAATGTCATAATGTCTGTTTACTTTGAAGAAAGCCATCGGTCCCGTCGTTTAAACTCATGTGTTTAAGTAATTCATAAACCAACGCTTAGATGGGATTATCTGCTCCCAACACGTTTTCTGTTTTAGTTCAGTTTCATCTTCAGTCTCTCAGCCTGGCCAGAGGAGCCTGTTGTAGTTGAATGTTGACTCGAAGACGAGCCTGCAGGAAAGAGGAGAAGCTCTCAGCTCCAGATATTTGGGTCAGTGTGTCAGAAGTGTTTCACTTGCAGATTAAGACGAGGAAGATGGCAAATGCTAGGAATTCCCTTCTTTTTCAGCAGTTCCTAAGAACGAATGTTTATTAAACCGCTCACCTTTCACAGTTGACCACTTTCATTGATTGGCTGAACAGGAACAACGCAAAGTCAACCGAGTCCACATGATTTACATGCACGATGTAACCATTTTAGCTCAGGTTCCTGGGATTAATGTTAAAAATATGAACATCACTGATGTTGGTTTTGCAGCTTTTAGCAGTGAAAAAATTCAGGCCTATTTCTGTAAAACATTAAGATACTTGATCGGTAGGATTTGAGTGTATGATGAAGATGCTTGATGTTCAGAATTGTCATCAAGGAGAAGATCTGAAGGTCTTACATTTACATTTACATTTACGGCATTTATCAGACGCTTTTATCCAAAGCGACTTCCATTCCTTAACTACAGGGGACAGTCTCCCTGGAGCAACTTGGGGTTAAGGGTCTTACTCAGGGACCCAGTGGTGGTGCTGAAGGTAGGATTCGAACCCATGACCTCATGAGGCAAGTATCCTACAACTAAGCCACCACCACCCCTTCTTAATGCAGGAATGTCAGGAATACTGTAGGAACAGGCTGAAATAAAAGCTTGCTGATATCTCACATGCCATAGCCATTGCAGCACAGCTGGGTTCAGCAGGCTTTAGATTGGTTTTGCGTGTGTGTATGTATTTAATTTAAAAATAATATGCCAGCACGCATCATTTGTCCCACTGAAAGTGGAGTTAATATGCAAGTTTGTGTGTTGTCCTGGCCTTTCCACCCCCTTGTTGCTTGCCCATGTTCATATCTGCCCTTGTTGTACTCTGTTCCCTCCGTAATCCCCCCGGACAAGATTTTTCATCAACCAAATCAGCGTGTGAGTGTGGAAGAGCTGCTGCTGCGGTATTAAATCATTTCTGATATGTGTCACTGATGGTCGTAATCCATCCATAACAGCAGATACAGTGAGTAAAGAATAATTGCTGCACAGCTTTGCTGAGAGATTAGAGTCCAAGCTGTTATATAAGAGAAAATTCCAGCTGCATCTACATGAGGCCATCAGATTGGCCTTCCCTTCATAATCCAGCCGCTCCTCTGTCCTTGTAGACTGTAGTATTTGTGTCGCCCTCTCACCGCCTCTCAGTCTCTCTTTCTCTCTGGTTGTCTGTCTGACAGTTTCAGGTTCTGCTCACACAACAGCTAGCCTTGTAAAAAACTTTAATTTGCAGATTTACTTTTGTAATGTTAAAAGAACAAAACGACGACAATGGACGCCGGAGCCATCATATTAAGGGGTCCATGTCTCCCCCACTTTTAAAAGTCATCTGCTTTGCGCCCCCCGTAGGGTTGCAAGCCGTTCTATGAAATAAGGAATGGTTCCATTTTTGAAAGATGAAAGGCGTGTTCTGTATTGAACTGATTTCTTTTTATAGCGGAGCAAAATTAAAGTGTCCGTCACGTCAGCCCACAAAGCAAACGTCTCTAGCTGATAATGTGGCTGGGTGCCTTTGGTCAAAACAGTTTAGAAGAACTTTAACTATTAGCACTAGGCTTTCTAAGCAGGTCATAATGTCAAAGCCTAAAAAAAACCAACAAATAATGTAACATTCTGTCACAAAGGCATCTGTAATGTTATTGTAACTCTCCGCTAACAGAGTGAATTAAATAGAGGGATTTGACGAAACACTGAGATTCTAGATACAGTGAGGAACATAAGTGTTTGCACACCATGTGATTTAGCAAGTTCTCCCACTTAGAAATCATGGAGGGGTCTGAAATTCACATTGTAGGTTCATTCCCACTGTGAGAGACAGAATGTAAAAAAAAAATCAGGAAATCACGTTATGCGATTTGTAAAGAATTTATTTGTATTGCACTAACACATAAGTATTAGAACACCTGAGAAAATCAGTGTTAATATTTGGTACAGAAGGCTTTGTTTGCAATTACAGAGGTCAAACGTTTTCTGTAGTTCTTGACCAGGTTTGCACTGCAACAGGGATTTTGGCGACTCCTCCAGACAGATCACCTCTAGATCTGTCCGGGTCCGGGGCTCCACCAGCTCCACCAAAGATTTTCGATTGGATTTAGGTCTGGAGACTGGCTAGGCCACTCCAGAACCTTGATATGCTTCTTACTGAGCCACTCCGTAAGCCTGGCTGTGTGCTTCGGGGTCATTGTAATGTTGGAAGACCCAGCCATGATCGTCCTCAGTGCTCTGACTGAGGGAAGGAGGTTGTTGCTCAAAATCTCACAATACATTCATCTTCTCCTTAATACAATGCAGTCGTCCTGTCCCCTTTGCAGAAAAGCCCCCACAAAGCATGATGTTTCCACCCCCATGCTTCACAGTAGGGATGGTGTTCTTTGGATGCAACTCCTCCTTCTTTTTCCTCCAAACTCGACGAGTGAAGTTTAGACCAAAAAGTTGTATTTTGGTCTCATCTGACCACATGACTTTCTTCCATGCCTCCTCTGGATCATCCAGATGGTAATTGGCAAACTTCAGAAGGGCCTGGACATGTGATGACTTGTCCGTGCAAGACAGCTTCACAGTGCACAGGCAGTACTTTGCATGGTGGCTGAGGATGATGTAGTATTGTAAGAGAAAATGCAAGAGGGCATAATGGTTTGATTACCCTATTAACAACAGTAGATGGATCAATCGATTGTACAAATACAGTGTAACCTCGCAAAGTCGTGGTTCAGATTTTGTGGACTCAGTTATTCTCAATGTTTTTCTTAGACCTGTACTAATGATTGTTAGCGGTACCTCTCGGAAATGTCCTCCGTGTTTATTTTTGTTTTTTTCATGGCAATTTTTTCATGCATTTTAGTGCTAAATGATTAAGAAAAAAATAATGTACTAATTTTGTAACATAAATATTAATGTAAATTCAGCTACATTTACATATTTTTAGTAGTCAATCATTTCTCCTTGCTGCTAATTGGCTGCTGCCCTGTGATGCATCTCTGGCGGATGAGTCACATACACACATTCGCCTTTTTTTTTTTTTACGAATCGTGAGTCCTCTTAAAACGCAACCCCTGTAAATTTTGGGGGTCGAGTGTAATTGTTAGTTTTTAGCCTAAATGACAATCCATTTTTGAATTTACTGGTCAAGCAGCAGCGTTCAAACTGTACGACTACTGTAACTACTACCTAAACAAATCATTATCGGTTGTGTGATGGTCTGTACATTAATAAGCACATCAGCAGTGAAGGGAAAGTGCTGAGGTGGGTGGACACTAGAGGGGTCAGTCATGTGGCCTTAGCAGCTCTGCTGTGGTCCTCATTAGCACAGTGTAGTCCCTCATTTGGCACCCATCGGGGGTCTGCTCTGCAGAACACTTGTGTGTATACACACTTTCACAGAGAGAGAGAGGGAGAGAGAGCGCATATACACAGTTCATACATACTGTACACAGTTGGGGAGGTAGATTGTTTGCCAACACCCTCTTCTGCCCTTTCAGTAACACTCCTAACTATCTTTCCCCACCTTTCACCACAGCTGCTGTCCCCATCTATTGCTCTCCTTTACCCATGTGTCCACTAGGGCTGCGTCATATATCTTATTATTATTATAGTATTATATCTTATTATGTAGAAACATTATGTCGAAACCTGCTGTGCCAATACTAAAACCACAGAAGTGCAAATTGAAATCTAAAAATGAGTAATTTGTTGCATTGCAATCATATTATCTAGCAATATAACTTCCATATGGTGTTTAACCAAAATCCCGATCCCCCCTCTAAGTGCATCCCTCTAATACATAGACTGATAAGTAGCTTCATTTGGGAATAGTGTATCTGGGTACGTTTGATTGTTTTGTTTTTTAAATATTGCAGTATTTATTGTATATTTATTTACTTTTATGTTGTTCAGGAATACAGGGTTTCCAGTTGTTCAATGGCTTGAACTAGTTAATAGGTAGACAGATAGATCTTTACACTGAAACACTGTTTATTAGTTCTTCGTTGACAGCATTGCGTTCAAATATGTTTAGAACTGTTACTATAATATTAATAATGCAAATGATAGAGCTATGGTAGATTTCCCTCAGTATGTTTGAGATTTCAGAGGTTTTAACAGTGCAGAGAATCCCATGAATATGTCTAATGTCCTGGCAATAGCAAAGACAATAATCTGTCTCGTGTCCAAAAGTGAGTGGAAACGTTCTTTTCTTTCATTTGAAAATGTTTTACCCTTATGAGAGGATAAACGATTTTCTTGTAATGAAACTAACCTTGCTGTGTGGAGACTGTACTGTAGACTAGTTAGCTGCTATGAAGAGAGAGAGAGAGAGAGAGAGAGAGCTACATTGTAGCCAATAATAAAAAACATCACCTAATGCTGTGATGACAGCTTTGCACACTCTTGGTATTTTTCAGTCAGATTCATGAGGAATCGGCCTGGAATGGTGTTTAATTAACAGGAGTTCTTCCTCAAGAGCTCCTTAGGGGAATTTCTCTCCTTCTTAATGTGTTTGGGATCGTCAGTTGGAAGTCGGGTTGGTCCACAGTTAGTGATCCTGTTCCACTATGGTTCTACTCCACATTATGGCAAGAACCACAAAACAACAGTCCCTCATTCCCTTATTACAAAACATATTCTGGTTTGTTTAACTCTTTTTTTTATTTACTGCATAATTCCATGTGTTGCTTTGTGGGCAGCTGGTGGCCTAGTGGTTAGGGTGTTGGCCCTGTAATCAGAAGGTTGTGGGTTTGAATCCCAACTGCTAGTGAGGTACCCTTGAGTAAGGTACCGTCCCCACACACTGCTCCCTGGGTGCCCCTTGTTTGCGGCAGCCCCCTACTTCACTTGGTGAATGCGTTAAATGCAGAGAAAGAATTTCACATTGTGCGGTTCACGTGTGACGATAAGGGTTAATAAATAAAATAATTTTGTTTGTTTTCGATATTAATCTACAATGTAGAAAATAATAAAAACAAAGAAAAAAACATTGAATGAGAATGTGTCTTTTGACTGGTACTGTATGTCTGATTGCTGTCACAATCTGCAGCCATTGTTGTAGCCATGTGAGAAAATGACGTTACATTTTACCCTGCATTGGATTGGAAACCCAGGATTCCCTACTGGTGTGAATCTCTGTGAATAGATTGTACATGTTCCATTGACTGTGATATTATTATTTTAGATTTATTTACACTAGGTGCCTACACTGGATTATTTCTTTTAAACTGCAGTTTAGCTGGGGGTTGTATGTTAACCTGTCACTGTTCAAACAGCTGCATTGTGTTTTATTTTTGCTGTTAATGCAGTATTAAGTATGAGGTAGGAGTCAAACATGCTTGGCTAAGCGATTTAAAAAACTATTCTGTTATGTGGAATTATGTGTCAAATGTCTGGAATACTCATATTAAATCAAGTTCATAGACATGAATATTAGGGCTGAAACGATTATTCGAGTAACTCGAATGATTCGATTACAAAAAATGTTTGAGGCAAATTCTTTGCCTCACGGCTTCGTTTAATTCGTCACCAAAGTCCACCTGGAGGGGGCGCGTGTGACCCGGGGAACATGCTATTTTTGTCGCAGGGAGTCGGGTTTTTTTGCACTGAAGAAGAGCACACAGCTCAGAGCAGGAGTTATGAAGTAAAGCCCTGCGGGGCTATTTTTTAAATCCCGCTCCTGTGGAATTTCTGACGATTCCCGCCCGCTCCCGCCTGCTCTCCCGGTCGCTCCCTCCCGCTGTCCCGGTCATATATGAAAATGTATTTTTAAAGTTAAAAATCAATGTTCAATGTTCAACGATCAGTGTTCTGTTATTGTAAGTTAGTGGCGCACACTGGCTGTGAAAAATGAAGAGAGACGCAAAAAGCACCTCGAGACCAGCTGGACCTCCTCATTCCTGTAGTGGATGGAAAACGTGCCAAATATTGCCAACAAGAAAAAGTAGGGCGGCAATATTGTTTTTTAGTCTGTAGCAGAAAAGTCTTAAAGTGCATCAATTTACCTAAAAATTTAAATAAAATTTTAATCCGTATTTAAACTGTAAAAAGTTTTGACCATTTAATGCTAAAAAATATAATCAATAAATAATAATTAATTCAAATTGATCAGCAACATTTAAACTCAGGAGCATAATAATAATAATAATAATAATAATAATAAAATATTTAAATATCATTTTATATTTTACAAACAAATCTTAAATTGCATACACTGAACTGTAGTAACAATGAGAGTAAAACCATTTGCTCTTTTAACAGTTCATTCTTACGCCGCATATTCTTCTGCTGCTCGCAACCAAACTCGTTATGGGAGTGAGCGTCGTAAACTCGAAACGTCGAGACTGTTGTATCCCAATAACCCCTGTATATAATACCTCATCTGGCCCGTCTTCAACCATGATAAGGTTTATTATTCACACAGAAATAATGTGTATGAGCTTTGCACTGCTCAAATAATGAAGTGGATTTATAATGGATAGAAACGGTAACTAGGTGTTGAATTTATGGGTAAAATGTGTTTTTAAAGATGGTCGTTTTAATAAAATTAAGAACACGTATATGGATGGCTGTAAAGGGAGGCAGTCCTAGCACTATTCATTGCTCCTTGTGAGCCAGCCTTCTTTTGAAAATGTGCATTAAAACAATGAGCAGAAGTGAGACAGTAAGAAGTTCTGGGTTACCATCTGTACAAAATGTGTGGAGAATGTTTCATCCCTGCATAGAAACTGCAGCACAGGATAATGCCAAAGTCAGAACTGCACTGAGATCAGTCAGTGTTGATTCTTTCTGAGTCTTCATCATCTTGTTATTAATCTCAGTGTTTTCCCGCAGGCTGTTTTCTTGCCTTGGCTCATCTCGACAAACATTTGTGTGCTATCACTTGTAGTTCCTCACTTGGCTGAGGTGACTTGGAAGAGCCTTCAGAACTGCTTTACTCCTGCTAAGCCTGTATGTTACATCTGTCTTCTTTCATAATTAGGCCAATAAATTGGCCAGTAATACAAAACAGAAACTTTCTGTGTCCATTTACATAATCACTGAAAAAAACTGTGACTTCTGTCTGTTCCAGTGACTAGATCTTGCAGAGAGAGATGCATAGACAGACGCTGGATGGATAGAATGTTAGAAAACAGTAGTCCACTAATCTATATCCTCTATGTACATCTATGTACATTTACACATACATATATAGGTTATATATAGACATATTTGAATACACATAAAAGTGTCTATTTTTATTTTGTTGTTTTTTAATTTCATCTCATTGTTTTGTTGCTCTTACCTCCACTTTCTGCAGTAACAAGGCAAATTTCCCGCTTAGGGGCTTAATAAAACTTCATCTTATCTTCTTATCTTACACATGGATTAATGTATTATAGCTTGTTATGTATTATGCAGCACTATTGAAATTTTTTTTTTTCTGTGTAAAGATGAACTAAAGTGGTAAAGATAAATATTTTCTGAGATACATTACTTTTATATATTAAAAAAAAATATATAAAAAAAAATTTGCACATACAAGCTATTTGGTTACATTTGCAATGTTTCTGCTATCAAACTGCTGAATGGAAATTGCATGTTGTTTTTTTTTAATACTATTACTGGTATTCAATCAGAAGTTCCAATTCTTCAAACCCCCTTTTCTTATGGTGTTTTCAGTCAAATATTCCTCCCCACAGTCTGTGGAAAGAGGAGTTTTCTGTTTAGTGAGAGAACTTTACGGAACTGAAACCTTTAAAAAGCCGATCTGAAACTGCATCTTATCCCACTGTCACGCTCTCTGTGACTTCGACAACAAAGTCCAAACCACTCTATGGCATATAAAAGTTTTTTTTCATGTGTTCCTCTAAAGAAAACCTTTAGACGGCTCCAGTGCGCTTCACTGTATTTTTGTACATTGTTGCAGCTGCTAAAAATGCAGCTCTTGTGCAGTAGTGTGACACTTCTGAAGTAAAACTTTTATTTCAAGGAGATTCTGCTCCTTCAAGCAAAATGGCCTTTCACATTCCAATGCTTTTATACTTTCAAAATTCTGTTATTGTGAATGCTGTGTCAAACAAACACACATCTGTGGTTTCTCATAGAGAGAAAGAGGGCCCTCGTTATTTTATGTATCAGGTCAATGTTACTTCTCCCAGAGAGTGTGGACTAGTTTCCACGGAACAGCTGTTAAATTTGTTGTTAAAATCGGTTTCAGAACACTTTAAAAATTACTTGGGCAACAAAAACAATCAAACATTATTTTCATTCTATTTTTGTTTTAATGTTCTCGATCTAGACGTGTTTAGAGTCCAGCTTTTGCTGCTTCAACATTTAGATTTTGATGTTGCTAACAAACACTTCTCAATCCATTCTCAAAACTCACTCAAACTACATCCAGCTTTTCAAGGTAGATCAGACTTGGGGAAGTGACTTACTGTCTCCTAAAAATATATATAGCTATTCTAGTTCAGGACTTATATTCCTGAAGACACAGAAGCCTTAGTCTCAAAGGTTCAGCTACATGGTGAAGTCATGTTCAGTTAATAGTTGACAGTAAATCATACTGGGTCTTAAACCACAAGTTTGTAGGAATCAGTGCGGAATTCCAACCAATCACTTTCATAACATTCTACACAATTGGCATGTTGGCAAAATCTTTATATATAAATAAATAAATAAATAAATAAATAAATAAATACATACATACATACATACATACATACATACATACATAT
>JBBJLR010000042.1:11131584-11160381 GCA_037577145.1 Brachypetersius gabonensis | reverse complement strand
GTGTGTGTGTGTGTGTGTGTGTGTGTGTGTGTGTGTGTGTCTGTGTGTGTCTGTGTGTGTCTGTGTGTGTCTGTGTGCTTTTACTTTGTAAGTACTGAAAAAGCAACAGCTACGAAACCAAACATCTTCATTTTAACCCTTAAAATGACCTTAATACAGGAAATTAAGGGAAATGAGTGTTTCACACTCATTCATTTGGCAACTTAATTCAAATGAAGGGGTTTTGTGTTAGTTTTTGAGGGTAAATAAAGGTAAGGTTAAGCACATTTTAAGTACGCTATATTTCATAGTAACAATGGCATTGTGGGCGCTCAAAATCTGTCTTGGATGGTGATATTGGAGTTTCTTTGCTGATATTTCTGCTCAAATGTAGTTTATCTTGCCTGTGATGTAAAAGGTTTAGGGAGAAGAATAAACAGACTGACAGCTGCCGTTCTAACTGGATTAGGGCGCCTCTTCTCTGGGCTTTTTGTTGTGATGTCAACCTTCAGACTTCTAATAATCATCTTTAGAGCAAAAGATATACTTACCATATTTACTATATTTTTTAGCTGTGAAAAGTGAAAGTGAGAAACGTTACTGTGTGAATGCAGTGTGTATTCAACAGTTGAGAAGAATTTCTTCCTTAAGTTCAGATCAAGACGTGACTTTAGTGGAAAGTAAACAGTCTCAGTCTTGCTTAATCTTATCTTTAATGAGCAGAAAATACAGGATTCTGCTCATCACTGCCATGTTTTGAGAAACTCTAATTCGGTATTCTTAACCAATCGACCTTTTTTAATCTCAGGAAGCAAAGCGCTTCTTTCCTGCCTCGACAAGTTGCTAAACTGGAGCAGTGATTCACGCTTGTCTGCTGCGAGTCTCTGCAGACTTTTCCATGCATGCAGTCCCATGATGTAACATGTGAGGATCTAATGCCGGCTCTGGAGCAGTCAGTGAGTAATGAGCCAGCAGACCATGCTGACCTTCTGCAGCCCCTGTGTATGTGAGCTTTGCCATTCGTTACTGAGCTGAGGGCAGTTTGGGCTTTTTGTCTGATAATGAAGATTATGATGTGGCGAGGGTGAACAGGTCCCAGAACTCCTGCTAGACGTAAACACAATTACTTATGTAACTCCAAGACACATGAAGCAATACCATATTTTTCGAATACAACGTCACTGATCGGCTTAACACGCTTTGAGGAGAACACTAACTACCAGTTCTGCTCTGTCAGGAAAACAGGTCTGTATCTTACTGGGGCAGAAGGAGGACCATCTTAACCCACCCAGACAGTGAGTCCAATTCTTTCTTGGACTCCTAGCAACGGTCGGCTGCGGTTTACTGACGGGAGGGTGACGCGTAGACGTTTGTGTGCCTTGTTTTAGTGATTTTTTTCCTGCCGATTTTGTGATTCTGTGAATAGTTTGTTAATATTCATTCGTCTGTCTTTAAAAAAAAATTAAAGAATAATAAGCACATTATTTTCCAGTGATTCTTTGAAGGTGTTTTTTTTTTATTGGTATTGTTTTTCTTTAGAAACAAGACAATGTCCCTCTAAATAAGAGGATAGGAATATAGCGATGAGAGTAATTTTATCCTTTCTTAGTTCTTATATTTGTTTTATTCCTAGCCTGAAAAACATAATGCTGAATATGAGCTAGTTTTTGAATACAATAAGAAAGTTTACTCCCATCCAGGCCCAGAAAGGTGCCGCCATCAGAGGACTTGGACATATTCTGCACCAAGTCTGAGTACTTAGCAGCCATTCTTAAACCCAAAGGCGTCATAGGCGTGTGCTAAATTGCATGCTACAGTTCTCCAAATGCTATCATTTCTCCAGACATAAAAGAGGGATTCTGCATGTCATGTATTTTTGAAGACTGAATGAAGATTAAAGATGAAGAATGAAGATTTTCCTTTCTTGGAACACAACGCTACATTTCGGAGACATGGTGCTCAAAGCCAGCTCCACAGAAAGCATTTTGATTTATGACCACTGTCTTCTGGGCGTAGTCATTACATAAAAACAAATTTGAAACAAGACAAAAAAACATCTTGCATTCTTGTCTCTGCATCCTAACCTCTGAATAATTAGGTCAGTCTCTCACTTTCTGCATTCCTAATGCCAAGGACTACAAAACCAGGGGCGTGAACACCCCTGGAGTAAAGTCAGCTACCCCCAGAGTGAGGTAATCCCACGCAGACCGAACGGCAACAGCATAGTTGCCAATGTTATTGCTTCATATTAGCCCACCACAGAACCAGTCCAAACATTTAGTCTCTCCCTCATAAACAGAATGTACTGCTTCAAAACTTTATCTTGCTTTAAATCTGCTGGGCATTTTGGGAGCTGTGAGATACACCACTTCTAATTGAGCTCATTCTGAGAAGCGTTAGCTGTCTGATTTCTGCACACCTCCACACTCCAGTCGTTAAAGAAGAACAATACTTTGTTCTAACCATAAGTTACGCAACTGTGGGCCCGTGCTTGTAGGTGTTGAATACAATCGCTCTTAGCAGTAGTTTTTGTCAAATCCAGCTCACTCTGCGGATACATGAAAGTACATTCGTTCAAGCTGTGCTGTTAAGGCATGAAGGAACACTTCCTTTGTCACCTAGACCTGGCAGGACCTTTTTGGATGCAGATTGAGAAAATGATTCAGGGGTTGTTTTTATAGTTCCAGGGTGTGTGTGCCCCCGCTGTTCTATTCAAAGTTGGTGTGAAAGAATCGAATATCCTCAGGCAACCACTTAAGCTTCCATCCTATAGCTCTGTTGGGGAAATGTGCTACTCTGGATGGAATTTAAGTGAAAGTATTGCAAAGTTACCTGTTTATCCACCACAGCCTAATATCTTTCAGTAAGGATAAAATATCTTTCAGTAATCAAGCTAGTTGACCCACTGAAACGTTGTTACCATCTACATATAATCAATTCCATCCTACATCTCTTTGGAGGGATCCCATTCTTTATTTTTTTTAATCAGTTTGATGAATTAAATCTGCACATACAGTCACTTTAGATGGACTAGGGGTGGGACGATACCACTTTGACATGTCCAATACCGATACTGATACTGCAGCTCCGTGGATCTGCTGATACCGATACCAACCAAAACTGGTATAGCGTCTCTACAGCCATATCCATTGAGGAGTTCTGCATACATGGCTGAAACGTCTTAGACACAGTCTACTGTGTTAGACACAGTATATGCTGTTTGGGTGCAGGAGCCTGTATTTGCACTTTGTAGGTGTAGAGTGCCATTTGAGACACAGCCTTGCTGCTCATCTTGCGTCTTGCTTCCAATACAGCATGTTGCTGAAAGTTTAGTTAAGCATTCACACGCTACTTTAGGCCTTTCACAATTGAGTGATTTTATTCACATCCATGCAATTGCTTTAGATTAGAGATGCAATATGGCAGAAATGTCACCTCATACTTCAAAACGCACAAACATCCATTTGCAACCAATCACAAAGTTTCTTGTTGTTTGTCCATTACAACCGATTTGTTCAAACAAGCATGCAAAAACAGCCTATTTGTCGTTTATGGTACAATACGTTATTTGTTTGTCAGTGTAGATACATGAGCAGACATATGTTTAACATTTGCCAAATGAGACGTAACCAAATGAATAATATGCTTTTTACTACAGTAAAAACACCTCCGTTTTAACACTTAAAATGACCGTAATTTTGCCATTAATTTCCCAGACAGAAAATGAAGGGAATAAGTGCACAGATTACAGCTGATTTAGGGAGAAAACTAATTAATTTGCTTCTTACCTTTTTTAAATTTGCCCTTTAAATGACAGAACTCCTGAATGAAGGCCTTAAATGTAAGGTTAAGGGCTTTCAAAGTCATACCTTAAAGGTAAAATTAAGGGATCGGCTTTACAAATGAACAGAAACTGAATTCACATTTAGGGGCTTGGTGTATTTTCAGGGGTAAATTTATGTAGGGTTAAGTACATAAGGAAGGTCAGCAAGCAGACGCCTCCTCATCCCCTGAGCGGCAGCTCTAGAAGAACCTTTCAGTGAACCATTTCTGGCATTTGTTTTAGCCCTGGGGGAGCTGAAGCATTCTGCCTAACCTCTGACGTGTGCACATCCTTAGTACCAGGTCATCTGCCCAAAATGTGTAAATACACTATATGGACAAAAGTATTGGGACGCGTGACCATTACACTAACAGGGACTTTAGTGACACTGCATTGAAATACATAGACTCTAAGAGCTTCCACTCTTCTTTGAAGGCTTTCCACAAGATTTTAGAGTTTCTGTGGGAAATTTGTGCTCATCCATTCTGTAGAATATATATGTGGTCAGGCACTGATGTTAGATAGGAAAGCCTGGCTCACAATCTCTGTTTCAGTTCATCCCAGAGGTGTTGCATGGGGTTGAGGTCATGGCTCATCCAACCATGTATTTATTGTCCAAAATGTCTTGGTATGCTGAAATATTAAGATTCCCTTTGCTGGAATTAAGGGGGTGTCAGAATGAGGCTTGTCTCAGTACTTCTCTCCATATAGTATATGTGCAATCTACTCTTAAAGCAAAGATACCAAAAAGGTTTTTTTTGGAGGAATGCCATAGAAGAACCACTTCAGGATACCTTTAAAAACCTTTCAGTGGATGGTCCACCTTTGTAAATAATATAAGTGAGTGTAGAAACCATTTTTCAGTTGTAAACATCCTGTATGCCATAAAAGCTCTATAACAAGAGTGTTTCCTAGATCCACAAGTTCAAGCCTAGACCCACTTAAGAAGCTTTACTTTAAAGAGTGGAACTGGAAAATTGCTGCCTCACTGAGTCTGCAGTTTATGTTGCTGATTTCAGTAGCTTGAGGATGTACAGTATAAAGCAGTAATGAAGAAGGGGTATAAGAAAGAACCTACATGTTTAGAGGCAGGAGAGCTGTTTTCTTGACATACTTAGAACTTGGCAGAAATGGGTCATAGCTAAGGTTACAACCAGATCATGTTTAATGTATTTGAACAGTGTTGTAGAAAGAGCAGCCCCCAACTTTCTCCCAAATGTGTACCATTTTGTGTGTTTGAGGTAAAGAAACAATGTTAGCTATCCAAATTGTTGGGGTCATCCAAGTGTCTATGAGTTCGTAAGAAACTAAAAAAAAAAAACATACTGTAGATTTCATCGAAAGAAACCATTTTCCCCCACAAGAAACTCCAAATCAGCCATACGGGGCACTTTCTGCTTAATATAGCTTTTTTTTTAAAAGTGAATAAATCTCCCTATTTCTCAGAATCAGGATCAGTTTTGGCAAAAAGAATTCCCCTTAATGATCCACGGAATCCACCTTCTCTCCATCACTCTTTAATGTCACACTTTCTCTTCTTGTTTCCTTTCATTTAGTTTCATTTCTCCTTTTTTTTACACCATACGAACGTTTCTCATTTCAAGAAGCCCCAGTTCCTTCGTCACTGATTGGCTGCCTTTACCTGCGCTTTCCTCTGATTGGCTGATTCGGCATCCGTTCTCCTCTGGTTAACTGACCTCTCCCTCCGCTCAACTCTGATTGGCTGTGTTTTCCTCCGCTCCTTCTGAATGGCCCATCGTGCCTCCGCTCTCCTCTGATTGGCTGTGTTTTCCTCCGCTCCTTCTGAATGGCCCATCGTGCCTCCGCTCTCCTCTGATTGGCTGGCTGTCCTCGCTAGTTTCGACTGAGAGCGCTCTCCTCTCCCGCGCGCTCTTCAGTGTTTGTACGGAGCTCGTGAGAGTGTGGCACTGTCCTCGCGCTCTGTTTGGACTGTGATTGGGAGAGGAGCACGCGGACAATCTGGAGCTGCTCTGCTTTCAGACCTTCTCCGGGTGTTGAACTGTGTGATCCGAGGAACCTGTTGGACGAGCTGAGCTTTAAACGCGTCCGGAGTTTTCTCTTATTTCTGGGCGCACCGAGGAGACTGGAAGGAGAACCGCTGAGGTGAGGTTCTGCTCGGGTTCTGCTCGGGTTCTCTTACTGAAGCGCCATGCAGCAGCAAACATGTCTCTCTGTTTTACAGTTTAAATCATCTCCGGCGGCTTCTTACCAGAAAGCAGTGTGTCCACAAGCCAGGCTTAATGAATGAAACCCTGCTGTCTGCTGCACTGCCTGGTGTCATTGTTTTAGGAATCAGTGATTAGTTTCCTATTCTGATTTCTGTCCATCTGTGTGTGATTACCTTCATTCAATGTAGTACCTTCTGATTCATCTATTTAAGCTTACCTTCATTTAATATAGTATCGTTTACCGTGTAGTTGCATGATGTAGGAGAAAAGCATTAAAACAGGGCTTTCAGTAATTAAGCTGAAAACACCTGAAAATACTAGTTATTTGACTCCGGAGACTCATCATGTTTAATAAGCCTAAAATACTGCACTGGTGTTTGTTCACATTTTATTGTGTTTTATTGAATATGGCTGCGGAGGTTCTCTGTGTTGCTTGGAGACACTGTTGATCTAATGGGTCTACTGGTGTGTTTAGGGGGGCTAAATGCATCATCCCATGGTTTTGTCTACTCTCCTTAATTTTAAGCATGATGCAGTTCCTTCTGAAAAACATGAAAGCAGGGTTTTTCAGTGATTAAGCTGTAAACACCTGACCATAGTAGTTATTTGACTCCAGATACCCATCATGGTTAATAAGCCTACAACATTGCTTGTGTGTTAATTCCTATTTTATTGTTTTGCAGTTGGAAAGAGTCTACCTGTGTATGTGATTTGGGGGGCTAAATGCATCCCATGGCTTTGCCTACAGGACTCTAACTGTAGTATTAGGGGTCTATTTTTATCTGCTACTATGTAAAGTGGATTCCCCTTTCATAAGATAGTCCACAACCACTCAGGTTGACCTGGAGTGGCTTCACCTCAGCCACCTTGTAAGACTGGCTGTCCATTAGGAGGCCTTAAAACCTTTTGAAGCCATCCATAAGACACGTGTGCACTGAATGAATTGCTGGCTTAAAGAGTTTGGTGATTTAAATGGACTTTGGCCCACAGGGAGACTGAACCCTCAACACCAGTCTAGCAGGGTCTGCCAGGTGACCTGAGGGTTTTTCTCTTATGCTAACGTGCTTGGGTTTCGTTTTCACTGGTTTCAGTGAAACCTGTGGGTGGGTCACGGTAACCCTTGTGTATGTTAAAAATGTATTAGAAATGTATATGTAAGTACCTTTATGGAATTCAAATTTTGTAAGATTTAACCATAATAACCTTAACTTTAGTCATCAAAAAAATCCCCTTTAAAGCTGAGGGTTTATCGTGCTTTTAAAAAATCACACTTTACAGAATTTAGTTGATACTGGTGATGTAAGTTAGTCCTGTTTTTCTCTTGTTTTCCTTCACAGGACGCATATTACAAAAACAAACACACAAAGTGAGCAGACATTGACGTTTTATAGACATTGCATAAAATGACAAGAAGCTTAGTTTTCTCATCATCACAGATGCTTTGCCTTTCTTTTTTTCATCTCGTTTTTTTCCTGGTTTGTTATTGCCTTGACTTGTTGTTGCCACAGTACTGTAGTAGTAGTATCACAGTAGGGCGGATCTGTTTATAACCTTCCACATCTTGCGGCGAGCTGAGATTCCTCGGGGTTAAAGTACTGTAAACAAGGAGGAGTTTTCGTGTTTGCTTAGTTCCCTCTGAGCGCCTTTCAGCACCAGCTTTGGAGCAGCCGCTCCCACAGAAGTATGGGGATGATTTCCTTCTTCCTGTCACCATGGTCATTTGTTGTCCTCCTCCTCACCCCTGACTGACCCTCACCACTGGTTGTTAGCACCTCGCAGCCGGGGCGTGAGCCTTTAACACGGAAACTTTTTATAATTCAGCAAGTGGCTACCACACCTTAGGGAGGGGGGGATAGGAATGTCACAAAAGAACTGGCGCCATCCCACACTGAGCTCATCACAGACTCTGCAATATCATTAGTGGGAACGTTGGCTCATTGATAACGTAAGGCTTCGAGCTTGTGTGAGCTGCTGGTGTCCAACCACACATACAGATTTGGTATCTGTGGTTAGTTGGGCAAGTTTTAGGAAGTGTTCTTTTCCATGTTGCTAGAAGTTCCCTGTTTATGAGAAAGTCCCTTTCTACGTTAGTTATGACCACTGGAGTCACACACATGTGATTGAGACCTACATTTCTAAATTTGAAACACTGTCCATATATAGTGTCCTAAGCTATGCATAGACAGCACAAATTTCCTATCTAAAGACACTGGTTCTGCAATATCTGGAACACTAGTTCCAAAGTGTCTAAGAAGCTGGTAAAAGGAGTCGAGATGTGGCCCATAGTGCTGCGACCAAAAAGCAAAAACGTTCAGACTCTAATCAGCTCTAGTGTTGTTTTATACTTTTATAGGATTAGCTTGCACTGCAGCTGGCACTTCTCAGTGGGCCTGAAGAATAGACTGTGACAGCTTGTTCTAGCACTGAGGTGCATTTGCATTGTGCCCTCAGGGCTTGCGCCAGGCCCTCCACACTGAGGGTCTAAACATAGTCTCAGCAGCCTGTGGACAGATGCGCAGGAGGTCCTGCATCCTGGCCTCTAGCCAAATTAGCAGTGGACTATGGTGGTGGCAGTCAGGAACAAGCAAACAATGCCAGCAATTTGTGAGGCATTCAGGCATTCAAAGCCCTTTTCCATAAGATGGTGCTAGGAAACAATGATCATGTTCGGTTCTGAGCCCTTTTATGGTTCAGATTCAAATGTTTCTTCACCAGAAGTCAGTTATTTCATTAAACCTGATCCTCATAAAGGCCACACGTGCACTTTGTTCCTCGACGGTAGAAGACGACACACTCTTGACATTGATTATTCCGCCGCTCCCTTCATCCCTTTGACAATCTGGGATGGTGGAACACATGTTGCAACAGATGCATGTGGGGGTGCGGCGCTGACTTTCGGGCCCCCCATTTTAATGCTAATGTCAGTGGTCTTATGAGAAAGCAGAGAAGACTGGTGTGTGCTCAACTCCTCGAGGCGCCCCCCCATCCCCCACCCTCCTGCACACGGCTGTCCGACCCTGGCACTTGGGCGCCTTCGGGTGAACGCCGGGTTGAATAGGCGAGCGGCCGCTGGGGCTGCCGATTGTTTGCAGGTCCCTGGCCGCCCCGTGCCGGGACTGTGAATGGCTTCTATTGAGGGGCCCATGTGTCCTCCCCCATGTGTCCTCCCGAGGCCCTCTTCATCTCCAGGAATCTGGCCGCTCTTATAAAGCAGCAGTGTGAGGTGGCACGGTAGCTCGTGCTGGCACATTGGTGCTGGCCCATATGGTCAGGTGCTTCAGTGAACTGGGGGCTCTGTACAGTACACAAACTCTTTTTGACTCCAGGTTTGCCCGAAGCACAAGGTTGGAAGCAGCAGATGGAGGGAGTATGAAGAAAGATAGCGGCTCACATTAATTTCCTCACAGGACTCGGCTGTTATGCCGGTACACGTTTTTGGCCTTTGCGAAGAATCAGTCTTTTCAGAAGCTCTGTTTCTTGTAGATTATCACGTTTTGTTTGTGTGAAGTCCGTTGAGCTACTGTAAATGAGCACTCTGTGTTCACTTGCCACGTGAATTTGGAGCTTTTCAAAGCTCATTTTATTCTTTAGCCACCGTGAGGGACGTGATGCCAACAGTGCATCCAGCTCTGCTGTACTACTGCGGTGGATTAGAAAGTGAGTGTATGTACTCGTGGACATGTGCGCCACGGCCGACATGACTGTAGTCATGTGGAGATTAAGTGAAACGTGCTTGTGCAACCGAGAAAGGTGTTTGCGCATCAAGATTAATCACACAGGGTATGTCCCCATGGGTAGATTTGTAAAGAAGAGTAATTTTCCACTCAGCTTCCCTTAATGATTTTGGGACCTTGTGTTTTACACAAAGGTAAACAGAACTTTGGCATGTCAAAGTGAAGGAATCTCATTTGCATATTGTGCCGCTGTCTGTTGTGATTTTTTTTATGTTTGTGTCCCTGAAAACTGTTTTCTGATTTTTATCTTGCTTGATGCCCATTAGGACAAGATGCCTCAAACGCCACCGTTTCCAGGCATGTTTGGGTCTAGTGGCTACAACAAGAACCTGTACCAGACAAAAGAGGAGGACTATAGCGGCCTGTATTACCATGACAACAACCTCGTGTCAGGGTCTCTGGAGGCCCTCATTCAGCACTTGGTCCCCACTGTGGCCTACTACCCTGATGTGAGAACAAATCTTCTTCTTTTTTTTTTCCTCAGGAGCTGTCAAATAATCTGTATCGTCCATTAAGTTTAATCATATTTCCATGCATTAACCTCGATTAGCATACTGCATCATTTTGAGGTTATTTAAATGACTATATAAATAATTCCGCTTTCCCTTTCAATCAACAGAGGACATACATCTTCACATTCTTGCTCAGTTCCCGTCTCTTCATCCACCCATATGAGCTCATGTCCAAAGTCTGCCACTTGTGTGTGGACCACCAGAGACTGGGCGACTCTCAGGCAGACAAGGTAATGGTCAGTTTCGGAGCATGTCAGTGGTGCCAGTCCCTTAATGATTGGTTGGAACAGCTGCAAAAGCAAAATTTGAACTTTGTCCTAGAACAGTGTGGATTGTCCTTAATTGGGTTCTCACTGACAGTTTCTGTGATTTCATCTCCAGGTGAGAATCAGGAAAATTGCCCCTAAGATCTTGCAGCTGCTGACAGAGTGGACAGAGACATTTCCCAACGACTTCCGAGATGAGAGGATGATGAGGAGTCTGAAGGAGCTCACGCATCGACTGAGCACCGGGGATGAGGTGAGGGTCTCATCTTAAAGCATTCTCCGCTGATGGATGCAAGTCTACCAGAAAACCTGTTTTTGACAGTAGTAACATGGAAGTGTGAGAAAGAACCTTTAGGTTTTTTTTTCTTCTTCTTAACACAAGTGTTACTTTGTACCTTTACTGCCTTTCACCAATGCCTTAAGACAGAACAACAGAGCCTCGGAAAGCCAAAGTGTGCTTTCTGTACCAATCAGCTGTGGTGAAGGTGTTACTCGCAACACATGGGGTGAAGCAGGGGTATGTTCTGGGGGGGGGGGGGGATTTCTTCAGTCCCAAAGCAGTTTGTCGTCCCTGACAAGTGGAGAGAGAGAAGAAAGCTCTATTGTTCGACTGCTTTTGTCTCCCCTGGTGCTCTTCCACAGGCTGCATTTAAATAGTTCCATTAGCACTGACTCGAATGTCACAGGCTTGGCGTTTATTTTCTCGAAAGGGGATTTTTTTTTCCATGGAGGAAAAGAGAAGAGGGTCATCATGGCATCATTTTTATGTTTTATTTTATTTATTTATTTATTTAGCCCATTCCTTTCTTGTGCTTTTTACTATTTTTAAGACCATATAAATTTCACTTGACAGCCACTAAACTAAGTGCTATTCCCTTTTAAGTGATTGGGATTTTCCTCTTCGTTCCATGTGTTGGATTTACTCTTTCTTCGTTACACCTTATGCCCTCTTTACCGCCTTGGGTGAGACAGTCGGTTCCACATGAACTGTCCTCTCTCAATGTTCTGCACTCAAACGTCCCAGCTGGACCCGTTTTTCCTTTCCTGCTTTAAGCTGAACAGTTATTTCCCTCAGCGGCGAGGATGCTTGATTTTTGTGCGGAGAGATTGAATAGAAAAACAGATTCATCAGAGCCTGCTGCTGTGATCTCAAGCAGGTTCAGAACATTAGCGAAACGACTCTCGGCAGGGGGCTAGTTAGGGCAGACAGTTGAAAATGAAGGATACGCATCCATCAGTTCAGAGGGAATGAAGATTCTGGAAGAAAAAAGAGGAGGTGAAGCTTTCAGACTCCTTTCCTTATTAGATGAGTCACATGTGTGATGATTGATCCGGTTCTTTCTGACCTGGAAGATCAATGGCTTTCTGTTCTGTGTCTTACACGCCCAGTTGTTTACACTCCACTCAATCAAGACAGAAGGCTGATGATGAGCACTGCTTATTTAATGAATTTAATACATGCAGAGAAAAGCTTGCATTTAGGGTTAAGTGGCTAGATTTTTATTTTTTATTTTTTTGCAAGCTGACCAATAAATGTTCGAAAATGAACAAAACAGTTTTTCACTGTTTTGTGAGGTGTCATATCTGTATTGCACTGTGTGTCTCCTGTCTGGCAGATCTATATCTTTGACTGTGTTAGTTTGAACAATGCATTCATTCACACAGTACATCAGTGTCTGTGCTGTACATTACTATGTCTGGTATTTTTGCCCTGTGAACTCCATTTACCCTTAACTGGATGGGATTAGCAATGCTTCTTTTTACAGCAGGTTGTTGGACCTAGACTTGACCGGCAACTCACTTCAGCCAGATGCGCATGACAGACAATGCCTGTATTTAGAGCTAGGCCTGAGGATGCTTGAGGTCAACATTTCTAATGTGCTCTTCAGGACTAGAAGTCCAGCAGAACAACAACATTCTTGGTGCAGTGTGTAATTACAGCCTGTAGGCTGGCCAGCAGTAACCAACATTTTTACACTATATGATACTACAACTGAATTTTTGGCTGGTGAGCCCAGAATAGATGCTGTAACATCTGCCTCCAGACCGCAGTTCAGTCTTTGGGCTTTTGGTCTGCTGAAACTATCATTATGGATGTGGTCATCTATATAGGGAAGGCAGAGCCCAGTGCAGCTGAGCTCTGTGATCTAGGCCAGACCAGTAGGTTCAGTGCACATTTGGTCTCCGTTTGCAAGGCCTGTGTTTACTCCAGGACAGAAGACGTTCTGGAGAGTCCTCATCCTTTGGCTGTGTGTAATGCATATGCCAGTGAGGGCTGAACTCAAACTGAGGTGCGACCGTGAGGCCGGCTGTCATGCCCACCGATGCCAGGGTTAAAGCTTAGAGATGGGACAGCAGAGAATTTCTTTCTGCAACGAACAATCAAGAAGCCCCTGCTGCTTCAAAATGTCAGCCAGATATCTCCACGAATTGTTTCTAAAAATAATCACCACATCCTCTGTTTGTGGTGAGGACAGAAGCTTTCCCATATGGTGGCAACTTTTTGATCTTTTACACGTTTCTTTCAACTGTGCAAAGCTCTAAGAAGCACAGATTACTAAAATGATCAGGCAATATATAATAATAAAAAAAAACTAATTATGTTCACTACAATTTCATTTGATCAAGTCATTTTACTTGATCAATCAATTTAATCTATTGGTGTGACACTGCTGAGATTAGTTTCCTCTCTTCTATCACTCTGAACTAAGTTCACAACTGTCTTGCTAATTAGCTAATGCTTGCGAGCGCTCACAGCACACAATAAAAGACTGATTGATTAGGGAGGGCATGTGTACTTTGCAGGGTTCTGCAAGATCAGTGTAGAAAAAGACAATATTGTAATTGGATTAATATACTTGACTGAAGATCAAAGGAAAATTTCGGTGAAACCAAATCCATTAACATACAATATTGTGTGCATCTCTACTGAAGAACTTAAGAATTCGAGTTCCTAAGGAGCAGAGTAATCTAATATTACCCGAGGTCTTACAGAGGGGCTGCACGGTCAGATGTTGTTAGATTGATTGATTGATGGTCTACCTTTCAATTTCCCATCTGACTTGCCATTGGCCCATAGCTAATACACTGATTCAGTGAGCGTGTTTACAGAACCTACTGTTTCGAGCCTTTTGGCAATCTAAACCTGGCAGTGAGAGCGGACAGACAGGATGTGGATATTAGAGGGGCCCCGTTTCCATACAGCTTTCATCAGCGTCGATGTTGAGAAATAGAGCATAGCCACTGTGCTTCACTCGGTTATGCAAGAGCTGTCCTGAACCGTGTCAACTCTCGCTATTAGATAACATGAACGGGTGGCCAGAGTTATGAGGGGAAGTGGGTGGCCCGCTGGACCGAGGGTTCTGTTAGTAGGTCTTTCCGAGGACATCCGTGAGGAGTGCTGCTCTTTCGTAACACTGCAGAAAGTCTTTACATAACCCACTCTAGACCCCAATTTGGACCCCATCAGCAGAACTGTTCGTTCTTTTACTCAGCGGTGCTGACCAATCAAGTGTAGAAGCTTTTCTTCTCTCATTTTGCACGAAATCCTTTCGCTCTGTGCCACAGTTACTGCCTGTCTTCAGTGATGGTGTTTGCAGGAAAGAATATTTCTCCTCTTTCCCAGAATGTTTCTCATCTTTCTTATCTCAGCAGGCCATATTCACATCAGTATTTGTCCAGTTAATCATTACTCTGTAATGGCCCGTGCTAAACTTTAGCATGGCCGTAAATCCTGATGCAAGCTGAGAGCTAATGTCTCCATCTCTCTTTTTTCCCCCCCTTCCTTTTTCCGTGTTTGTCCGTAGCTCTATCGGAAAACGGTGCAGCAAATAACGCAAGGTCTGATCCGTAAACTCACCACGCTCAGCCAGTACGAAGAAGCTCTGGCAAAGATCAACTCCACGGTGACGGACAGACTCACTGTGCTGAAAACCAAGCCTCAGTCCATCCAAAGAGACATCCTGACCATCTGTAGTGACCCCTTCACCCTGGCTCAACAACTCACACACATTGAGCTGGTGAGACGACATTCCACAGTTCACACACTACCCTATGTTACCTTGCCTTGTCCTAACAGTGATGTTTAAAATATCAACGTCTGGGTGTTGATAAAGTGAGTTTGGTGTCCCTATTGATTTTGTTATTTAGATAGGCTGTGACGTTTTCAAGGTGACCACTGGAAGCGTTTTGACAGATGATGCCCACAGAGAGGTTAACCTCGTTTTTTTGTGTTTGATTTTCAGGAGAGACTGAGTTACATTGGACCTGAAGAATTTGTCCAGGCGTTTGTTCAGAAGGACCCTCTTGACAATGAGAAGGTAACATTGAACATCCGATACTGGTTAAAAGAATGAGATTTTTGCCTATTTTTTGACAAACAGAAAAGGTTCATAATCCAGACTAATCAATAGAAACAGTATTTGTTAGGCTGAGGTCAATGCAGTGTCACCTTTCTCACACCGTGAACGTTGCACTCACTAAATCACAATCAGAAATTCTTTTCAAATTAGGGTGTTTTTATGGCTGTTCCTTAGCATGAAGTTTCAGTCAGGCCCACTGCGTTTTTAGAGAACGCTTAATGGCATTCGGCTGCTAAGCAACAGCCTTTGGCTCGGTGTGTGGCGCGCTTTTTCCTTTGTCTTAGCGTCCTCGTCCTCAGGCATGCCTCAGTGAGGTTGTCCATCAGGAAGAAAGCTCAGGGCAGACTGGTCTGTGTGGGGGCTGAGCATGGCCAGTCCAAAAGAATGCAAGGAATGAGCAAGAGAAAGAAACTCAAGCTCCTAGACAGAGCATCTATGCGCATAGACAATGGTCACTATCCACCGAGTGTGGTGGGTCTTACTCAGTGACTCAGGCTTTGATTAAGTGCTCTTGTGTCTCTTTTTTTTAAACTCCCTGTTGAGACGAGGGTCATTCGAGTTATAGTCTCCATGAGAGATTGTTTTGACTAATTTGAAGTTTGGCTTCAATAAGTCTGAGCGAAAATAGTTTGATTTAATGACATGGCATGAATGGAGTAGATTGAATTACATGTCTTCCTGACTGTGCAGCAGTTGCGTTCGTTAATTTGTCAAAATGTCTCCGCAGAAATGTTTTGGCACTCATAAGAAAGCCAGCAACCTGGAGGCGTATGTGGAGTGGTTCAACAGACTCAGCTACCTGGTAGCCACAGAGATCTGCATGGTGAGTGTCTTTTATTAGGGCAGAACATCGCTTCTCTTCAATTACCTGGACAATTATGCCCTTAAGCTTGTCAAAACAAGGTGTAATTACAAAGTACGAAGACGTCAGCTGTATGTTCGCTACCATTTTTGCTTCAGGGAACAGCTTTGTAATGTCTTGTAATAAATACACAGGAAATTGTCTTCGTTACATTGTGATGTTTCGTATTTTAAACATTTTGTTTAGCGTTTATATGATAACTTTTTTTTTTTTATCTTGCAGCCGGTGAAGAAAAAGCATCGGGCCCGAGTCATTGAGTTTTTCATCGACGTAGCACGGGAATGCTTCAACATTGGCAACTTCAACTCTCTCATGGCCATCATTTGTGAGTGCTTTAATTCTGCTCTAAGCAATCAGTTCCAGCTGCTGAACCCAGAGAAAGCCTTTTGTTGCCCAGAAATTTATTTGAATAATGGAAATTGTTTATTTCTCTTATTGTTGTTTGTTTCTAATCTGCACTCGACAAATGCACAAAAAAAATTCACACCAAATTGCTCACCAAATGAAATGTTTCTTTTTTTTAGAAGTAATCTTATTGTTTTAGTGCAAAGCTGGATTTTGTATGATTGAGTCTGTACTTAACCCTAGAAACTCTGGCTGGTATTTGGGCATACGCTTTCATCGTAGTAATGGAATTATTCATAGACATGCCAGAATACAGTAATTAGTAAATGCAGTATTCTGAGAATATCTGAACAGTAATTTAAAGGGTTAATAAATACATGGCAGGTGCAGTAAAGGGCCATTTTGGCAGTAATATTGGCAGGTATTGGTACTCATAGAATGCTTCTCTGTCGGTTGCATTGCAAGGGCTTACATCATTTAACAAATTATCTCTGGCTATTTTGAATAAAAACGGTGATATGGGTTTGTTGATATCCAGCCATACAAAACCAGATCTTGTAGTAGCAACATTTACATAAATATGTTCGCTCCAGTGCCGAGTATTGGATTCTGTGATTAATTCCTCATTTGCTGGGTTGTTCTTGATGCCCAGATCGTCGGGCGGCATGGGGGGGCTACAGGGTGGACAGTTAGGGGAGGTGGCAGCTGCCCCGGAGCGAGGGAGTCACTGTCTGCAGGCAGATGGTCAGAGCTGGCCAGTTCGATAGATGAGAGTAAGCGTCTCGGTGAGAGAGGGCGGAGGGGGTGGAACCAGCTGTCCCTTCCCTGGACGTTCCCTGGGGGCGAAAGCTCGACAGGCTGGGGCTCTTACACAAGCCCTCTCTCCCTGGAGATGCAGGGCAGATATTAAAGTAGCAGCGAGAGAACAAACAAGTCTTGGGAAAGGTTGAGTACCACGGGCCATGCTTGTTTGGAGGCTGGGACATTGTGCTGGGAGAATGGGGCACAAATGAACACGTGTCCAAGGCTGGAGCATCATTTGTTCTGTTGTCAAAGACAGTGGTGTCTCAGAAGACATCTGAGCCTCACACCTGTCTGCACTGAAACAACTTTCTTTTGTAGAGCCGCTTTGTGTTTGTAGATCTTATCAACTTTTGTCTGGCGTGCTATATCTGTTGTCTAGAGCGAGGAATAAAAGAACATAGTTGTTATCAGAATGGTCTGTTCCCATACTTTGTATAAAATAAAATCTTTAAAGAAGGTTTTAGTTCGAATTATTTGAGTGTCCCTACGAAATAAGATACAATTTCAAACTTCAAACTGTCTTTTGTTTGTTTCTACACTGGACCAAAACCTACATACCCCACATGTGAGAGAATCCCCAAACAGTAGATGATCCACCTTCTACAGTCACTTAGCCCTCAGATAAAGGCAGCTGAATGATTCTTGTTTTGGTCATCACTGGAGGGATCAGTGCAGCAAAGGGAGACTGATCAGACATCCGTAACAGTGCAGTGACCTCATTGCTTTACTACTGCTGACCCCACCCAGATTTAGTGAGCCCTAATGCCATATGCTAACCATACTGTTAGAGAGAAGTGATGCACCCACTAATGCTATTGTTCCTGCAGAGTTGTGTGTCTATGGCCTGAGAAACTGCAGCTGCAGCAGAAAGTGGGAGTTGGTCTTTGTCCTTCCTTGACCTGTGTTTGTGTGTCCTTTACAGCTGGAATGAACATGAGTCCGGTGTCACGGCTAAAGAAGACTTGGGGCAAAGTCAAAACGGCCAAGTTTGACATTCTGGAGGTTTGTATAGTTTTCATGAGCATTTTTTTTCCTTTTTGTTGAACACATTTTTCTGTTTGTTGTTGATGTCAGTAGTGCTGAAGTCATTTCAACAGTGACATTTAGAATGGATTTGAGCATTAGGCATAATAAGAGTGGAAAATAATGTGATAATGGTGATATGCAACCGCGACAAACCACAGAAAAATGTGGCACAACATTTCAAAGACGTGGAATTGATCCAGTGCAAGTGAACTGTTGGTCAGTGACTCACACACCCACAGTTCCCTGACAATACAGAGACCCACTCATTCCAGTTAAACTTACCGTGGGCTAGAATTACCACTCGTTCTGCAATACAGTAATCCAGACTACAAGGGGGCTATAACGTTTTTAGAAAATGGCCAGGCAATGTTTGTAGCCTTCAAAAGATGCAAATGGTTCAAAACCTTTCTGACGCCTTGTATTGACTGTCTAGAAATGGTCTTATCTAGGTTTTACCCTCGTATTTAGACTGGCAAAGGCAGTGAGCTGGATAATTGACTGTTGAAAAGTAAACCTGCAGCCCTCCCACTTTTAACTCCTTTACAGCCAAGAGATTCTTCTTAAGCCTTTGGGTCCTGTGGCATTTTGATGTGTAAATGTGGTTTTCAGTACTTGCAGCCTTATGCTTTTTAGGCTTTTAAATCCCATGGGATTGTACCTGAGCTCCAGCAGACAGTTAAAAAAAGAAGTGCTCTCCCTTTCTACACAGTCTGAGATGTAAGCGTTTGGAGATTAAAGGACTTAGGCAGCCCCTTGTCTTCACTGCTGAAACATTGAGAGCTAAAGCTGCAGGTGTTGCCCACAAATCTTCAGAGGAAGTTTGCCGAATTTCTTTTATTTTTTTGTTTCACCTTGAGGTCGTTCTCATAGCTTTATGGAGGTCCAGGCCTGACCCTGTTCCCAGTTTTACAGCCTATCTGGTCTTACAGCAGGGTGTATCGGATGGATTTCTTATGAAGGTGGTTTGAAAGTCTTTGTCCTGAGGACATGGGGTTTGATCTAGAAGAAGGATCAGCTTACTTGGTTCCCATGCAATAATGTCCCTGACTGAATTGTTACGAGGATGACTTGCTTTGCCTTTGGTTAAATTGCGCTTGTGAGCGTAACACAAGCTTTTTTTGATGAGGCAGCATTGACGAGAACATCTGTTGGAATATGTTAATGAAGATAGCCTCTCGGGTTATAAATTCTAATGTCCGACTGTATTTCTTCTTCAGCACCAGATGGACCCATCCAGCAACTTCTACAACTACAGAACAGCATTACGTGGAGCCACCCAGAGATCTATTACTGCTCACAGCAGCAGAGAGAAGGTATGTCCGCTCTAACGCCAGTATGTTCTCACTGTGCAGGTTTTTCTTGTCCTTCTATAAGCTTGTCTTGTTTTCTTGTTCCACCGCGTCGCATCACACGAACAGAAGGAATTCGCATAATTGTGTTCTTTGTTTCGCCTGGTTTTGAAGATGTTTGTCAAAACAACTTTTGAAGGGTTTGACGCAAAACTGGGCACCACTGAGCATCCAATTAGTAAACAGGATCGCTCCTGAAGTGATAAGAGCTGATTACAGCGATACAGAAGGAGATTGCATGTACTCTTTCAACCAGCTGGTAAACGACTAATCTGGGGGCACAGACGTTATAAACGTTCTCAGAAACTGGCAGACCTCTGTTTATAGATACCATCAAGAATGGAGTGTTTTTGCCACATAGCATGCTGTCAGCTTTGGTCAAGAAAGTTATGTAATGAAGCCTCTGAGGCTAAGGGCGGATGAATCGGGCCTTAAATGGGTCAGGCTTTAGTGGACGAGACGTCAGCGGGGACGTGCTGCTTCCTACGCAAAATATGTTCTGTTCTCTTTTGGAGGAACGTGGCAGCAGGCCAGACGCCCAGAATGTTCCTACATTCCCTACTGGAGAGTGACCCCGGCCAGTGTGCGCAAGATCGGTCTTCGTTATCTTGCCTCTAGCAAGACCACTCAACATAGCAGACGTGCTCTTTCAGAATACGCTGTCTCCCATCAGCTGTCTCTGCGAGGAGACGCTAACCTCATGTGAGGATGCTCTGGGAAGACGTCCACTTTCTCTGACTACAGGGTCACGAGACGGAATGTTCCCGAGCAACTCTGGAATGTTCAGAACTCCGACCCCTTCAGGGGGGCGTGGGCTGTTTGTTGACAGAGTGCAACAAACATGGTCGTTTCTTCCTACTCGCGGTCATGATGACTCTGGAACTTTCTTTTTCATTAGTGCTTTCGCTTAGCGATGTTTTCGCGTCCCAAGACCAGGATTTCCACTATAAACAACTCCAATAATATCACAATTAGTTTTTAGTGAGCTTACCTGGCTCTTTCAGGTTTTCTTACGATTTGAAATGTATTATTAAAGTGATTTTTCACTTTAAAGTTGGATAATTTTCACATTTGTAGGGTTTTTTGTTAAGTTTTACCCTTTTTACACTGGAGGACACTTGTTATCTGTAGGTGTAGGTGTCAGTGTGCCTATTTTTAGGAAGGGTGTTTGGAGTTTTGCTAGGTTACAGGGCATAGTTTGGGTGTTGCGTGACAGCTGAGCTCTTTGTTTCACGTACAGGGTGACAACGTCAAGCACTGTAATTGAATGTTAATGTGGAAGATCCTGTTGTGTTTTCTTTGCAGCCGGAGGTTAATGAAGTCAATTTGTTATTCTCACCTGAGCTTTAGGCTATACAGTGTAAAGGTTAATCACTTGAATCACTTTGAGCTTTTGAAAAATGTTGCCAGAATGTTTTTAGCCATTGTAACCTTAACTTGTGCAAACATTTCATGACAAATGTAAGCCACCCTTTCAAATGTTTATCAATTAAATTAACTAACGTTAGCATTTTTCCAAGGACACCAGGTTTTTATCACGACAGCAGTAAAACACTGACCGTACTATTTGTCCGTCCGCCTAGTAACGAGTACGAGTTCCTCAAAGATACATAGATTTTTTTTGGTGTCACTAGTGAATCACCCAGTTAACTTGTCTTTTTTTTTTCCCTTTCAGATTGTCATCCCATTCTTCAGCCTCTTAATCAAGGACATTTACTTCCTCAATGAAGGATGCTCCAACCGGCTTCCGAATGGACACGTCAATTTTGAGGTATCTCTCTTTTTTCCACTTCCTTTTTATTTGTTCGTTTTAGTTTTAGCTGTTACATAACAGTGGAGAAATAACATTGATTCTGCCTAGCAACGAACACATGAATAAATAGGCCAGTGCTGCGCAAGCTAAGATGTAAAGGATAAGGAAGTTGGACGAGTTGATCTTTCTTGTTTCAATGTCTGCAAAGTATTAAAACATGGTTTAAAAAAAAAAGGAACTGGACACTAATATGGGATTTGATTGCAGAAATTCTGGGAGCTCGCCAAGCAAGTGAGCGATTTCATGACCTGGAAAAAGGTGGAGTGCCCTTTTGAGAGGGACCGCAAGATTCTGCAGTATCTCCTGACCGTCCCTGTCTTCAGCGAGGACGGTAAGCCCTTTGATGAGTGCAGACAATCGATCATTTAATCTGCAGGAGCTGCGGAGGTCATCAGGCACATCAAATGTATTTAGTGTTCACAGTACATCTCTGTTATTAGGGATTTAATAGCATTTTAACCAGCAGTTAAATAAAACCGAGAAAACAGTTCAATAAAATACTCCCCCTTAAGATGACCGCTGGCTCATTGGCCTCCCACACTGTATCTAAAGCCTCTTGACTCTTTGATTCCTCTTTAGACTTTTCTGACCATTGTCACACATTTCATCTCCTGGGAACCTTAAACCGAAATCACTCATTTACCTGTTTAGCATCTACTCATTGCAAACACTGCCCTCAGGCTGCATGACATCTTTTCTCATGACACGAACCCGATAGAAGTTGCGCAATACAAGAGCAGAGTGCCATGAACACAAGTGTGTTGTGTTCTCAGATTACCTCAAGTGCAAAGAATTCCCTAACGTGAGAAATACGAGACCGAAATGAGTCAAAAAGCAAAACATGGGCGAAAGCCTTGTGACACATCCTCCTCTCTTATCTTCTGACAGCTCTGTATCTGGCATCCTACGAGAGCGAGGGACCGGAGAACAACATGGAGAAGGACAGATGGAAATCTCTCAGGTGTGTGTGTGTGTAAGAGAGTGAGATCTCATCCGTCACAGCTGTACAACTGTTTGTGATTGACAGCTTTTGTACAGTATCTAGGTCAGACGTTGGCTGTGTGTTGAAATATCGTCTGTAGGTCTGTTTCGGTGAACGGTAGCTTTTGGATTTTGTCGCTGTATTTTGTGGCTAAAAGATTTGCTGATGTAGGTTCTGGTGAAACGCCAGAATTCAAATGCTGGGCCACTTTTAATAAGCTTAGTGGGCTTAACACAGTTTTGTCCTCTGGGCTAGATGGGCTAGATGTACACATACATCTATTAAAAAGCGCTCAAATAAAAAAACATTGTTGTCCAGAAAATTTATTTCTGAATGCGACTCTAGCAGGTATCCGTTATTCAGAAAGGTTGTGTTTATGAAAAACAAACGGTATAGACTGCTACAGCACTGAAAAGGGAGACCATGATCATGTTAGCAATAGATGACTAAACACAACCCCTCCTCAGTTCTGGCAGGGACCGAGTCCACTTGGCTGTCCACTTAGTCACGTTTCCCGACAGCCATCCAAACCAGGGGGGGGGGGAGGGGGGGGAGAGCAATACAGAGAGTGGGCCGGTGGAGAGGCGTTTTCCCCACTGCGACAGGATCTGTCACATCACCAGATTCTGTGTGGATCAGCAGTACGTGCTCCAGCCTGTGCCGGAGCATGACTGTCGATGCTTTAGTGTGAGGAAATTAACTCTCTAGTGACCAGAGCAGACAAGAGCCGAGAAAACGTAGATGAGCTGAATCTGTTTATTGATTAAGCACACAATGAAATTTTGTGAAAGTAATACTTTCATATGCAGGAGGTCCTGGAGTTACGTCACAGATCCGTTCCTTCGACAGTGATGAAACTCGAAGTCAAATCACACCCTAGCCTATAAGTCACTCACCGATCCTAACACAGCTGTAAAATCATAAACACAACTAAGAAAAAGAAAAACTTGAGGACCGCCTGTAAAGACAATACATTCGTATTGGCATATAAACCAAATTCATTTTCCACACGTCCAAATGTACAGACATCCCATTTGATTAGTGAATTAAATTGTTGTAATTTACACAGATGTTCATTTGTGTCTTTTCTGTCTCTGATTGTTCACTCCGCACTTGCGCCGAAGCCACCTTGCCTAGTGCCATGTGTTGGTGATTGGCGATTAAAGCCCATCCTGCATTGTTACCCCCCCCCCCCCACACACACACACACACACACACACACTAAAGACTTTAAAGTGGCATGTGATAAATGTGTCCTGTGTGGTTGTTTTGCAATGATCTTATAGTATCAGATGTCTGCAACAGATGTGACTGCTGTTAAGTTGGTTTGAGAATGACTTCATCTTTATGGTCTTGGTTTTAATCGATTCTGATGTTGTGTTTGTGCTCTTTCTTGCAGGTCTTCTTTGCTAAACAGAACGTAACTGTTGAAGAAGCCAAGTCCATGAAGTGAAGCTTCTGACAAGCCAGCAGTGACACCCTTTTGTCCCCTCGGAAAGTGAAAAGTATCCCTGTTTTTGAAGGGAATGACAATCTCATGCTGGAAATGATTTTCCTTTTCATTTTCTTTATTTGAGTGTCTGAGGGAACCTCTTTCTACAAGACGGTGACCCTCTGCCCTTCAAACTGGATATTTCAGAACAGCTTTTTCATCACTTTGTAAAGACTTTGTACTCTTTATTTTCGTAAAAAAAAGAGAGACTTGTTTTGATTGATGAGAAACAATGCGGAGTTGTTGATGCTCCTTGGCTGCAGTGGTCTTGTGATTCCTTGATGCACATAGTTTTCTGACATTTTCAGTCCCTGTTTTCTCCTGTCCGTATAGAGCACGAGTTCGCTGCTGGCTGGCTAACTCTGTGTGAATGGATTCAACACAAACATTGAAGTCAGCACTGTGTACTGAAACATTGAGATGGTATATACAGCATTAATTTAAGTATAGATCTATATATTGTCCTTATTTTTGACTTGTATTTGTTGCTATTGTTTTTATACATAAGCGATGTGTGTAATGTGTTTCTCTTACATGTGTGAGTGACTAAGTGTGGGCGAGAGAAGCTTGTCGAAGGTGCATCTGAGAATAAAGATGTCATTTCCAATTGTGTTCTCACCTGTTTTGAGATATTCCGAAACATTCTTTTTTTGTACTTTTTGACCCTCGGCGCTCTTACCATATTCATATGGACTTTTGTAGGTCCCACATTCCTTGCAAGCAGTATTCTAATAGAAATACTATTTTCCAAACCTATAAAGCAGGTACAGTTCAGATTTTTGACGTATGGAAGCCCATTGGAACATATTACTGTCCTGTCTGTATTTTTACTGTTCACTCAAGCTACTTTTACAGTAATGTCACCCCCTGTTGGTTAAACCAAGCATTCATGAATGACCAGACACTAATTTGAAGGGACTATGATTAATGGCATGGTACACAAGTACATTGTTTTGCATATCTGGAAGGCAAGATTCAGCTTCTGTTTAGAGGTTTCATTATTATTATTACTATTATTACTATTATTGTCTTTCTAGTAGGTTTTTCATGTCCTTCCTTAACCTGTGTTGTGTCCCTCTTTAAGTATTTGGTGATATTTACACATTTTGTTACATTTTGTTGTATATTATTTTGTACTAGGTACATAACATTTTATAGTTACCAGACTAATATAAACTAATTTTATATTTATAAAGCTTTGTATGAGACTACATTTCAGGGTACTACAGCACAATATGAAGTTAGTGAAGTAAATTGACTGTCTAGTTTGCCCTGTCGTTTCTTTTGCTTACACCAAGTTTTCCACACAAGTTTATTGTGGTTGACCATGTAAATACAAAGTGTTTTGTTGTTTTTTTTCTCCTGGCCTGTGTACATTGGTATGTATTCTGACTGTTCTGATGGATTAGAGTGCCTCTGAAGTAGCTGTGGTATTGGATAAATGATCAAATAAAAAACACTTGTGTAAATATGCATATTTTGAGTGTGATGAATTGGTGGTTTTGTTTAGTCATGCTTGTCGTGAATGAAAAATGATGGATCAGTTTTCCGAGCTGAATCTGTGATGATAATGATGAAAGGTGATTAACTGCTCAATGCTGGCCAGTGATGCATTTATACAGGAAACATTCAAGAATCACTCATCTGCATGTGAAATGATGACCGTTGCTGTCGGAAAACAAACCCTGATCTGTTCTGAACTTCCAGTGTAAATATTTTCTGT
Organism: Brachypetersius gabonensis; assembly: GCA_037577145.1. NCBI lineage: Eukaryota > Metazoa > Chordata > Actinopteri > Characiformes > Alestidae > Brachypetersius > Brachypetersius gabonensis. The sequence goes on along the minus strand of JBBJLR010000042.1, from coordinate 11,135,121 downwards.
CATTTCAGACCACTTCTATTGGTCTTTTCATTATGAAATTTGAGTTTTGAAAAATATTCAAAAGGACGTATATATATGATACAAGACTTGGCCGCACAGTCCGTGTGTCGTGGAACACAGAATCACCCTTGGGGAGCCCGTAGATAACTGGGTCTTTTGGTTTTGCTCTTGGCTCCATCTGCTGGCTGATGCGTACTAAACCATTCATAGAGTTTACGGAGCCCAGGTACACTGGATTAACAAAAGTATTGGGACGCCTGACCGTTACGCTAACAGGGATTTTAATGACATTGCGTTCAAATACTTCACTATGGAGTTGGTCCCCCTTTGCAGCTTCCACTCCTTTTGAAAGGCTTTTCACAACATTTCGGAGTGTTTGTGGGAATTTGTGCCCATCCACATTGTAAAGGATTTATGAGGTCAGGCACTGATGTTCGATGAGAAGGTTTGGCTCACAATTTCAATTCCAGTTCATCCCAAAGGTGCCGTATGGGGGTTGAGGTCAGGACTCTGTGGGGCCAGTCAAGTTCCTCCACGCTGAACTCATCCGACCAACCATGTCTTTATGGAGCTCACTTTGTGAACTGGGGCACAAACTGGAATAGAAAAGGTTCTTCCCAAAAGTAAAATAAATTTGGAAGCACCACTCTGGTTTTCCTTGTGTCTCAGCCTCAGCCTGACATGATTCTCTCCTTGTAGTTTATGGCCAGTCGCCGTCCCAAAACCGTGTCTAGAAAATGTCTAGAAAACAATGAAAACAACTCAAAAAAGACTAGAAATAATAAAAGACCACAACATCAAAAGTTTCTCTGTCAGAGTCACTTTTGATGTTGTGGTCTTTTATTATTTCTAGTCTTTTTTTGAGTTGTTTTCATTGTTTTCTAGACATTATTTCGCCATGTGGTGAGTACCTAACCCAATCAGAGAGCAGTGACACAGTCAGCTTGGCTGCAATGTAAAGTTTTGTTCTCATTCAAATTAAAATTTCAGTGTTTATTATTACTTAACGCAGGTAAATATGCAGGTCGATCTAATGATGACAGTCTTTCATGAATATATGTGCAATAGGCTTACAGAGAACTGAACTGTATTACCGCCACCACAGGGCTGAAAAGTTTGTCAACCTTCATAAACAGAAGAAGAAGAAGTCTGCTGCAGCATGTAGCATGACTGCTCTGTGTCTTGTCTTCGTATTTTAGTGTTTAAACTCCCCTTCACCCAATTTTCAACTTTTATCTCAGTTTATTTAGTATTAGTAGGCTGTGCCCTGTCTGAACATGTGGGTAGAGAGAGTTATTTCAATGTTTCTTTTGTGTACGAGTCTTTGTTTTGGAACGCCGCATGCAGCTAATGCTAAGGGTTTTTAAGCAGTTTAAGTTTTCTTAAACTCTGATTATTTAATTTATCTTTACATTTTCTTTAAGGGTAATGCATTAAACGAAGTTTAAAATGAAATTAAAAGGTTCTGGTAGCATATTTGGGGACATATTTAGGGTTTACACTACAAAAATAGGCATTTTAAGGCATTTTTTTTAACCAAAACACAACACATTATTTCACTATATGCAGGTGTTCTTGGAACGTAACCCCCACGAAAAGAGGGGTATACTGTATAGAAATGCTTGTGGTTTCCTAGTGGTTAATGGCTTATATTCATGTACTTTGAAGACTTGAATTTTACTTCAATGCTCTAGTTTCCCAAACCAGCAGTAGGAGCATGGCACCCAATCCAATTTCGTGGACTAAATACAGGCTATGTCTCCATCTACTGGTACCTTTTAGCTGTCACTTCAGCTTTATTTTACCTCAGGAGAAGTATTTTTTTCCTTTTTATCTCAACTTTGTTTGTTAAATCTTAATTAATCAGTAAACAGTTACCTACATTATTCTAATGTGAGAGAATTTACACATGTGAAATTTTAATATGTTACATAATGGGCAAATATGGTGAGGAGAATCACACAGACCCGTCTATTTTTGTTCATTAATACATCCATCTTGACTGGACCTCAAGCCCATCCAACACCTTTGAAACGAACTGGAACGGAAATTGTGAGCCAGGATTTCTCATCTAACATCAGTGTCTGACCTCATTCTGCAGTATGAATGGACGCAAATTCCCACAGAAACTCCAAAGTCTTGCGGAAAGCCTCCCAAGAAGAGTGGAATAGTGGATGGGGGATCAACTCTATACTGAAGTCTATGTATTTAAATGCAATGTCCCTGTTGGTGTAATGGTCAGGCTCCCAGTACTCCATTAATTGAACACTGATTTGTCAATGTTTTACCCAGCAGAACACACAAATATACCCAGCAGAACACTGGCTCCACCCACCTTCTCCCCATAGTGCATCCTGACGCTGTCTGTACCCCAAACAACACACATACATGTGACCCTCCTAATCAGACCAGGCCACCTTCCTTCACTGTTCACATGGATGTTGAAGGTATTTTTGACAGGGGTCAGCTTAGACACTGTGCCTGCTCTGTGGCTATGCTGCCCGACACACAGCAAGCTGCAGTACACTGTGTGTTCTGACACCTTTATATCATAGCCAGTATGAACCTTTTTGGCAATTTGTGCTACAGTCGCTCTTCGTTGGGACCTTTTCGATAGGCTTCTTTGCCTGGACCCCCAGGATCTAGGACTGCCACTGCATGCATTGTGGAATATTTCCATAGCCAGAAGCATCAGCCCTTCTGATGTAACATACTGGCCACCATCCAGGTTAAATGGGTACAAATCAATCCAAACATCTTTGGGGCTTCGCTGCTGACATAATGCTGCAAACAACCTACAAATGGAAATTTAATTTCAGGATCTTTTTAAAGGAAATCTCTTTCCAGGCCAGGAAAGCTGAAACTGACAATAAATGGCAGATTTTCTTCTAGAGAATTGGATGCAGTAATGTGTCTCTGCCTTTGAAATAGCCTTATTGAAACTAGCACTTCCATAAATAGCTGTCTGTATATTGAACACAGTGTGATTACATAAAGTAATCAGACCTGTGGTGAACAATATTCCAACATGTATGTGTTGCACCACAAGATATGAAACTGTGGTCAAGTGTTGAAGCAATATAATAAAGAACTGCTGATCATAATTCATTATGAAACACGCATCATCGTCATCAAATTTCCAATATGATGACGATGAGTGTTCCATTAATAATGATGACCAGCAATTCTCACTTTGCTTTAATATTTCTATAGCTTGAGAATATTTCAGTGCTCATGAAACATTCTTTTTTGAGTCTACTGAGAAAACAAGATACTGAGTTATGACATATCATTATTGCCACTCATCCTTACTATTAAGAAAATGTTAAACCATGGCTGTTCAGAGTTATGATGTGTGCACAATTTAAATACTGTATGAAGTAAATATTTTTCAGAAGAACTGAAAGTTATGATACATAAGCCATAAATATACAACCATGGAAAAAATAAAAGACCATTTGTGGCAGTGTGTGTGTGTGTGTGTGTGTGTGTGTGTGTGTGTGTGTGTGTGTGTGTGTGTGTGTGTGTGTGTGTGTG
>JBBJLR010000042.1:11093419-11118396 GCA_037577145.1 Brachypetersius gabonensis | reverse complement strand
ATCCAACTTCATATTGAGATCTGATGTATCTAATGTGTTTCTTTAAAGTGTTCCTTTAATTTTTGTGAGCAGTGTATGTATGTACCCAGTGAGTATATGTATGTGTGTCGTTATGTTTGTGTGGATGTAACACCAAGTTTACTATATTGCTCATTCTTCAAGTCTCAAGGGTTGTCTTTATTAAGTATGCATACACAAGTGTCTACAGTGGATAGTCATTCTTCACCACGTAAGCATTGCAGGGTGTATGAGGTAATGGGTGAGCATTGAGTCTACAGTAGATGACATCATGAGCGTAGAACAACTGACGAACAGCTAATCAGATCGCCCCTAACTTACTGTGTGCTTTCTAAATGGATCTGTGAAATTAAGGATCCTTTGAAGGCTTGAATTCTTCAGAAATGAGATACACCTCACATTTTTGAGTCCAAATAACAAGACCTGGTTTACTATTGTACCTTGTACTATTTGAACCATAATGCAATGTGATGTCTGGATATATTTGCATCAGTTCTCTGTGTTTTGGATTTGACCACATGTTTGGATTCTTTCAGTTTTACAACCATGAAATATGTTTAGAACAAGTGTTTTAAAGGTTATCAGGGATAGCTGTGCAGCACATAAATTGGTGTAGTGGCTCTGGTTGAAATACTGCAGCCTTCCTGTAGTTTCCTTTGGGACTGGCTCAACGGGAACAAGTCAGCAGTCGCTCAATGGGAAATCAATATCTAAATAAGATCTTTCTTGTATTTCCTCATTAGGAGTATTATGACAAAGGCGACTATGTCATCCGAGAGGGGGAGGAAGGAAACACATTCTACATCATTGCCAGTGGAAAGGTAATGTCTGCAGTCTGCACATTTTCTGCATTGGACTAAATACCACTAGTATACATCTCGTCAAAAAACATTGTTCTGATAGCTTGTAATAGTTGTTATAGTTATAGACAATTACTACAAAATTGTTTCATGACCTAAAGTAACCTTATTCCATGTGATGAAATGCATAGTGCATCTAAGCCATTGCTAGGGACACGACAGTGCATTGATACATGATGCATTTTGGAGAATACGTGTTCAATTTATGATGATATTTGATGTAACAAAATTCTTTGTGCCAATCTAGAACCCAGTCCAGCACAATAATGTCATATATTCCCTCTCCACTCCCGGGCCCCAGCTCTAACTTCATTACTAGCTTGATCGAATAGTCATATTTTTCTTCATTGGATTGGATTGTCTTTGTTGAATATATCATGACTGTTTCAAACTCTAAGCCCAGTATCATCTATTGACTGTGCTGTTACACTACTAGTCATACATGTCATAACAAAACCTTGTATCTCCGAAATTGTAGGCTTATATAAGAATTTCATGTAACAGCATGTTATTCCATGTTATTCTGGATCATTTTTCTTGGTCGTTGCTTGAAGTTCACACACTTTAAAATGCATCAAACGGTGTAAAACTAACTAAACACAAGAAAAGAAGGTTTTACTTCTCATTAGCATTCATTTCATATATGTTTCATGAACTGTTCTATTGTATTTACAGGTGTAATTTGATTATTAAATAATTATTTCTCATTAGAGTTATGGAGTAATTTGTCAGGATGTTTACAAACATCATTTGAGTTCGTAAATGTTATAGAAGGAACTTTGTTTAGATTTGAATTGGATGAAAGATCATTCTGTAATATTGTCAACTCTAATATTGTCGTAAAACTCGTAGATCTCTGTTTGGAGAAGGTTACGATATGTATTATTCAGTGTTTATCTTGCTCTCTTAAAAGCTGCCCCCCCATACAGCTGAACTGGGCTTCCTCTAACTAGGCTTAAGCACTGCAGTAGGAGAAACTACACTGATCTGAAGGCTGCTGCTATGGGTACTTTCCCTCAACACCAGTGACCCTCACAGGGGCTGTATAGGAAGCGCTTGTCCTTTTCTGTGGGAGGTAGAGCGTGTTAAGATAAATCAGTAACCTGACACTGGAGGGTTAAGAGACAGGGGCCTCCGTTGGGAAGCGACAGGAACCGTTTAGCATGAGCCATCCAGACTCAGATCCCCCGCAGGGCCCCCCACCACAGCCATAGCTCTAATTGGGAGGGCGGGAGGACAGATGTTTTTTTCTGAGGGGGGGTTTAAGTGGCGGAAATGATGCTTCTCGTCAGCCTGTCGCCACCCTGTCCAAGGCGGTGTGTTGGGAATAAGGCCATTAGTATTAGCCGCCAAAAATCTGGCTATCAGGTCAAGAGGGTCAGCTTCGGATCACTTTACAGGAGCAAGAAGAAAGCTGATTTCCCGTCATGAATGGAGAATAAATAAAGGCAGAAACAAACTGGATCTGCTTTGTTCAGAGATGCCAAGGACTCTCGAAACAAATCGACTTTAAACTTTTGTTGTCTGGCTTAATGCCAGGCCTAAAAATTCAACAACACATCGTTTTGAAGAAACTCCTGTCCAATCATTTTAAGAGAACTACACAAACATATACTCATTGCTTCATTTCGAATTCAGTGCTTGAACCGCTACTCTACTCTACCGCTACCGCTTCATCTAGATAGTGTCTTAATGCATATATCAATTTGTTTATGTGTGATAGTGGAGCAATCTGATAGTGTTGCGTATTATATTGTAACGTATTGTATTGTATTGTGATAGTTTTCTATGGACAGGGGGACTCATGTATGTCATCATTAGATGTCAATGTGTTTTCCAGAACAAAGACGTGCCAAACTTTCGACCATCCCAGACCCTTTATTGTACAAATAATACACAAAACACTAAAATACAGTGTGATGGTGTGTGCATATGTTGGGTCTATACTGATAAAGGATGTGTTTACTAGGTAAAATACCGAGTCTCTTTAATTATAGAAGTTTTTTATCAAAAATAAAGTATATGGGCTTATAAGATAAATGAGTTCATTGGGAGGATTTCCCCAGCTGATATATGCAGACTGCATGTTCCTGCCTCAGACTGGGTATCAATCACATAGCTGTCGTTCAGCCTTGCACTGGGAGCCATTAGGATTAATGGGTCTCCACTTACGTTTCATGAGAGACTATAAATGACAGACCTCCACTGGCCATTTATGTTCTTCATTTATCACATATGCTGTATTTATCTGACTGATTATGTGTTGCCCAGATTAAAGTAACCCAAAGCACAAAGGATCAGGAGGAGCCACAAGTGATCAATACACTGCAGAAAGGAGATTACTTTGGGGAGAAGGCCCTCATCAGGTAACTGTCTTCAGGCCTTTAGTACACAACACCTTATATTACATTAACAGACCCAACAGATATTTTAAAATAGCCAAGTATTAAGCCTAAATTTACATTTACTATATTGGTATGCATTAACTTTATTGGTTAAAATCATATTTTTTTTAAGTAATAATATCTATACACATACTTTGTGGAGTAGATTGCATTAACTGTCATTGGGAAGTGCTTGGCCATGATGGTTTTCTGTTTATTATATTGTTTTATGTTAACAAGTAACAAGGTTTTTATATTTATATGACATTAATTTGTGTGTATAATCTTAAGATGGGACAGAAGGGTGCCCCCAGGTTTAAATACATCACTGTTTCTTTCGCAGCGATGATGTCAGGTCAGCTAATATCATCGCGGATGAGGACGGTGTAGAATGCCTCGTCATTGACCGAGAGTAAGAACACACTCTTTCTGCTTTCGGCAGACCTGCATGCTTTATGTAACGTGTATTTGGGCGTTTTATTTATTGGATTTCTAATAAGCTTTTTTTTTTTGTTTCCACTCAGAACATTCTCTCAGACTGTTGGCACTTTTGATGAACTTAAGAAATATCTTCAAGGCTATGTTGACACTCTAACCCGTGATGACAAGAAGAGAAATGCCAAGTGAGTTTTAATTTTGGGTTAAATACATGAAAAACATCTCTCTATACAGCCCCAGAAAAAAAAAAAATAAGAGACCAATGTCACAATGTTCAAGAACTGCTGACAATATTTCTCCTAATTTCCAAATAAAAATGTTGTTCTTTAAAGCATCATATTAAAGGAAATGACAAAACATCAAGATAAGAGAAATGATTACAGTGTTTACAGAACTTAAATCATTCAAAGAAAACAAACATTTGACAAAAGTTTTTATACTTTTCCTTGTGTAGGAATAGAACAGACCCTGGCATGCAGTGGTTGTCATACTCATAGAGATGCTGATTTAAAAATAAATTGCTGTGGTCCCTTATTTTTTCAGGTGCTATATACATACATGTATACCATGGGTGCCAGAACCATTATAGCAGCCCCCCCTACACTCTTCAAACCCCCCCCCCCCACACACACACACTTACACACACTTATTTCCACCCTCCACCCCAAAAAAGGACCGCAACCCTCCCAGTTTTTTCTATAGTTTTGCCAGTGATCTACAAAACCTTAAGTGATCAATGCTGAAAGCAACATAAGCGATTTTATGTCAATTCTAGAGTTATAAATTATTGTTTTTATATGCTTATTATTTGTATTGTGGCTTCTTTTGTAAGTACATACTTGCACTATTATATTGTTTGTTAAATAACACATTGAAAGTACATTTGATTTACAATCTGTACTGACAGGTCACATTTAAAAATGTTTTATCAAATGTGAATAATAATGAAATATCTGCTCTTTTTTTTTTGCAAACACAAAAGTGGCATGGATTGAATGTGTAGAATCTTAACTTTCTACAATGTTTCTCCGTTTATGTGTGCTTCAAATGAATAATGATTTCAAGGATTAACGATTTCTGGACAGCTGAACATGTGTTACCTGAGAACGTTATGCATTGATATTATTGAAAAATGCAAAAAAAATGACTGTTCACTGCCATTCCTGAAGCATATACTGTGTTGTTTGCAGACGATCAGGGAGTAACACTCCTCCCGGGTCACCCTTGTCCCTCAATCAGATACAACTCAAAGAGAAAGACTTCACATCCAGTATATCCTTCAGTAACCTGGAGATCATTGCTACTCTTGGAATAGGAGGCTTTGGCAGAGTTGAACTGGTGAGCACTACCATCTGTGAGCCATTGTGAAATGATCGGTTATATTCAGACTGTGTTTACAATGAGTATAAATAAAGACTGAAAAAGTCTAAAATGATCTGTCAATTAAAAAAATGATTGTGAAATGAAACACTGTATACACTCACACGCCACTTTATGAGGTACATGCTCTCCTTGTCCATTGTTTCAGCTCCACTTCTCATGCAGGTGGATTTTGAAGTGTACAGTTACAGACTGCAGTCCATTTGTTTCGCTGCATTCTGCATCATCAGTTATTGATTTGAAACCTCAAAGTGTAGCAAATGAAATGTGCTGTTGAACTTGATTCCTCCACAGGTGAAAGTGAAGAATGAGAATAAGACCTTTGCACTGAAGTGTATTAAGAAGCGTCATATTGTGGACAACAGACAGGAGGAGCATGTTCACTCAGAGAGGAGAATCCTGAGTGAAACCAACTCTCCTTTTATTGTAAAGTAAGTTTAGGTAGTTTGAATGGACAATAACAACTTGTTGGGCAACATTATATACATGTGTGTATATATATGTATATATATGTATATATATATATATATGGAAATGACAATACATCAAAACAAATCTCTTGTTCACATTGCAAGAGGAGAGTGTTGATTACAGCAGTGTTTTTTTTATACTTTTCCTCATTAAATAAGATGTGATTAAGGTGATCACTAATCAGCACCTCATAAAGCAGAATGAGGAATTTAACACTGGCATGGAAATGTTTGCTGATTTAAAAATAACCTGCAGAGGTCTCTTATTTTTTCCGGAGCTGTATATACACACATATACACATATAAAAATAAAACTAAAATATCCTTTGTTTACTTGATTTATTAACTTAATTTATTAAAAAAAAGCAGATGTGTGTGGGTGTGTTAGATTACCTATTAAGGAAGCAGCTTCAGCTACTCATTCCTTCAATAAGGTTAACTAATATTAGGCCTCATTAATAAAATTAAAAATAAAACATTCCTTTTCCATTAAATGTATATATGTATGGAGTCCATGAATCGGTATTTGTGTAGGTGTACCTGCAGTGGCCGACAAAAAAAAAAAACATATTGCAAGTGTCTAAACACCTTATAAGCTTGTGGTTTAAGTGTATGTTCTTTTTCCTAGAATGCACCGCACGTTTAAGGACAGCAAGTATGTGTACATGCTGCTGGAGGCGTGTCTGGGTGGAGAGATCTGGAGCCTACTGAGAGACCGGTTAGTTTCCCACTGATCTCAGACTCAGATTAAAACCAAGACAGACTAGATGAATCCATTTAAGAATGTTAAAATGTAATATAGACAATGAGCACATTCAAAAATATATTTTTCTCCAAAAGGTGATTTCAAGTGTCAATATCGAAGATCTGTGATGTAACATTCCGCACCTTTAATGTATTTCAGTGAAAGTCTCCAGGGTTACAGGCAATTGTGTAGCGAATTAATTTATAATTACATATAGTTGTGTATTTTTAAAAAATAATTCTCCCTTGTGCCAAAATAATTGAGTAAAATCAGATCATGGTGAACTTGGAGATTTTATAGTGCATGTAAATGGTGTAAGGGAGACAAAATGACTAAATTATTTTATAAACTTTAAAGTTAACACCGAAACACTGACATTCTGTACCCTGACATGTTTTTGGGTGAGAAGTGGGATCAGGGAGGGTTTCGGAGCTGCCTATGTGTTTTTTGTCGGTGATAAGTGAGGGTGGTGGGAGGAGAAACATGATATTATTGGCTGATAGTATTATTTATGGCTGGTATGATGGCATAGAGCTGTCACCTCCCACAGAGAAACCTCGATTCCTGGTCGTTCCATTCTGGGTGGAGTTTGCACGTTCCTCCTGCGTCTGTGTGAGTTTTCTCCTAAAGACGTGCACATCAGGTGGATTAGAGATGCTGAATTGTGAATACGTGTGTCTGCCTTGTGATGGATTGTTGACCTGTTCAGTGTTTTTGCTCCTTTTGTTCTGCGACTGCTCCTAAAGTTGCTGATTCTTTGATTCTGAACTTCTAGTGAACGGCTTCTTTTATCCCAGCATAGAAGCAGTGGAGACCCCTGTCCTCCTGTTCAGTCTATATATTTACTTTGTGCTTTTTTTTAGGGGAAGCTTTGATGAAAACACTGCCAAGTTCTGTGTGGGCTGTGTGACTGAGGCTTTCGAATACCTCCACACCAAAGGAATCATCTACAGGGACCTGAAGCCTGAGAATCTCATGCTGGACTCTGACGGATATGTAAAACTGGTAGGCCGAGTTAACAGGATCAGAAGAGCGCTGTTTGAAGTTGACTCAGTGACACAATAGGGAGAATAACAGTATGGCTTTCTGTCTTATTCAGGTCGACTTCGGTTTTGCCAAGAAGATCAAATGTGGCCAGAGGACATGGACCTTCTGTGGAACTCCTGAGTATGTTGCACCTGAGATCATTCTCAATAAAGGTCATGGGCTCAGTGTGGACTTCTGGGCGCTGGGAATCCTGATCTTTGAGCTTTTAACTGGAAGGTCTGTACTAACCCTCTACCTTTTACTCCCGTTAAAGCTAAAGTTTGGAAAAATGGACGGTTAGAAAACTCTTCCCTGCACTCCAAATGTAGCTGATCAGTCAAGACACGTGTGTAGCTTGCTTTGATAGTTGTGTACGTGGGTTTTGACACTAATGTAGCTAATAAGCACGTTATACACAACCATGGTAAAAAAATAAGAGACTGCATCATTTTTTTTCTGGTTATAGCTTTTGTAATGTGTGGTTATGGGTCTGTGTAAAACGCACAGGTCTCTATTGTTTTATACACTATTGACCGCACTTGATTCAAAATTCCAAATAAAAAATGTTTGGAGAAAATGTAAAAAAACCTACATATAAATAATTTATTATACATGGGAAATGTTAAAGTACACAACATTCTTACATTATTTTACCACTGCAACAACTAAAACAGTGTGTGTGACTCTGTTTCATCCCAAAACTGAATCAGGAGTGAAGCTGCTGGAATACAGTAAATAGAAAAGCTGCTCTACAAACACTACTGCACTCACAACACATATGGAGGCATTTCTTATTTTTTACACAACTCACACTGCAATAGTTCATAAAAGAAGAGCAACCTGTGTATTTTACATATGGCTGTATATAAGGATGCTACTACTGTTTGAGCTCTGCAACTTTTGTCAGTTTTTATTGATGTTTAAAAATGTTTCTTACTGAATGTGCCACCTTCAATTTGAAGATTTATGTGCTTTATGGTGTGTTTGTTTTATGTTCATGTTTTGAATAAGTCATGCTTTCACTCTATATTCAGAGGTGATGTCTTTTTATCCATTTTAAGATTTCGAAGTTCAAATGCTTTACCAACGCTGCATAGACTATGCTAGTATTTAAACTAGATCAGAAATGACATTTCAATGCCACATATTTTGTGTATTTTTTTTTGTGTTTATTTATTTGGCTGTTTATTAATACGATGTTAATGTTTAAGATTGTAATGGTCTATGGGCTTATTTTGCTTCTGTAGTCTTTGCTAGCTTTTGCTGTTACAAATGGAAAATGTCATGAAAGTGTTATAGAGTTCTATTGATTGAGAGTAGCAGCCCTTTGTTGAGCATCACTACTAAGGCATAAAAGCAAAATAAGGTTTCTAATGTGCAATGATAATATATTTTAAAACCACTGACAGGTGAAGCGAATGCCTTTGATTATCTCATTGACAAAACGACGGAGCTTGTGGGGTGTTTATGGTATGGAGTGGTTACTACCTACCAACAGAGGTCCAAAGAAGGACAAAGAACCCAAAGCTTACTGTGTGTGGGGAACGAGGGCTAGCCTGTCTGGTCCTATCCCACAGGAGAGCTACATTTAGCTCAATTTGGTGATTATGCAGGCTATGATAGAGAAGTGTCAGAATATTTAGTGCATAACAGCTTGCCGAGTATGGGCCTGTGTTTCTGCAGACCAGTCAGAGTGCCCATGCTGGCCCTCAGACCTGGACCATGGAGCTTTGGAAGGACTGAAAGGATCTGCTGCTAATATCTTAGTGCTAGATAGACTCCTTTAGAGGTCTTGTGAAGTTCATGCCTCAACAAATACGAGTTGTTTTGGTAATCCAGAAGAGACCTGTACAATATTAGGAATGTGGTTTAATGTTATGACTGATCTTTTTATGACTTCTCCCACAGCCCTCCTTTCACTGGTTTGGATCAGATGATGACATATACGTTCATCCTGAAGGGCATGGAAAAGATGGACTTCCCAAAGAAGATCACCAAGAGGCCTGGGGACCTTATTCGAAAGCTCTGCAAGTATGTCCAAAAATTCAAGCCCAAAAAATGATCAATGAACATGAAAAGTTTTCAAGTTTTGTTTATCGCTCTTGTCCCACAGACAAAACCCTTCAGAGCGACTCGGAAACATGAAGAATGGAATAACAGACATCAAGAAACACAGGTGAGGAAAAGAAACACAGACCTGTTGGCAGATGATTGAAGTACAGTGTCCTTATTGGTGGGTTTGGTGAAGAGGGGCTTCACCCTCACCTGTGAACTTCAGCTGGGCTCGATTAGGCAGCTGTTAAAGGAATATAAGTTTTACTCATATATTTACTTACCTGTTGACTTTAGTTTACTAAGTTTACTTGTATAGTTTGGCATGAAACTGAGAGGATAATATATTTAACAAGAAATGGAAGTTTATACGGCACCAATACGACAACATGCAAACTGCGTACCTAAATTCTGAAAAACATAAAGCATGTTACTTGCACAGCACTAATTGGTGGGGAGTAAGCTTCCATTACTTTTTAGCCACATTAGTCTCACGTCTCCAGTGCAAGACTAAAGAAGCAAACTAAAGCACCAAACATGACTTGTTCGATTGGCCACATTTAGGAACGGAGAAAACTCTGAAAATATTCTTTTAGAGCTTCCAGGGATGAGCTCATCTAGAGAAATTGCCAAAGCTGGGTCTGCTGCTGATTTGCAGGTTAATTGATTGTAAACAACAATTTTACTTGAACATTCTTAGTCCTTTCCAACCTCTGTATTGCATTTCATGATTGTCATCTTTTCATTATACAGGACATGAACGCCAGAACTAACATTCTGCTCCCAACTAGCATCACGATGTCAGAGAAACAGTGTACTGTCAAAGCCAGTTTAGACTTTCTGGGTGCAAACAGTGTAAACATAAGTGAAGTAAAAAGTGAAAGCGACAATTCAGTCATATGTGAACACACCACTGCACACGGTGTGAACAGCACGAAATTCTTCCTCTGAGTTTAACCCATTCACCAAGTGAAGCAGCAGGCAGGCAGGAACACGGCGCCCGGGGAGCAGAGTGTGGGGACGGTACCTTGCTCAGGGGTATTTAGAGGCACTTAGCGGTCTTGGGATTTGTGAACCTTAAATGTGTGTTAATGGTACAGTACAGCCACGTTTCCAGGGTGGGAAGGTGTATTTTTTTTCCCTTTTTTTTAAAAGTAGAACAATAAAATAAAAAGCCATGAAGTCAGGATGTGTGTCTATGCAGCTTCAAAATAATAATGGAACAGATTATGGTACAATCACTTGAGCAAAAATACTAAAAAGGTTCCCCTGAGGGCCCCACTACAGTGACAGTGTTTTTACCCTGACAGGTTTTGTGACAGTTATATTTATTTTTGAACATTTGCATAGCAAAGCTATTTTACCTCAAAATATGAGGAAGAGGCTTACATGTGGATATGAAATGTAGAATACTGATGAACCTCTTTTAGCCGCTGATTGTCTTTGATATCTCAGCCGACCTCCGTTTAGGACTTAAAGAACAGGACAGAGGAGGACACCCTGCACTCAGAATGTTTAATTCAATTGGAGCATAAAGCCGAGCAGATGGAGCTTAATTTCAGAGGCCTGGTGGACAGTCCTGGGTTTGTTGAGAGCAGCCCCAGGCCTAGAGGGTGGTTTGGTAATAGTTGAGAGGAATGTCTTCACTTCAGAGTTCAAACCACCAGCTGAATTTTAGTTCTCTATTTTCGAACTTTGCATTCAAATATTTCGTTACACATTGTTTATTGCTTTGTAATGTAGAAGGAGGAGCTCTGAGTAGAATCAACCATCAGGTATCTGCTGTCACACCGACTGTGATATGAAATATAAACAACGGTAGAATAAACATATGCATGATCGAACAGAAATGAGCTGGATATTACAGAGCACTGTGCTTCTGTCTGTGTAGGTGGTTTACTGGTTTCAGCTGGACTGGACTGAAAGCCAGAACTTTGACCTCCCCTCTTAAAAGAGAGGTAAGATTTACTGATTGGGGGGGTTGGGTTTAGGGCATGCTGTGTTTTCCAACATTTTTCTTGTATTGTTTTTCTTCTCTGAGGTCACCTCACAACATTTGCGTGTGTCTTCTCAGCACAGTATGATTCTTCCATCCTCACTTTATCTCTAGTAATTGCACTTATATATTTTTAACTTTACTTTTAAAAGTTATACATGTAAAAGATCTCTGTTCTGAAGATTGCTTGCATTGTACCTTATTGAAAAAAACCCAAAAGCCGTCTGATCTGAAACAGGCCGAGGTAAATTGTTGTAAGTTCAATAGGTGTTATTGTTTTTGTGACATCACAGAAGCAATCAGTTCAAAACGGTTGGTTTGTGGTGAATAAACAAATGGTACGCTTTAAAAATTGTCTACCAACTACTTTGTACTCTTTTATGTACAAAAAAAACAACAACTGGGTGTCCATGATATGAGCCTTGAAAGTCTATATGTTCAAACACTAAATGTTATCAAACACTGTGCTTTCTGTTTACCCACATCATTTCATCATGTCCAGGAAATGCAACCAGTTTTGAAATTCAATAAGCGCACCATTTTGCATTGAACCACTTTCAGTGACTTTGTGACACACTTTTACCAAAACTCCCCTTTAAAGTTCTGACAAATTTAATTGATATTATATTTTACCCCGTCCACATAATTGTGTTTCTTTTGATAGACAGAAATGCTGATTGTATTTGTGCTGCTGTTCCTTTCATGCATGTTATAAGAGCTGAAAGCAGTTTTACAAATCCTGTTGTTAGCAGTTGTTTGTAATAGCAGGAGCTCTGTATTCAGTACTGGCAAAGAGAGGAGTAAAGAATGTTTGTGGGAAAAAAAGATATTTCAGACCAATCCAAATTCTAGTCTCTGGATGTATGTGATGTTCACTAAAATGCTCATCGCTGTAATGTTTGTAAAACATGTTTGGAAAACACTAATAACAAGGGATTTCAGCTTCAGTCGTGTCCGTTGTTGATAGATACACCAAACCTGCACATCTGTACACAGATCGTACTTTACTTACACTGGAAGATCTGCTTTTTTGTATTGTTTGTCATCACATCTGTTTCGCTATGAATTTAGGGTGAATCCACAGGCAAAGTCTGCATGATCTCCCTTATTATTGGATGAATTATGAATTAGATACACAGCCCCACCTTCCCATGGGCTTTCTCAGTAACAAGAAAATGAAGTCAGTCTGTCTGCACGTCCAGGGATGCCTGGAGATTAAGATCGGCTCATCTCCGTCCAAACATCCTCCTGAAGCAGTCTGAGTGACTGGAGTCTGTCTCCAGTGAGAGTTAAACTTGTCTTTCTCATGAACAGATACACTATATGGACAAAAGTATTGGTACCTGCTTTTAGGTTTTGGGCAAGGCCCCTTACTTCTAGTGAAGGGAAATCTTAATGCTTCAGCAGACCAAGACACTATGGGGAAGAACTTTATGGACACAGTTTGGGGAAGATCTTTTTCTATTCCAGCTTGACCATAAAGCTCCATAAAGACATGGCTGGAGGAGTTTGGTTTGGGAGAACCTGACTGGCCCACAGAGGCCTGACCTCAACACCATCCAACAGCTTTGGGATGAACTGGAATGGAGATTATGAGCCAGACCTTCTCATCCAACATCAGTGTCTGACCTCATAAATGCTCTACAGAATGAATGAACACAAATTCCTGCAGAAACTCTGAAATCTTGTGGAAAGCCTCCCAAGAAGAGAGGAACCAACTCCATATTAAAGTCTATGTATTTGAATGGAATGTCATTAAAATCCATGTTGGTGTGATGTCCAGGTGCCCCAATACTTTTGTCCATATAGAGTAGAAAACCAGTTAGCCCAGCATGTATGAAATGTAAATACGCTACGAGGTACATGCTAATTTTTCATGCTTGTCTGTTTTGTAGGTGAAAGGGCCGACAGACCACAGCTACTTCGATAACTACTCACCTGAAGATGAGGTTCCTCCTGATGAACTTTCCGGTTGGGACATAGATTTTTAACAGCCTTTCTTTTCCCTCCTCAACTTACCTCCATGTGAGCAAGGCCAAAACACCTCCAGCATCCTTCTTCTCCCACCACCACGAAGCCATTAGAATCATGATGTGTCTCACAAAGTTCTTTCACAAAGCACAGCCTTCTCAGCAAGCCGTGACTGTGGTGGAGTAGGTGGCTTTGTGGAGGAGGCCGGGCCAAACGGGAATGTGGCCTTTGAAAGAAACGGACCAGTGTTGATTCAGTGATGTCAGTAGCCTCGTTCAACTGTGGTTCACACGTTAAGATGATGACAGTAGCGTTCCTGGCTACATTAGCCTTGTTTGTCCATCTTTTTTTGGAGACGCCATGGGTCAGACACGCTAGGTAAGGTTCACCTCATAGTTTTCCCATGAGCTTTCCCTAAGGGTTCTCCTCTGTTTGTGTTACAGACTATGGGCAGCGCAGCAAATTGTGCGAAACCAGAGGTAATATTTACCTCTTGACTTGGCAAAAGTTTGTGGAGCAGCAAGAAGGTGAGATGTGCTTGGTTTTGGAAGCGACAGCTAGCTAACCTTCGGACTCTTGACTGCAATAACCGCCTGTGGGTGTGAAGGTCAGTCATGTGGCTTCAAGCTGCGGGCCACAGGAGATGAGTGTAGCTGCAGTTTTCTGTGTTTCAAATTCTGTGAAAAGTGTATATTTAGATCTGTGTTTACCGAAAGACAGTGTGACTTTCTAGAACCTGCAAAGTGCTATTTTCAGTTTCTTCCTGCCTCTTGACTTAAGCCAAAGACATTTTCTAGCTCAAGTGTGTTAATGTCCTTACTTGGATTGTAAAATGAGTTTGAACTATTTATTCTAATAATACTGAGAAAAACTACTGAGGTGAAAATGTAATGCAAAGGGTTAAATATTAGTGATTGTCTTTTTGTGAAATGTCTTTTATCCTCCTTGTTCCTAGATGGGTTGCAAATAAAAACCAGATATTAAAACCCGAATGCCATTGTGTGGACACTAGACAGTACTGATGTAAACTTATCACACGCGTCATGATCCATGATGGGGCACAGCCTGGGTTACATAATGATTACATTATGACAGCATCGCAGACTGCTTTGATTGGCTGATTAATACAGTATTTCTTAATAAAACTCCAGATGACTGACACATAAACAGCTTTATTGATGGTCTGTCAAAACAATCTGATACAGAAAAGATTTTTTTTTTTTACATATGGTTCTTTTTTTATTCAGGTTCCAAGACTTCCAATGTCACTTCCACCGCCCCCCCCCCCCCAATCCCACCCCCAGCAAGATATGCAGCATATAGAAAATAAATAAATGCATTTTAAAGGTCATTTCCATATACAAATATAATTTCTTATGAAGCTTATTATACAAGCACAACCTCTTGCCTAAAATTTCATTTACAGAATAGATTACACAGTGTGAGAGAGAAAGGCCTTCTATAAAAATATATTATACAAATGTCGAAGGAGTGCTCTAAATAGGTCTTTCTTGGGATTTATGCGTTATATATTATTGCTCATTTTTTAATGTATAGTGTTCTTTAATCTGCATAGGTTGCATGTGTATAAAATGTCCCGTAACAAAACACACCTTAATTAACATGCATCAGAAATAGCCCTAGCTCTGTGTAAATACGAGGTGTAACAGGAAAGAGGACAGAATGATGGTATAAGGCATTGTGGGGTAAAATAGGTCAAAGTAATTAACCAATACCAAATTAGTGAAATTATTGAGAAAATACATCATTTTGGACAGATGTAAAATATTCGCATCCCACGTGAAGCAATGCAACATTTCCTGAACTGTAAATACAATACTTATGTCTGAACACAGTTGCACTGGCAGCTTTTTTCATTTTTTTTCCCCTTAAGGCACTTTAGAAAGCTCTTGCTTGAAGACACATGTATAACAGTCACATGAGCAATATACAATATATACAAATATATAGGCCTCTATATTTTCAAATGTTTTTTGCTACTTCATGAGTTATTGACATTGTAAGTAAGTCACTAAAATCCTTCAGAAAGATGTCTTGGCACCTTTACCTTACAAAACAAACTAATCAAGAGATATTCACGGTGATAGAATGGGCCAGGTCTATATAATTGCTACTGTACTGATCCATATAGTGGTTTCTTGGTATTTGCAGTTGCAGTCTTTAAAATAATTTGCAGTGAAAGCTTCAGGTGGACTGTTGCAAAATCTACGAATACAATCAAAGAAGCATCACACCTAATGACAGCACACATCGAGTTAGACAGAATAAAGCAACAAGGACACTGCAGCATAGCTGCCAGTCACACGCTCTGTAATTATGACTGAAGCCCATGAAGAGCATCCCGATCTTTCCTAGACTATTCTCACAAACACTCATTGAACATAACTCACCAGTAACAATAAATATAACCTTGTCCGTTTGTTTTCCTTTGGAAAGTTGCCGACGGAGACGTCCAGAAATTAGACTACCTTAAAAATACAGGACGCCTCACTCAGTTCTAAGCATTTTTATTGATTTATGTTTCAAAGTGAATGGCTACTATGAATAGCTTACTAAATTATTCATGTATTCATCTAATTATTCAATTAGTTGCTCATAACTGCCTCGAAACACAGAAAGTCATCTCAACCACACTTTGGCAATGGAATAAAATATACCTCTTTTTGTATAGCAGCAATAGATAAGATTATTAAAAGGAAATTGCTAATATGAGTAGTAAACGTGATGTAAAAGTAACAGTATTATAGTGAGAACAAAGAAAAACTGTACAAATTCATATTGGTCGACAGCAAAAGAATGTCCCGAGATCCTCGACACAACGACGATTAAAAAGCTGTTCGTCCATGTGGAGATGAAACTCAAAAAAGGAGGTCTCTAAGAAAGGTCATGACCACCACTGCGATACAGACTGATTCCGTGTTCAGTGGGGTGGTTTTATAAAATGCTAGCTAATTGAGGGAGCAGCTTCCTTTGGACTTTCCTTCAGAGACCCCTTCCAGCTTCCAGAAACAAAGACAGACATCCTCAAAGGTTTGTTCATGTTCATCTTCAGGTAGCTACGGTGGGATGTAGTCTCTTGTCCAGTGCAAAATGGGGATCAGATGAGGCGGGGCGAAGAGCCCGGTGGGCAAAAAGTATGTGGCATTATCGACAAGCGCAGGAGTCCACTGTCATGTTGGGATAGACCTTGAGGACCACGTTCTTGTCCTCATCAAAGAAGAGGATGCTGAGGGAAGACATCTTCTCAGGAACGCAGCATGGCTCTGGAATGCCAGAGACCACGCCTACTGCCCGTACGATGCTCTGGATGGTGGCGTGGTTTGAAGGCTTCAGAGACTGTAGAACATAAGAAAAGATCACAACAGTTAGTCAAGGTCACTCCAAGAGCTTGATAAACATCCTTCGCCATACCTGAGCTGATCTTAACCTCCTCTACTATTCCGTCATTATTTTCAGTAACTACTGTGGAATATACTTGATATATGTAATAAAATCCTTTTTATGTTTAACTGAGTGGAGGAGCTCAAATTTAAGTAATTTTTTTGAGATTGTCAAAAAGATGTTGAATGACAAAATGTCCTGGCCGGCATCACATTTACGACAGTCAGTGTCTTGAAAGGTGCAAGTAACTGCCATGGAGGTAATTATACTCTCCATAAGCTTAGAGGCTTAGAGGTGGATGACTAGACATGGACAGTTCATTATAAAAGCATTAAAGAGGATCAGCATCTCATATCTAGTTGTCCTTCTGGATCTGGTGTCTTAGTTTTAGATATACCTTCTGAATTATACATAAAAAAGACAATCACTCCTCGCAGTGAGTTTCATGTTCAGGAGGAGAAAGTGTAGAGGAATGATGCTGACAGAAGACAAGTTTTAAAATTAAACTCTGAAGATCAACTTCACCTGATGCTTATTGGAAAGTCAATGGATTTTTTCCTCATGAAACTTTACATGACAACATCCTGCCACTGGGTGGAGCTGACTATCCATTTCAACATGTAGGGCCTTATCTCAGTCCCTGATTAGGTACAAAGTTTTTCTCAGAGAGAGAGTAGGACTAGTCCTGCATCATGCAGCCGTCTTACTGGAGATTCTCTATTGAAAGGAAAACGATCAGGACTAGGCTTGATCCCTGTTCTAGAAACCGTCACAATTGGTCTTATACTTGGTGTCTCATAACCATTGGTGAAAGGTTAAACAGCACTAAAATAAATTATTCTTACATTCAGCAACATTCTTCCAACACACATGCAGTGCAAATCTGAGGGTGGTGAAGGGAGCCAGTAATGACCCTTAATTCAGTGACTTACTTTTGGCATTGGAAACTGACATGATCCTGAGCAGTAATAGGCATCAAAAGACTTGGGGGAGATAATCCATTCACTCCATCCAATGTCAGCGAAGTCCACCTTCAGATATCTGCGAGCACAGTTCCTTGGTTCGTTCCACTGCTTCTTCCGCGCTTTCTTTATGGTCTGCTCATCAAATTGCAGCAGTGGGTTTTTCTGGCCCGGTTTCTTGCGTGGTTTCTTGCGGGGACGCTTGGCTTGCTTGCTCTCAATGGGGTCGTACGGGCTGGTCTCGTCCCAGGTATGGATCTCGTAGGGGTACTCAGGGCCTGGCAATTCGTTGTTCTGCAACGGTAGAAGAATGTTGGCCGAACGCCTTGTCCTATGTGGAGAAGAACTATTGCGGTTGTGTAGTCTGAGTTTTTGAAGACTAGGCACTAAGCTCCCTTTGTGCCTCTGAAGGGTGGTCACCACACTCTCAGGCTCAGAGATGGCTGAATCATTGGCATAAACTAAGATGTAGGGAGAACGGTCTGACAGGAACTTCTTCCGAGGCTGCCGTCCTGGGGCATCAATAGCAATGCCAATGAGAAGTTCGTTGTGATGTTTGGCTTGGTTGACCACCCGAGTGATGTCCTTCCACTGCCAGGATACAAAGTCCCGGTACATTGAGGATACATTAACAAGGATGTGGCCGAGAGTCCTGGTACTGTTGTTCATAGAGGCGAAACTCCACATGCTGAGGTGAATGTGAGATTGTCGCCGGAGGCCGTGGCGACAACTCTTGGGCGATGCGCAGCCGCGACTGCTGTTCTGAAGACCCCCGATGTAATAGTGCAGAGTTGCAGAGAGAACATCCTCCGACTTGGCCAGGGAAGTTAAGTTGAAGACTTGAAGCAGCTTGTTGTTGATGGTGCCTGGTTGGAGATAGGCAGGTTGTTAAAGCTCCAGGTTAATTCATATACAAATTAACAATCAGGGATTTGTAACATCATCTTAAACAGTCACATTTGCAATATTCTGACTGCTTCATATTACACTTTTTCAGCAAATGTGGCCCCTGTCTCATTCCCTGATTAGGTGCAAATGGTTTCTCGGACAAGACGTAAGTTTGGTCCTTCTTAATGAAAGCTCTCTAGTGAAAAGAAAATGCAGTCCAGAACTAGGCTTAATCCCTGTCCTAGGAAACATCCCAATAGGTCTTACACCTGGTGCTTCATGACCACAGGTGCAAAGTAAACAGCAATATGACAAAATATCCAATACAACCAAATAAAAATATTGAAATTGACTGATCTCTTTTTCAAGAATTGCAAATTCAAATCTTGTTATGCTTTATATTGCTCAATCACTCCAAATGTATGAAGAGCAACCAAACCTTTTTCTTCATTGGTTGCGACTAGAAAACCTTATGTGTGTCTTTAAAGTGTGCAGTCACCAGGGATTGTGTGATCTCGGCCCTCATTGACCATGTTTTCCAATATTTGAGGTCAGATATGCTAATCAGTGGTATCAGTGTGCACTACTGCTAAGATCTTTGCACTTTGTAACACATTACGAAACTCCTGCTGTAATTTACTGCTGTCAATGAGCTGCTATTGACCACATGTTGAAATGTACGTACGGACACAGGGACAAATTCTAACATATAGTTTTGTGTAATGTCCTCTATCCTGTCACGCCTTCTATCCCAACTAAAGGACAACCATGCTAATTACAAATATAGTACATCACCTTTAGAAACGCATTCACTTTTATTATAGAATTGTGTACCAGAATGTAGAGGGACCAAGATGCAGTACCAGAAGTCAACAGTAGAAGGCAGAGTCAAGGTGTGCGCAGAGACGCACTGCGAGTCTGAAACTTTCTAAAACTTTCTGAAACACTTTTTCGCACCAGTACAAAAGCAAATCTCTGAGATTATATATATAACACAGTGGCGAATGGCTGTGAGGCTGAAAATGTATAAAGACAGCAGCATGTGCGTCTAATTCAAATTCTAATAAAGATTAAGGCAAATCGTCAAATCTGCGTTCACACTGTTTTCATTTCATTCGCATCGGAGAAGAGAGGCGGTGTTTCAGAGGCGCGCTGTTTCTCTGCAGCAGGTGGATTTCACACACACACACACACACACACACACACACAGGCACACATACTCTCTCTCTCTCTCTCTCTCGCTTAGCAAAAAACGAAAATGAACACAAAGAATGCGTAACGCTCAAAACTGGCCAAAACTTACAAACTAAACACCCAAGAGGGCTGGTGTCGGTTAGACAGAGCAGAACTCAGGTGCGCTCCGGTTCTGTACGTACCTGGCTGAGCTCTGAAGCTGCGGACCGTGTTCCCGTCCCTCAGGGGGAAGTCCGGACTGTTGTATTTGTCGTACAGAAGCTGCATGTGCTCGGACACCGTGTCCTGTTCCGTTTTCCTGGGGTGAGCCCCCCGCTCCTCGTCCCGGGACAGTCCGGAGAGGTGGTCCTTCAGCGTGGCGCTCAGTCCGCAGCCCAGGCAGCTCCAGCCCAGAAGGAACACAAGCAGGCGCTGTGGAGGGTCCATGCTGTTCATCCAGCTGCGTGATCAGGGCTCTGCTCTCTCTGAGGATCCGACCAGCATCACATAAGCACGGCCCGGGCAGGACTGGAGAGGAGCACTCGGGATGGGGCCGTGTCTGTTGAGCAGTCCTCTATCTAGGTGTGTGTGTGACTGTGTGTATGAGTGTGCGTGAGGGGGGAGCGCTGTGTTGGTTTTGTAGCTCCACGCCGGAGCTGAATGGTCAGCCAATCGCAGCCCTGCCTGAGAGCTCACTGAGGGGGGAGAAGCACGCGCTGGTGGGAATATATAGGGGGCTCCGCAGGAGCTGATTAGGTCCAACTTAGATTCAACAACACAGGAGATATCAGGAGGGGGCTGGGCAGGGAGAGAGAGAGAGAGAGAGAGAGACAGGGAGAATACACAGAATAAGAGAATGATAAATCTAGCTGGGGAAAAGGAGAAAGAGAGAGAGAGAGAGAGAGAGATAGGACGAAAAAGATAAACACAGTGAGAGAACGATGAAGAAAGAATGAGAATGGATACACAGAGTGAGAGAATGATAAAGGCAGCATGGGGAGAGGGAGAGAAAGCGAGGGAACAGAAAGTACCGACAGAGAGCACGAGAGAGACTTAGAGAGGAAGATAGAAGACAGAATGACAGAGAGAAGCTGAGTGATAGGAATAGAGACAGAAAAGTAGAGAATAGGGAGTGAGAGAAGAGGAAGAAGAGTGAGGGGGAGAGAGACAGAGCGTGGACAGAAACAGTGAGAGTCAGTAGAGATCGAGTGAAAGAGAGAGAGAGAGAGAGAGACAGAGAGAGAGAGAGAGAGAGAGAGAGAAAGAGAGAGAGAGAGAGAGAGAGAGCATACTTTGGCTTGAACTCATTTCTGAATAAGAAATAATTGCAACCTTTCACAGGGGCAGCGCTAATCATCTGGCAAAACACAATAAATGAACTTGTGAGGTCCACCTTCAGCGGCTCGTCAAGGCTGGTCACGTCATGTCTTCGCCTATCAGCTTTAACCGCTCAGCGGGACTTCTGAGAGCAGGAGGTGTGACTCAGACTGGTTTTAAGATTCATGAAATGTCTCTCAGCAAAGCTGTGTGTCTGGGATGACGGGCTGAATGAAGCGGCTTACAGGGGGCATTAAGGGCTCTCGGCCCCGTTTTGTGGCATTCAGTGGTGTAGAGCAGACACATCCTGTACAGCAGAGGCTGATCCGGATGGCCCTCCACACCCCCAGGCTTGCGGACGGGGCTGAATAGCCCCTGTCACTGTCTTTCTTTCAGGCCCAGTGGGGCGGGAAGTGATCGACCCAACCAGATATCTGTTGCCAATGTAGTTATGTTCAAGATATGATTTGGGCAGGGCTAGGGAGGGCAAATCAGTCTGAAACTCTGACTCTAGTTCAGTTTAGGTACCTCTGCTGTACTCTTTCTTTAAGAGACAACACTCCACTCACTGGTTCTGTCCACTCTCTGCATATCTCCCCCTCACTCCCGATTCTCTACATTTCTTTCTCTCTCATCCTATCACTTCTCTCCTCCCTCTCACTCATCTCTCTCTTTTCTCACGAACTCTGCGCTTCTCGTTCTTTAAGAGACACCACACTGCTTCTCGTTCAAGTCACCCTGAATTAGGAACCATGACACATTTTCCTTGTCCTACCATGAAGCCATTTGGAGTGAAACACAGTATCAGGGAGGGTCTATGGGCTAACTGAGCTGTTCCTATCAATAATAGGTGGAGTGGTGGGAGGCAAGGTGACTTATCGGTTGATATTAGTTTTGTCTGCCTGCTGGAGTTTGGCAAAAAATTAAACTGTACTTACCTTCCTCCTTTTTTCCAAAATGGAGTTGATTGAACAGGTTAGACACATTAGAGGTGGACAAATTTTTTTTGAGCTCCAAAAATTTGAGCTCCTCAATGTTTGCTAATTACTGTCTATCTGCTGAGTTTAAAACATCAGAGAAAAGAAAAACCTAATATGCTTTTTAAAAACTTCTGGGAACGTTTAGATAAGTGAATAGAAACTGTACACAAAAACCTACAGGAATCTTTAAAAATGGATCATTTAAGTTTCTTTCCAATGGATGAGCTGTTTATTTTCATTAAATCTGACTGGGGCGGGGGTGGGGTTCAAACTGATCATACAGTAACCATATCAGTACACCTCACTAGCATGGTGGGTAATGTCACCAGCAAAAACTGCATAAACCAAAGATTTGAATGAAAGCCATGCTATACTAGTTGCATCATTGTTTTGAACAAAGAAATGAATAAAGAAATCAACTATATATTGATGCAATACTCTTACTATAATAAACCATATTTTTCGAAGAATTATTGATGCAGGATATGGCTAAATAATTAATAAATAAAAAAAACAAGGAGTTAATAAAACACTTTACAAATGCAAAACATGCACAGCATGCAGCTGGGCAGACCAGGTGCTGCAGCTGGTGGCCTAGTGTGCGATCACCCTACGATCCCAGGACTGCTGGTGGCACCTCGGAGGTTCCTTTGAGTAAGGAATCCACACACACTGCTCCCTGGACACTGTGTTCCTGGCTGCCCGCCGCTTCACTTAGTAAATGGGTTAAATACAGAGGAAGAATGTTGTGCTGTTCTCATTGTGTGCTGTGGTGTGTTCACATATGACAGAATGGTCACATTAAATGTTGAAAAAGGTATGTTGAACATAAGGTACAGTGTCCTCTAGCTAGTTGGTCGCTCGTCCTGTTTTTGTCTAGATATTTGGCTAAGCTTCTTCACAAACTGGACGTTTTGTCATTGTGCTAACACTGGAACGCTAGATGGCATTGATTTGTTTACGTATTTGTCGACCAGTCAGTTTGTCTTTGTGTAGCTCAGATGACCTGTTTTGCAGAGTTTAAGTCTGTATACAGTTGTAAGCCCCTGTTGAGATTACGTTATGCTAATTTATGAAGTGAAAGTAAGCACAGTATTAGTGTTCAGTAGTAAATAAAGAAGTGTAATTGTCTGATGAGTTAATTTGGTACAATACAGTGCTGTGGCCCTTCAGGAGTAAAGTCTAACACTCCTGCTTAAACGTAACGTAAATACAGAAATGCTAAACTCTGAAAAGTCACTAAGTGAGTCAAATCAGTTTATTCCTGTTGTTTAGGCTGTTACAGTCATTTGAAAGATTCACACAAAAATGGCACTAAACAGATTTTCAGGAAAGTGCCCTTTATGTGTTTTCACCTTAAAAGAAGCTGTGCACACAACTACATACACAATAGTTCACCATAGAGACATACTTCTCTGCCTCCTCTACTTTTGGCATTTTGGCTTGTAGGTGTTTAAATGATGGCACTTTTGAAGTTTGGAGTGGGTAGTGTCAACACTACAAACCGCTCGCTGCATTCATGTGGCTGAATGGCAAAGTTAAAAAGTTTTAAATGTGGGTGCAAAGTTTCTTTGCCACCCAGCCTCGAAGGTCTTCCTTGTCATTAAATGGAATTGGTACGGAATTGTAATTACAGCCATGATGAGTGCAAAGTACGGTGTGTGTAAAGAAGGGAGTGAGCTTGACCCAGAAGTAAACTATTCAGCCTGCAAACATGGTACAGCTTACGTTGTCATTCAGCAGAGTCCTGCTTTTCATTACTTGCTTCATTAACTCTGTACTTGTTGGCCTTTCTCAGTCAGTGTTGCTTTACTTTAATGACACTTTTGACAAATGTGTTTGGCAAATGTCAGACGTCATCAGTCGCAGTCAACTAGATGAATTACATCTGCAATTTCCAACACGCTGCAGAGGAAGATTTCTGTTAGAGATCCATTTAAATATCAATTTCCCATGACTATAAAACATTTCAGAGTAACTGATCATTCCTGAAGCTCTTTTTTTTGCAGTGGTCAAGGCTCGTGTCTGTAGGAATGAAGGTGCGTTTGAGTCGTCGGTTTTCTTTTCTTACTGGTAAATGGAAAGCATTATTATTATAAATGCAGTTGTCACTGGAGCCATAAGAAACATCACTTTCAAAGACCACCCGACTCTAAAAATGTGTTTATTCATCTAGAAGGACTAAGACAAAAACAATGAAATTGTAGCAACATTAAACCAAGCTGTGCTGTTAGTGCTGATAACATTGAGTGCAGTTAATTCTGATTAAAACAACTTTTATGAAGACACAATTAGAGGGTTTAATTGCTTTAATTGCAGACTGTGAGCAGGCAAAGGCTTAGATGTTCAATATTTTGTGGTCAAAGATGACAGCGTGACCATAGAGGTCAGAATGCAGGTCAGTTCTGAAATTGTTGCCACCAGGTGATGCCTGCAGGAATAAAGAGGATTATGGATATGCTTATATAAAATGTCTTTATTTCTGAATTAGCCATTCACTTTCCAAAACAACATTAATAGTCTCAGACATACCTAATAATACAGAATAATCTGCTTGTGCAGTTGATTTTGTAGAGTTAACCTTTTTAGAATCTAGAAAGTCCATTTAAATACTGTTTTTTAGATGTTGTGAAAAAAAGATAGAAATGATACAACTTTTAACAATGAAAGTTTCCACAAAAACTCTGAACTTCGGATTCAAGGAAGTTCCAATGATTTCAGAGTTCAAACTTCAGTCTGGGTATGACTTCATAGAACCTGTCCACCCAGAATATATATATGTATATTTATATATATATATATATAGATAGATAGATAGATAGATCTATATATATATATTGATCTATATATCTACATATATGTATATATACACATATGTATATCTATATATCTATATATGTATATATACATATATA
>JBBJLR010000042.1:11044325-11067928 GCA_037577145.1 Brachypetersius gabonensis | reverse complement strand
ACACACACACACACACACACACACACACACACACACACACACACACACACACAAACACACACACACACAAATATATATATACATATATATACCTAAATATATATAAAGTGTGAAAATTCCACTTCAGATTCTTCACATTGTGAGAGGAGAGTGATTACAGCATTGTTTTTTAAACTCATTAAATAAGATGTGATTCAGGTGATCAGCAATCAGTACCTCATTAAGCAGAATGAGGTGCTTGAGTAGGAATTTAACAGACACTGGTAAGGAATGGTTGTCACTCATAGAGATGCTGATTTAAAAATAAATTGCAGTGGGATCTTATTTGTTTCGGAGGTGTTTGTCCACAGGTGTTGTTTTGTGTGTAAATAAAACACCTGTGAATCTTGCATAGCGTTTCTTTTGTCTTTAACAACACGTTCTTGCCTGCATCTGCAATGGTCTGAATATGTCCGCAGCTGGTGGCCATGGCTTTTTTTTCCCTCTCCCTCTCTCTCTCTCTCTCTCTCTCTCTCTCTCTCTCTCTCTGCGGTGAAGGTAACAGAGTCCAACTGTGGTATGGTGCTGTGCATCTGTACGGGAAGGACTCATCTGCTCCATGTTAGTACCGACCGCAAGCACTGCCTCTTATTTTTCCCGGGGGGTGGTGGGGAGTGATTGGGGTGCAGGAGATTACACTAAAGAGCTCTTACTTCCTTTGCTTACACTGTGAGTTGGAAGAATGCTGGAGTGTGTTTGCTTCCCGCAAACAGGTGTGGACATTATCTTTCGCATGACCTGAGATTACATAACGTTCTCATTTTTTTTTTAAATACGAGAAACTTAAAAAAAAAGGTATTGAAAACTCACACATTTACTCTGATTTCTTAAAGCATTTGCTACAGATTTAACTAAATATTTATGATGACTGAAAAAGGAGCAAGAGGAAGGGGGGAGAAGAATGAGTCTGTGAAAAGAACAGAAGAGTTTGAAAGACGAATCAGAGAAGAAATACAAAGAGTGAGAAGGAAAAGAGGGACTATGAGAAGAAAACAGAAGAAGAATAAAAGAAGAATTTCCAACGGTAGTTTTGACTTAATACAAACTTTTGTTTGTCAGTATTGCTTGCTTTATCATTTATTTGTAATTCTTTTTTTTTGCAGGAGGAAAAAATCTTAAAATTGTAATCAAATAAAAACATAAATATTGGCCAAGTTCTGTTGGCCACTTACAGTCAGTAATAGAACTCCAGCAGAAGCAACAGGTTAAAACTGACTCAAGCAGCAAGATGATAAATGATTTGGTGATTTGAAATTATATTATATGTAGAAGAATATGTAAGGATTTAAAGACAAAATGCATTTTGAAGATGGACCAAACCATATCAAATGAATATAGGAAAATATGTTGTAGCTTGTTGTAGTGAAATGGCTGATTTGTTTGGAACGGGATAAAAAGCATATATAAGCCATTTCTAATGGGCTAAAAAAAATCTGATTAAGATCATTTACATGTATTGGCTTCTGAATTTTAATTGGCTATCATATTGAGATTTGAGCTATTGAAATTTTTGTCAGTTGCAGTGCCCCCTATGGGTGAAATTTCAGAAATATCCCATATATGACAAGTTATGCCAAGTTTCATGTGGAATGGTGAAGTATATGATTTAAAATATTACACATAATTACTGGCATGTTTAAAAATCCTTCTGAACAAAATGTAACTGACACACGTTTCCATTTGTTTCGCTTTTGAAATCTACCTGCATGTTTAAGAATGATTAAATGGACACCCATAACTTTCTCTTTCACTGGTATATAAATACGAGGTGACACAGAGACCAAAGTCATTTGGTCATTCATTATTATAGAGAAGATGACAGAATAGACAAATGAAATCGGACGATACTGTTCTAAATTTCCCAAATCAGGCAATAAATCAGGCAACTATAAAAACGACATGCCTGAAAAGATCCATATCCATAATTAAGACATTTAAAACAAGCAAAGCTGCAGTGCACCTGCCTGAAAGAGGACATGTGTTTATTTTACTTTTACGGAGACTAAAGAGGTTAGACAAAAATGAGAAAGTCTATTCTTTCATCTAATCACAAATGTAAGTCTAAAGTCTGTAGTTTTATAGATGCTACTAGAACTTTGACTGGAACTGGGTTGTATGAGACAAAAATAGAGCATTTGAGTAACAAACATTTAAGGTGGTTTGGCATAAAAAGAAGGATGGTTGTACGGAGAAGAACCTCAATCCCACTGTAAAGTATAATGGATGATCTGTTTTGTGGCTGTTTTTCTTCTAGAGGTCCTGGGACCCTTGTTAGGATTCATAGCATCATGGGCTATGGGGATTTTAAAAGAAAATCTGTCTGCCTCTGCCAAAAATCCAAACCTGGGTTGTAGCTGGATCTTCTAGCAGGACAGCAATCCAAAACATGTGTCCAAAACGGTTCAGTGACCACATATTCAAGCTTTTGACAAGGCAATCACAGTGCCCTGTCCTAAACCTGTGGGTTGTGTTGAGGACGGAGAGTCAAAAAGAGGACCTAGGACCCTGGGGATCTGGAAATATTGTATATTGAACAGTAGTCCCTGATTCCTTTATCTGTCTCATAAAGTCTTATAGGATTTATTATTCTAGCAAACGGAGTAACAAAGAACCAAAATTACAACACATTTATATTTAATTTCTTAGACTAAATTCGTTACAATTAAAGGTTACATTCTCTCATATTTTCAGTATTTTAATCATTTGAATATCCAAACCTTATTTTTTATCTGTATGTCCAAATACTCATAGAGTTCACTGTAAATTATTCTGAGTGAACTAATGCAGAAATTTAAGGCTGCAAGTGGCATAAAAATATAACACAAATATAAATATATGTCACTTTTTTAGACATAGTGTGATCCAGAAATTTATATTCTGTCCACTAATGTTATTTTCAGCATATGGACTCGCACAAGTACTTGTTTCCAAGAATACAAGTTTTCATAGGATTTGTAACACATGTTTAAAATGTATTAGATTTGCCACTGGGTAGGCACATGTGGAATGTGTGAAGGTTGAAATAAATCCTTGCCAGCACACAAAGGAAGCTGCTTTCTCACAGAAAATTTGCATTGAATGTATAAGAAATTTCGAGGGTGGGATGCAAACTGTGAAAATGTGCTGGTTTAGCAAGACTTCTAAACTAAATCTCCAAAGTGCTGAAGTAAATATGCCCTTAGCCCTTTTCCAGACAATTTCCAAACAGAGTAGAGTGTTCTTGCACTTAATTTGCACTTTATGAGAAGCTCAGCGCAAAATATGTGACAAACAGAGGTTATGTAGATCTTGGTGTGGGCAATATTTGTTTTTTGGTCTTCAAAATACAAAAATCTCAAAATTACAGCACATTTGGAAAAATCCAGAGATACTGACACCTCTTTGGCTACCTACATACTCTCTGTTTTTATGATCATCAGTACACCAGCAGACTGCAGTTCAAGTATATCTGAATGTGAATACATACATTAAATGACTTTTGGCTTAACCCTAACCTAATGGTCCATCTTGTAGCTCAAGAGTAGTAGGAGTCCAGTGTGAGCAAATTACAATACAATACAAATTACCATAAATCGCTTGGTTTTGGCAAAAGTCTCTTCTTTCCGCTGAAATATGGTTCAAAGTCTTCGGATTGGAGTCTGTGGGCGTAGTCTATATATGCAGATATTTCGTGTCCATGAGAATTGTGGTCCTTTATGAAAAGGATGGACTGCAAAGAAAAACAGGAGAGCATGATGAATAAATAATCTCCAATGTGCTATCTTGAGAAGATATACAAAAGAGAAATATAAATCATTATAACTGTGGCTCTGGGAAGTATCCATTACAAACGCACCCACATTGAAACTGGCACAAGAATCTGACTGTGAAAAGTATTGAAAGAATAACTAAGAGTATGATTAGAGCGACAGAAACAGAAACAAACCTTAAGGCTCACGTACAGTCCAGAACATTTGCTTGTATTCGAATAAAACAACTGTGAGTATTCTATCAGCAAATACATATATTTTTTCCTTTATTTCAAAAAGAAAATCACGTAAGCTGTGTCCGAAACCGCGCACTACCGTCAGTGCACTGAGGTTTAGTGCGTAGTGCGCACTGCCTTGATGTAGTGCGCACTGCTGTGGGTCAGTGCTGTGCTAAATGGAACACTAACGTTTTGCACTTAGCGGAAGTGACGGACTAACATTTGCCCGCGATTCTCCAGCCGCCAAAATACCTGCCGGTTTTATCGCAGTGTACATCAGTAAAATAATTTTATTAACGTTACTTACATTTATACGAACCAGCTGCCTCCGCTTGGGCTTGTATTTCACTGTTTGCCGTCATTATACAATTCGAAAACACGTTGGAAGTTCCGCCCCCTCCGCTACGTGGTCAAAATGGCGCCCGTTTAGTGCAAAGTGTGCATCGTTCTGCACTGCGTTTTCTGGCTGACTTCAGTGAACCATCCGGGTTCTTTCAGTGCACTGAATTTATCTTGGTTTTCAGTGTGAGCGCACTACGCACTAAAAACACTAAAAATTTCAGACACAGCAGTAGAGATAAAAAATGATCAGTCTGGGTGTGTTTTAGCTGGAGAGTAAAAAGGTAAAAAGAAGAGAAAAAAACACTGCTCAGATGACAAAAACCCATGAGATAACCATTTTGAGTCAATCTGATGCCAATGATAATTCCTTTACAATAGAAGGAGAACATTCAGTGGTTATTTTGTCTGGATGATAATGATGAAAGAAGGACTTACAAAAACATTTGCTATAAAGAGGTGCTTTGTTTTGGCTTGCATGTTTACTTCAGAGTGAGAGAGTCACACTTCTGCTGTGAAACCTTCCCCTTGTCTTTTTTTTTTCCTCTCCCCCACAACAGTCACTGATATCACATTTGTATTTCTGTCAGAACCCCGGCCATCTGTGGATTCCCTTACATGTGCGGGATAAAAGTGAGATAACTAGTGCTGCAGACTTTAAAAGGAAGGGCGCTCCTCTTTATATACTTTAAACAGATGCTATCGGATTTGCAGCTGGCCAGGGGCCGAGCCATCTACCTTATCTGTGGCTTCTGTGCTCCCCCGTCATCCTTGAAAAGAAATCATCAGGCGGGGGCTAAGGAATACGCTGGGAGTCGTGCAGATCGTTTTTCGATCGCAAAAAGGGAATCAAAACCCCTCCAGCCCACAGCTACACCGTGGTGGAAAGCTTACCTTCGCCCTCATAACTCATGAGTCAAAGTCATAAAAAGCATGGCTCAATGGAACTGCATGGTTCCGTCAAGTGGTTTTGGAGGACAGGTGTTCCCCTCCAAAGGACTTGCATCTTACTATTAGGCAGGGGTTTTTGTTCAGAAGTCAATTACTGAGTAAACCGCAAGTATATGGGCTACCCATTCCTCAGTTCTAACAACACGACTTCCATATTAATTTGTTGGTAGTAACCAAATAAATTATATAATATATAGTTATAGTAATTGTTAATATAGTAAATAGTCACAAATAGCTTGAACTTTCAATACTTTAGTCACTATAAGGAATGCAAGCAATAATAAAACTTAAACAAGTTCACTGGTCGTCCTTCCTTGGACCACTTTTTGTAGGGACTGACCAATGCGAACAGGGAACAAGCTGTTTTAGCAACCCAGTCATCTAAGTATCACAATTTGACAAAGCTGATCAGATCATTTTTCTAGTTTCCAACACATCAACTGGACTATTCATGCTAAAATATATTTCACCCTTTGACAGGTCTCATTGTAACAAGATAATTCAAGCGTAAAGTGACCATTCTGTCATACAGCGTGAACAGCACAGAATTTTTTCTCTGTATTTAATCCGATCACCAAGCAATGCAGCAGACAGTGCCTGGGGAGCAGTGTGTGGGGACAGTACCTTGCTCCAGGGAACTTAGGAGGTGCCACTAACAGTCTTGGGATTGGAACCCACGACTTTCTGATCACAGTGCAAACACCCTAACCACTAGACCACCAGCTGTCCATTAATGTTGCTAATGGTATTCACTTCACTTGTCTGTGGTTTGTCACAATGTTGTGCCTGATTGGTGTATAAAGTTAGATTTACTCAGTTAGATTTACTTAAGTGGTAATGGTTGCTGTATGTACCTGCTTATCTGAGGATGTTGCTCCATCATCACCTGTCTTGCCTCACAGTAGAAAGAGTAGAACAGCATAAAACTCCAAAAAATCGGTGCAAATACTCTCTTGAGTTTAAAATAAAAAACATGAACTGGAATAAATGAACTGAGTAACTGTTGCAAGTGATTATATCAGTTACTGGTGTAAAGTGATCATTTTTTCAACAGAAAGAGAGAATTGAAAGTTACAAAATATACATATATACATATATAGAAAGCTACTTCTATTAGTAGTTGCAGATAAGGCTGTAGGCTGCTTGAACCTGTAACTGCCATTACAGAATTATGTACATCCGTACAGTGGCAAGGGACCCCCCACTAGTTAGGAAGATGCCACCAGTTCAAGTTAGCTAAGTAGGCACTCTGTAGCCTAAGTATGTGTTTCCAAGTGGAACAGTAACTTCCTGATATGCTCCATGTTTCTGACTACAAAGCACTTGAATGCAAAGACTCTGTAATTATGACTCTGTAAGTGGAAATAGGACCAACCAAAGACCAGGAAGGCAGCATATATATCTTTGTTCTAATGAGTCCATAAATGAGAAGCAGGTGTAGGTAATGGGGAGGTGTTGGGACAGAATGCTGAGGCCAGTGGTTAGTAGGCAAAACCTAGCACTGTTGGACTGGGTATAAGAGAATCCAAGCTGAGGACATGACACTAATAAATTCAAATATGTTCGCTTCCAAAACCTTGGCACAGGGGTATTTTACCCCTTGGACACATTTGAAGAATTATAATGTAGACAGCAGGAAACAACATGTACTTGGCAAGAGTGAAAGGTGTTGTTTCTCAAAACGCACTGCAGCATTACGAGCAAGTATCAACCACTGAGTAGTTATTGCACTGAAAAGCTTTAACAAAGGGCAGAGAAGATGGCTTGTTTGACACCAGCCAGCATTAACCTGTTGTGGAAATGGAAGGGATTCATGCAGAAGGATTTGTCTCGTCAGTTAACATTAAAATGGGCATTAGCATAAGCTTGATTTCCATTTTAAATGAACAATTTACGTACAGCTTTATCATTAAATTGACATGCCCAAAGATTGATCATCTTGTTGTGTTCCCCATTGAAACAAATCCTACACCATTTATTGTTGGCAAAGCACTAAATGGAAAAATGTAAAGGAAAATGACTGAACAGTTTTTTATCAGAGGACTGCACAGAGCAAAAGGGCGTTTCACTTTGGTAACATTTTCCAAAGAGGCGTTTTTATCTGAGGCAAGCGACAGGGTGGTACAGTGGCAGGACCCTCTTTCACAAGAACTTTCAGGCCTGCTAGTCCCCCACCACACACCAAACCTCACTCTGGGAACAATCCTGCACTGTCAGGGAGGCTTGCGCAGGTGTCTGAGGGTGTCAGCTGGCCACTGTTTATTATTGGTGAGTTGTGCTTTAGGAGGAATCCCGAGCCATCACTAACAACTGTGTAAATTTGTTGGGGTAATGAAAACATGGCCTGGATGACAGGAATGTTTGAGGGCCTAGTCCTTTTTCTGGCAAGCTTACTCTTGTCCCTCTTTAGGTGTTCTTCAGGAGTTGGGGGTGGGGGGTTGCTTATTTGACTTGGAAGTGACTTCACACAGTGGAGCTTGTGTAATAGATGCAGCAGTGGAAACCAGATGTGCTGAGGTGCGCTGCTTCTGTCGAGATCTACCAGAATTACACTAGCTTTGGATGATTTGTATAAACCCTGCCTCTTAAGTGAAGCTGGATGCAGCCATCTCAGTCACAGAATTTCGGGGTCATGGTTGGTGTGACGAAACCCAGTGCTTTCTGTTTGAGATTCCTTAACTTGACACAGTTTTGGGTAAGTGTGCAATGATTTAAGCATGCCGTTTGCATGATCTGAACTGAGTACATAAGCTTTCAATACCTATTAGATAAAAAAATTCATATGGCCAAAAATGAGAGAACACTGTGCACTAACATATTGTCAGCATATTCTAAACAGTTACCCGGTTTTTATCAGTCACAGCCTGAAAAGTGAACGAATCGATTACTCTGACGTGATCAACACATTTTCAACATGTTGCAAGATAAAAATTCTCCATGATAGTCTGAGATGTTTGCACACTGAGTCATCATGAGCCTATTTCTGCCTTGTAAATGCACACCATGTCCACCAATTTACCAGTACTCTACCTTACAAACAAACAATAGGTCTATATAATGCTCTGCCACTCACATGGGGCCATATATGGCTCTTCAGATATTCCTAACACGTACTGTTACTCTGTTATTAGTGAACCTTTGCTTGATTGGCTCAATTGGCTAAAGGAGATCTGGCAAAAAACAAAACAAAACAATCAAATTTAAGCGTAGTTCTCTTCATCTGAAATATACTCAGTTAACCAAGACTATGTGTGAATCTAAAGGTTTGTACTGAAACTATATGAGATTTATGTAGTTAACAAATAATAGAAGTTTATGCATGCCTAAAACATACCCTTGCAGAAACTACTACTGCTTTCACCAAAATTTGAGTTAAAATGCGAGCAATGATTTTATACTGGTGAGAAATGTTTTATTGCAAAAGACTAGGCTCTTGCATAATGGGAGATCGGCAAAATTACTTAACAATTGTAATTAGTTCTTATTACCACAGTGCCCTGCTCTGTATTACACAAAAAATATTACTAATACTGATACTAACATAAAATAACAATGAAAACAGGGAAAACAAAGGTTTACATTCTCATCTTTACTTTCCCTCTATGTCTTTGTGTTACCAAGTTCACCAATACACTCTCAAGTCTGATTCAAATGAAATCAGTATTTTGTGAGAATTACCCATGAAAGATTTCCGAGGACAACTAATGCCATACATTGACACTGATTAATCACTTAGTTATTTGTGTACTCAGGTCTTCAACTTGTGTTGTGGCTTCAGTTCTTAAATCTGTTTATATAATGGATTACTGATAGTCCTCTTGTAGTTTACAGTCAGGACTGCAGTCTGTTCTGGATACAACATCTTGCAGGACTACTAGGGTAAATTAATCAAATCTGGCAGTGTACTACATCTGATTTTAATGGATTTGACAGACTTGATTTTCTGTGCATGTGTGCAGTATGGATGAAAATAATCAAAAGATGCTGCTTCCTTTTGCTTATAATCATAGGGTGTGGCCCCAGAACAGATGTCTTGGCATGAAAAAGAAAAAATAAAAAGTACAACTTAGCTGTACCAAAAACTGCTTGCTCCGCCGGGTGGTTAGCCATTTAAATCTGTATTTACTTTGAGCAAGTCTTAGTATTGTGTGATCAAATGCCACTTAAACATAGTCTGAAACACTTTCAAAGAAAGAAAATACACAGAGGGTAACTGAAACAAGACAATGTTACCATTGGACACCAAATTTGAAGCAGGTGGCGGGTTTCCTCTTAAAGAGAAACATGATTGTGTCATGCTATGTTGTCACAAGTGTTGCAGAATGTGTTGCAAAAATGCAAGGAAAAAAAACAGAAGAGGAAAGTAGCGTGAAGTTGTTTATAAGTAGGCGGAAGGAGAGAAGAGATTTAAGCACTTGTTTACCCATGTGTTCAGATTCTCCGTTCTCGGGTTGTTTGTGCAGGAAAACAAACAGGGCTGGGCCAGGTGTGCTCTGATCCTTTGACCAAACGTCCTGTAGTCCAGTTCCACCCTGAGCTTTGAGATGGGACAGAACAACTGTGGCCAGAGAATTGGTCAATCATTCTGTCATTAGGCTCAGAGCAGTGCTTTGGCCCCTGTACTGCACATAAGTTGCCAGCAGATAAGTGGTTTTGCGAGCCCACATACATCAAATTAAAAGGTGCTCAGAATCAGAAATGCTATCCTGTTTTTTTCATCTCCCTGTTCTCCTCTAAGGTTTGAAAACATATTTGTACCTTGGTTTTCTTCAGATTGGTTCTGTGTAGTGTCTCTGTCTTGCAGTGCAATCAGGAAGACATAAAGACAGTCTCATAAAATTTCTACTGCTAACAGATCTTTAAACCAAGAAAGGGCTGCTCCACATTCTGCCATATGGAAGTAATGTAAGGAAACAAAGATCTGTTGCACCATAAAAAGATTTTCTCAACATCTTAAAAAATCATGCATAGGAAACATAGCACAACTTGTTGGATTTGTGTGTTGGTGATTGGTGTCCACAAAAAGTTGATATCATCCTTGTGCAATAAACACGGGGTGTTGGAGGCCCCATGTGGTGGGTGTCCTGTGGGACGTCCACACCACCGAGCCATCTGCTGTTTTCTCAGCCGGCAGAGTACGGGAGTAGAGGGGGAATGCCCAAGTATACTACTATACTTTGGCCTCTTGGTCTTGTTTGAGACATTGTGGCCGGAAGAATGGTAGCACCAGTTACATTGAGATATATGGACCCCTCCTGTGCCAAATGCAAACATAATCACATCTATTAGCCCTTAGACTGAGTAATTAATCATTGTTAATGCTTCCCTTTTCACATATAACAGGACAATTACTGAACATGTGAACTGTCACCGTATTGTACTGGAGATTTTCTTCAAGCTGCAAATGAAATATTGAATGAAATAAAATACTACACAATACACACTATGTGTGGAGCTCTTTCATTAATCAAATTAATCACAAATGACAAAAGAAATACTGCATATATAACACGACTAACTGCTAATAGTTCAATGAAACTTAATAAAAAGTTGAACATGTTAAATTTCAGTTTATGTAATGGGTGACAGTTTAGCTGTTATAACCTGCTATCAAGTAGGTGTATTGTATTTTGCTAATAGACAACGTGAGTGCCTTATTATATTATTATATTGCTAAGGACATGACTAAGAAGGCACAGGTGTTGGAACCAGGTCCGCTACTGTAAAGACAATTACTTTCACAACATGCTGGCAGGTCCTTCACGAAAGAGAGAAAAACTCCATGACACCTCAGCATCTATCACTACACCAGTGACTCTAGAGTTAGACTTTGCTCATTATCAAATCTAAAATGACTGGTATTACTCAATAGACCACCAAAAAATTACAGCAGTGACCAAGAGATTCACCACAGGGTTTTATCCTGTTAACACCAGTATCCTAGTTTAGCCTGAAATGTAGTATGAGTGAGAGTTTTAATTTATTGATACTGAATCAAAAAAGATCTATAGAAACACTTCCATAGTTGATTTTTTTTATTAAAGACTTAATCTGAGTAGAGCATCGGTTTACCTTTAGGAAGGTGTGAAAGAAAAGGACAATTATAGATGAAAGCTGGAAAAAAAAAAGCTGCCCAGAGGAAAATCTGATTTTTATCTGAGGTACATATACTGTACTTGACCAGGTGTAAGTGGAATGTAGATTATCCAGATGAACACATGACATTACACGTGGACAGCCTCTTGAATAACTGATGCATTGATAGGATTTGTAATTGGATGCAGAATTGTAATTTGATTTTCATGAAGGGTTTCACAGTTGTTTCTGTTCAATATCTCAAACCTCTTAATATGTTTAATTAATTAACTGTTAAAACTTTGATTCA
Source organism: Brachypetersius gabonensis (assembly GCA_037577145.1). Classification (NCBI taxonomy): domain Eukaryota; kingdom Metazoa; phylum Chordata; class Actinopteri; order Characiformes; family Alestidae; genus Brachypetersius; species Brachypetersius gabonensis. The sequence goes on along the minus strand of JBBJLR010000042.1, from coordinate 11,056,247 downwards.
AAGTCTACACATTGTACTCTTTTGTGTAGAGCCTCACAAAAATGCAAATGCAAAGCAGAGGGTTTGCATGCAAATTTCTGAACATTTGAACAGAACATAAAGCAGTCATTGAAAACATGCCATCGCTCGTGCGTTTGTTGAGGCCAGTTCTGGTCTGCTATTGGCAGAAACATTATGGCACTGCGGCAGGTGGGGATTTTTGGAATGAGTGAAACTGATTTTCATGTTTAGCTAAGAGATTTGCAAAGCTGCAGAAAAGCAAGATATCATCTGAAGGGGAGAAAACAGAATGTCCTGAAACAGCCTGACTTGTTGTGACTGAATTATATCAAGAATTAGAGGTTCAAAAACTAAGTAGTAGAGTTTGGCATCGGTGGCAAAAACACATATCAGTCAAGTCAGCTGACACAGCTTTTCCCTCCAGTGCTGCTACTACAACCATTTTCCACATACTTTTGGCTTCCAAATTACTTATGGGAAAGAAGATTTAAGTTTAGCTTGAACATGTGCAGAGTAGCACAGCCCTTGGGGAACAAAGGGACTTCCATATTTGAGAATGGAAGAGACCTGTTAGAGACCTTTCCAAAGAATGACATCCATGGATTATGGGCTCATCCATTTTACGAAGCACCTTTACCTCCACCCTCCAAAGTCATAACACTTTGTTTCAATGCCAACTTATGTGCAACACTGAGAAGACTAATCAAGCAATGTTTTGAGAAAAGCCAAGGTTCACCAGATGTAGACAAATAGTTCAGTGAAGCAGCCACAAGCTGTTTCATCATGTCTGCTAAGGTTGCCACCTTGTGTGCACACAAATCCATATCTACACCTCTAGTTTTTCCTCTATGGCTTTGTGTTTCTGTTCACAAAAGCTCAAAAGCTTGCAAAAGCACTCCTGACCACAACGTTTAAAGTAACACACCCTATTATGACAGGGGATCGCAACTTTTCCGGAATCGGGCAGCCTTTCTTATGTGAATCTGGCTCCTTTTTGCAAGCTAATGAAAAATTCTCTTTTGGCTACAGAAGGAAACAACATTGTTTGCAAAGCCTGTCTTTATTAGAAAAATCCACCACCTGCACAAGAGAGTAAAGCAAAACAAAGTTGAGGTTAACCAGGGGTGACTTGAAACATGCAAAACTGCTCCATGCCAAAGCTTGAAAAAATGTCTGGCTGAAACGTCTGAAAAAAAGAAGAGCATGATAACCCATGAGTTATAGATCATCCACCTGGGTGTGTAAAGATGAAGATGGCAAGAAATCATCAGCAGCAATCATTTAACCCCATAAACTCTAGGCTTATTATTTAGTTATTTACAAGTCATAATGATAAGATCTACTATTTAGTAAACACTATAAATAATTCTGTAAATACTGTATAACCAGTTGTGAGCCTACATATGGGCCCTTGCAGTTCCAAAAGACTGTCAACATATTGCCTTAAATGCATTTTTTGCTGTTTTATAGGCTATATTAGGCCCCAGCTGTGGGCAGGTGGTGGCCTAATGGTTAGGGATTTTTTGCCCCTTTGAGCAGAAGGTCATGGGTTTGAATCTCTGGACTGCTAGTGGCACCACTCAGGTACCCTTGAGTAAGGTACCATCCTCACACACTGCTGCCCTGGTGCTTTGCTCCTGGCTGCCTGCAAAGAAATTCTTGAAAGAATTCCATGCTATTCATGCTGTGGTAAGTTCAAATATGGACACCTACACTTACATACCATTACTGTTTTAAATAGTTATATACAGTGGAGGAAATAAGTATTTGACCCCTCGCGGATTTTGTAAGTTTGTCCAGTGACAAAGAAATGAAAAGTCTCAGAACAGAATAATTTTAATGGTAGGTTTATTTTAACATTTGCATTTAATTGAGGAAAATAAGTATTTGAACCCTCTAACAAGAAAAGACTTAATTCTAAAAGGGGTCAAGCGAGGGGTCAAATACTTACTTCCTCCACAGTACAATATTTAAATTATAGGCTGGTTTGCTATTCTGGATCTGTGCCGTTATATTTATTATCTCTCAACTGATGACAGAGAGCACTACTAACATTACTAACTGCCACTCTCTAAACATATTATAGTACTTTTGTTGTTTTGTGAAATTCACTTCCAGAAATTGGAATTCAGACATTAAATTGCAGGCAGCTGAAGGGAACTCGAATTACAACTGAATTGGAGTGTGTGTAAACCGAATTAAATTCAAATACTTCACAAAATTGCAAATTACTTTTTTGGATGGTCTTAGACTATTTTGAAAATCGGAGAAATCGCTCAGAAATCTGACCTTTCTGGGAAGACTGGGATCATTTTGGTGAACTCCTAAAACATCAGATAACTACAGAGTATGAGCCTTAAACCGTAAACAGCATATTCAAGTGAGTGCTTGTACGAAGCCATTAGTGCCTCACCACTCTCTTAGCAATGCCCAATTCCAGGATTCTTAGGAAGTCAAATTGGCAATCATGTAGGGGTATTAAAAGGGCATTCAAATTTATATCACAGCATCATTCATTAATTAAATACTGATCACTCAACATTCATTACTTCATAATTTAATTTACACTTTCCTCAACTGTTTTAATACATCACTTCATATCTGTTAGGTGGCATTAATATTGAAATATTCAAATGTATGCCACTACATGCAATCTTAAATAAATGCTCTAAAACAGCAAACATTTAATTAAAACAGAATGTAGTTGTTGTTAACTTCCAATTCCCTGTCCATTTCCTTGTATGGATTGAAATAGCGTAGTTCAAGAATTTACCCCGACCCTGCAATAAATATTTTCTGATACATTTATTTATACAAATTTGCCTCAATCAAATCGATTCACTCCCATTCTCTTTATTATAAAAACCCCTGATTTGCTGTCAGCTTAAATAATAATAGCGACAGACCCGTTTCCATTTTATTTTTAAGGGTAAAGTCCACATTTATTGAAATAGTTATTTATTATAGAATAAGTATCCACAAAAAGCCACAATGTCTTGATCAGGTAGAGTAGTTGAGTTTTTTCTTGGTTTTGAAGCTGGTATATGGTTAAGGATATTTTTTCAGCTAACTATATCTAACTTTGGTTGATGACAATTGAGTCATAGTTTTAGTATTTGCAAAAAGGATGCCCACCCCTGAACAGGTTAAACATGTACACACTCTGGAGGTAATTATTAATGTACATTTGACATAGAAATACTAGTTACATCCTCCATTGACTGACCTGAGCAGGACTTCTCAAAATTCACCACAAAGAATGCTCTCTTTGTTGTTGAAGTTGCTTGCTCACTTGAGAAACAATTTCTTTTTAGAGCAGATTAATCAAATGTGAGTGCAGGGTCTTTTTCCCCCTCATCTAGGAGATTAACAGCAAACTGAAAGCCTACACGCACCACAGCCTTGCTTGTGCAGGTGCACATGAGCAGCAGCAGCTCTGGGATTTGTCGAGCGTCTTTTATCAAGATGGGAAGCCTTGCAAAAGCGATTGTGTGCCTTGCACATTAGCTTTATTCAATATAGCTTGCCCTGATTTTTGCGGAGGATGATTCGGACCACAGTATTCTGAGTGGATTACAGCCAAGAAATCTGACCTGACTTTAAGCGTGTCCTGAAGAACAACATGAGCCTTGGTAAAATGAGGGCATCCAAAAAGCAACAATGACTGAAGCTGATTTAGAAATGTGGTACTGTAGGGTCTAGCATTTGGTAAGCAATTCCTACTGTCATATTTTAGTGATTCCCATCATAGTTAACCTCTTCAACTGCATGAGCCTACATTTCAGTTCCTCAGTGTTTAAAAATTATATTTCATTACTGTCCAAAGAAAACTATGTATCTCCATGTATTACATTGTGCAGCATTAATGAATAAATTGATTCCAAAACTACTTTACATTAACTTACATTAAAAGTAAAGAGCTTTTTGCGATCTGCTAAATGATACCCTTCTGTAGATTAAAAAAATGTAGCTACTGAATACCTCACTGTACATTCTTGATGTGCAAATAAGTTATATCTTGAATTATGTCACATAAGAACCACTTTTTGATGGGTTCTAAACCAATTAAATATTTTTTCTAGATATATATGTCAAGAACCAGTTAGGAACCTTGCTTTTTAAGGTGTGTTTTTTACTGTATAATAGATTCTACGCGAAATAATATAAGCTAGGCCAGCACTTTAAGGAGTAAAAATCAATAGGCTGGTAGAAAAATCCAGCACAAGTGATCTCCAGACTTCTGTGAATGGTATGCAGTGACATGTGAGTCACTGGCTACTAAAACGTAACATCCTATGGTTACAACCACCCACAGCAGCCATCTGCCTCAAGCCTGAATTCAGGAGGAACGTTTATGTGACAATCAAGCTTCTTGAATTCTTTGGTCAGACATAAAAGGCGGCCACATTCAGCTTTATTTCGGAGTTTACTCCCTTCCTGTTATTTAAAATGGATGTTTTAAATTGGAGTATGGGGCAAAGTAATGTGGCAAATAGTTATTCACTGGGAGCAATAAAAAAATAGCTCAAGCTTAGAACGTGCAGCTCGAGGTCTGCTGCAGCTGGACAGCGCAGAGGGTGACTCCCTTTGACATTCCTTTCATTATTCTCAACCACAGAAAGAAAGAAGAGGCGAGAGAAAGAATGAGAGAGGAAGAGAGAGCAAGAGAGAGTGGGAGAGAGAGCACAAACAGCGAAATTAAGGACAGCTTATTAAGGACAACTAATGACAACAAGCAGATTTAGCAAAAATTTGAATCATCCAAATTAAAGAACATATATGTAAAAAGTATACATATCATTAGTGATGTAACAAAACCTCACAATTCCAGAATTGTAACGAGAAAAAGGAAATAATAACATGATTACCTCTAACGTATGTTAATCTAACACAATTGTGGACCATTTTCATTGCCCCATTCATGAGCGCAGAAAAAGTGAATTATAAATAAAATTATTCTAGATATTAGCTCCAGTATCGATGTTCCTAAAGCGAATGTCTCCAGGTCTTCAAAAGTTATCATTTCTCATTATATAATCATTTAATAATATTATCTAATAATCTTTTTAATACCATTTACTTAATGTACAGTATTTATTATATACTACTCTTTCGACTACTGTGTTCAAGAAAAAGAGAAAAGTTCAATATAGTCTTATGTATTGCAATCATGATAATTACACAGTGCCTCTGGCCTGAGCAAACCAGCACTCCTGTAATTAGGAAGGACAGTCCCAAATGTGCTGTGATAACATTCCTGCCCTGTGAACACTGGAATTCTCTCGTCTGGCCAGCATGCAGAGGGACAGTCTCCTCTTCTGCCCTGCTGCCTCGGCCCACAGATTCTATTCTTTCTCCATTCACATGGAATGACGCTAAAAACGCTTTAGCTCTGGGGGCTCATGGCATTAACCAGGGATACTCTGGCCTAGCGGCTGGCTGGGTAATTAGCCCTGGTCTCTCTAGAGCAGGCTGAGTTTAAACATGTTTTTTCCTCCTCAGCTTGCCTATTCACATCCAGTGCCAGCAATGCCAGGTGGTCCAGTTTGGCAGTGATTGGATAAAGCAAGAGCAATTCCGGGGAAAAGAGTTAGAGAAGATCTTGAAGCACAACTTTCTCTTTTCCGCTCAGCTGTGCCATATTTTTGAGATTTACACTGGAGCAATAGGCCTAATTATCTGACAACTAATGGAAGTTAATCCCCAGCCAAGTAGCACTGTGCAAGCTGCATCACATCCTCTAACCTTTCTGAGTTTTAAAGTCATCTTAAAAGGACTTGCTTATGTGGTTTCTGACGTAACAGAAAACATTTTATGCATTACAGTGCTAGAAACTGCCATTGTAAATACCCCTTACTTAATAAATACTGAACATCCTTTATACTGCTGCTAATACTGTTGGCTAAATTATTGTTTGTTATATTGTTTATTATTATAAAATTGTTATCCGTTATCATACTACACACATTCAAAACCAGCCCAGCAAAGTGTCCATTTGTCATACATGAACACACCAGAGCACACAGTGTAAACAGCACAAAATTCTTCCTCTGTATTTTAACCCATTCACCAAGTGAAGCAGCAGGTAGTCAGGAATACAGCGCCCAGGGTGTGGGGATGGTATCTTGCTCAAGACCCGCTAGCAGTCCTGGGATTTGAATGCACAACCTTCTGATTGCAGGGGCAACCCTCTAACCACTAGGCCACCAGCTGCCCAGCTTACAGTGCTTTTGTGGCCTGCGCCGTAAGCTGTCTTTCTGGTGCAGATATTCTGGTGCAGTAACCCAACATAATCTAAACAGTCTACTGTTTCACAGTGCAATAAATACATAATCAAATATTGGTATCAATTATAAACAACCAATCGCAATATTTTACATAAGCAAATATCATCTGAAACTGACAGAATTCCGATATTGTCATGTATCCCAATCAGAAACCAGGAAAGGTATAATTCTACTATAGTTAGAATCATGTTTCCCACACAAAACTAAAGACAAGTTTTAAACACTAAAACATGTTTTAACTAATCAACTACGCTTGAGGGAAGTTAGCTTTCAGCACATTGTTTACAAAGCAGAGGACCTGCCACTTCATCCATTTCATTCTCGCATAATAGTGGTTGATTATTGTTCCCAGAGAAGCCGACAATACAGAGGAAACCCCCACCAAAGCCCGTCTCAGAGAGACCTGATATCACTGCGAGAGCCGATTCCTTGATACTTTGATCAGGAGAGAGAAATGTCATGGGAGGTGTCAAAAGAAGCCCGCACAGGTGCAAGCTGCGTTCACAATGGGGCTTTGGGTGAAGAGGATATGGGGGGGCTTTGGGTGAGGGTGTTGTCTGCGGTACCTCTGTAAAGATACCACTCTGAAAACCCTGGAGAAGCAATTATTTTCTTTCCCTCTTTTTCTTGGACACAGTTTGCCTGCTTATGCTGCTAACTATGACACTGTTGAGATATTTCTCTAATTCCCACATTTTATCTGACCACATGGCTGCTCGGAAACCACCGCAGGACTAGTCTGACCACGTGTTGAGAGATTTTTCCTTGTACTTAACTTTAAAATAAAGGCCCAAAAGGTGTAGCCTGACTCAAACAGGCCACATTTCGCTAACATTTCATAACTGCTCATTTATTTCTCAGAAAGAACATCAAACCACACAAATAGAACATTATTCATTCATGTAACATCATGCTAAATAGAACGAAACAACTTCATATTTTTAGGATATTTAATCCTCTGGCTGTGACCGTGCTCTAAATATACACCTGAACATTTGGGACATGGTGGTTTTGCGCTCATGGTATAAATGTTAAGTTCTGTGTCTGTTCATGCTACTCAATACAGTCCCATCTTTGATGTTCTTCACCGTAAATTACACAATGGTGATGAAACAGCCTTGATAGTCGAGTTGTTTACTCTACAGTTAGAAGTCAAGGAATGCTTTTCATCTGCCCACTCGGGCCTCTGGGATTCATTTTGTAGTGCAGAGATTGCAGACCTTAAGGATTCAGGTAAATTTGGCCACAAGCCAAGCTGGTTCCAAACTGTGGCTTAATTATAGCTCCGTATAATTATATTACTCTTAGGTGACTTTTTGGACATATTTAAAAACACTTAGAAGATGCTATTTGGGCCCTAATGGCACACCTTTCCTAAAATTCCTATAAGCTTGTAAAGAAGCTTTGAGAAGATGACTGCGTGCTACTGCTTAAGTGAATACAAATCAAATTGCAAAAGCAGCACCTAGTATTTCACAATAGGCAGAAAACCCACTATTATCATTAGACAAAAAAGGGCCGGGTGCATGTCTTCAAAGCACTGGGTGGAGTGCGATTTCCACCCTTGAATGTTTACATCTTAACAAGTTGACCAAAAAGTTCATACGGGACCTAAAAGAAAACATGTCTTCTTCACATGCTCTTATGTCAAGCATCATTAGCTGTTGTTCAAAAGTTCTGATAAGGCAGGAAGATCTGATGATGGTCCAAAAAAATCAAGGCCGAACAAGGCTGATTCAGATCTTTTGTTTTAATTACCTCCCATGGGATGATACTAGCATTAGCCAGTAAATAAAACAGCCTCCCATTTAGCTACTGAATCATTCCACAACTGGCAATGCTGTAGAGGAAGATAAAACCCCTTCTTTTATGTACAGTAAAATGCATAAGTATGTTTAAGTAATATCCCGTGAGAAAATAAGTGCACATCCTCTGTACTTCATAACCACAGTTTTCTGCTATTTTAGTTTTTTATGCTATTTTTTGCAAATATAATACATTTGGAGCAAATAAACAGTAACTGAGTTAAAAAGAATAAAAGCGTGTTCTCTGTAAGAGAAAAAGATTTAGAAAATTTACCATGTAATTAACATGTAATGACTAACGTTATGCAAACTTTTGCTCTTGACTGTATTGGAAGGAAATGAGATTGTATTCCAAGTCATTCTGGACCAGTTAGTGTGTCATGAAACTTTAACAATGTATAGAGCAGCTTGTGTTTTCAAACAGCATCAAACCACACACACACACACACACACACACACACACACACACACACACATACACACACACACACACACACACACACGCACACACATACACGCACGCAAACAAACACACAGACAAGAAGTGTTTGATGCCTCTAAAAGCTGAAAGTGATCACATAAAATCGTTATGAATGGTTGTCACCTGATGCCTGAGACGCTGTTTTACAATAGTTTTTAGAGGGTTTTTGACCTAAAATATGTTCATAAAAACTCAATCCACTCAATCCAGTGTAAAGTCCTCAAAGAAAACGTTTTATTTTTTCAGATTTATTGCTGTTTCACTATCAGCATCGGCATATAAAATGCAGAAGACAGGTGTAGGTTGAATAGTAAATAAAACGGCTATATCTGTTTCCCAAAAACTCAAGTTGTTAAGTTTTCCTACAGTGTACCTTTACATTAAAACAACCTGAATGACAATCTCAATGACTGAATAATGCAGAGCATTAAAAAGCAGGTAGAATTCAACTTTGGATGAACACATTCTGTAAAGTACTGGAAGCAGTTTTTTAAGCCCTACTTCATGTGGTTGTTAGTTCTATTTATACATACTTAATGTGACATGGCAAGCAGCAAAGTAGTGTGAAGGCTGGCAGAGCAGCTCTCAGTGACTAATCCAATATCTACTTGTGTGGCACAATGCACAAACCCTTTCCCAGACTTGAACTGCTTTAGTCACTCTGTAGTCAACTGTGCTTACAAAAGACATCGACAAAGGCGTAACAGATTGCAGTAAAACACATACACACAAACATGTGCACACATACAAACTTTAGCCAAACATACCTCAGTACTAATAGCCCTACACTCAACATATTACAAATGTTTTGTAAAGAATGTCTATATTAGTTACTGTTAACCTTCCACAGTGTAACATAAGTAGATTATAACTGAGTCAATATTTGCATTTAGCTGAGTTCCATGTGTACAACACTGAAAATATTTTGTTAAATGATCTAATTTTTAAAAAATAATAAAAAAAATCTAAACCCAGTTTACTGACAATTCAAGTAATAAATCAGGCCTTTTTGTAACTTGGCCCACTGACAATTCAAATTAACAGGACCAAACTGAAACCATCAGGAGTGTATTTTTAATTTAAGCTGAAATAAGGTTGGCATTGCCCTGCAGTTCATTCAACACTACTTGTAAATGTGGTAACATTTTATTGGAAGCTAAATCCAGATAATAATGTCAGTGGTCAAGAACAATTTAACAAATGAAAGACCTGTTAAAGATTGATTTTTAGTCTTGTAATTATAGGTTTAATGTACGAAAATAAACATGGCAAAGAAACAAGGATACGATTAGCCCTTTGAAGAGTATGATAGGCTTAAGTAGGAAGACAAGTCTTCCCTATATTTAAGATTGAAACATTACTTCATCCAAAGGCTTAAACCCACAGAGTGGGAATGACTTTTAAGCACCCAACAAATAACTATCACAATAATGCGTAATTCACTGTGCACAAAGAGCAGAAATCGAATTATGAAAGAAGTGTAATGAAGACATAAAAAAAGCTTTCTGAAGTGCAGTTTTTAATGAAGAAACCAGCCTTAGCCTCACAAATTTTACCACTTACCACTGCCACCCACCTAATGGGATCAAGTATAGGGCTGCAAGTTGTACTGGTCTGCGATTTAGGAAGTGGATTGCACAGCTTTGATTCATGAGAAAATCATGAGAAACTACAGTCATGTTGTAAAAGAGATATTTCTCTACAGAGCTGTGTTAAAAACATAGGCTTCACTCAGTCAACACGAGCGTTATTTTGATTGTGTTGGGACGGCCAACCTAAGTTAGACTGTGACATATATACATTTTAAGTGATGTCTTGGCATGCCGGAAAGTGTGTTTTTGTGGGAGCACTGTGGTTATGCTTACGCAAGTGGTGGAATTTGAACACATACTGATATGCAAAATGAAGGGAAATGTGGTTATTATGGAGGGAGGGCACACAGCTGACCTCGAAAGACTGTTCTTAGTTGGGTTTTATCCAGCATCAAGCACAAAAAAGAGAAAGAGAGCACTAATGGACCTGTTTTTTTGGACCTGTTCTGCATAGTGTTAAAAGATGCCTTGAACCTACAATGAATCTAGTCCACGCAGATATATTCATTCACCTCTTACAATCTGCATGGATATTCTCTACTAACCTGTTTCATGGAAAGTCCTTACATATACATTCCTCTTCCTGTTGACTGGTGTTGTAAATATTTCCAAGCAGAACTTGTTTAGTAGATCTAGATTAAACATACACAGTGGGTTCCTGTAGGATTACCACTGCTGGATTAATGCCATTTTATTCCAGTAGGGTCTGCTTCAAATGATAAAGTAGATTTGGCTCACTAGCAGTGAACATGTTTGGAAGATAAATCACCTCGGTGCCTTCACATGATTTGCAGAATCCATGAATAGTTATTAAAATGAATTATTGAACTATGAATGCTACAGGCACCCTTTGAGTAGGAGGTATAAGTTGAGAGATATTTTGGTAAACTATTTTTACAGAAATAATTTCTAGTGTTTTGTTAACTACATTAGCATCAAAGTTGAACCAACTGTGCTAGGGGACTATCCAATCCCACTTTTTGTACCTTTCAGAAAGTAATAATCTGTTAACTAAAACGTGCTGCTGCTAGTGATAAGCTAAAGAAAAAAAGCTTTTGTTTATAACATGCTAAATTCATCCAGGAAATCACACAGTTCAGGGCTCTGAGTCTTCTAAAGGACCATGATTGTATAACTGAACCCAAATAAAAGTAAAATTGGACATCAAAGTTAAATAAGTAATAAGTTAGGTCAGTGGTTCCCAGCCTGGGGTCCGGGCCCCCCTTAGGGGGGCGCTAGAGATCGCAGGGGGTGCGCACAATTTTGTTTGCACTGAGGTTACCAAATTATATTTGTACTAGGGCTGTCAGTAGATTAAAATATTTAATCGTGATTAATTGCATGTTTGCCATAGTTAACTCGCGATTAATCGCACCTTTAAGTCTGTACTTTAATACTCTTATTAACTTATTAACATAGGAGTAGAAAAGTATGTTTGCTTTGTGCAGGTTTATCTTTATTAATGGAAAAAGTGGAATAACACTGTAAAAAAAGTCTGTAAACAAATAAGGGATTTTTTAACCGCAGTGTTCTTTTTCACACAGTCACACAGCTGAAGTTCAAATATTTCTGTAAAAACATTAATGTAATCAAATATAAAACCAAAGCTATTCGCCACTGCAGGGCGTTCACGTTTTATCTAGCTTGTTATTGAAAAACAAGTTACCAGAGCATGGGGGCAGCCATTATAGCAGCTGCAGAACATGTGGGCGGAGCCAGTATTAAAGTCACATTTGGTGTAATGGTCAGGCGTCTTA
>JBBJLR010000042.1:11024269-11043352 GCA_037577145.1 Brachypetersius gabonensis | reverse complement strand
ACCCAACCTGGTAAAGAAAGTCCCAGTCCGCCGCTGCTCGCGTTACTTTGGTGAAAGCACCGACTTTCAAAATAAAATGATTTTAAAAACCTGCGTTAACGTGCGATAAAATAATTGTTGGTGTTAAGTAAATAATGCGTTAACTCAATAATAACGCGTTAACTTTCCGAGACCTAATTTGTACACATTAAGTTCATAAAATCACAATTTCTGAGAAACGTAAAAGTGTGTTTATGAGTTTAAGAACAAAAACCTACAACCGCTAATAAAAGTTCGTAATTAATCACTTTACTCTTTTTGTGCGTCTATGCCGGTAGGAGTTGGGACCTAGCGTGTCTTGGATGCAGGCAAGGGAGGGTTTGAGGAAAAAAGGATTGGGCACCACTGAGTTAGGTGATAGAAATGACACCAATCGTCAAAGAATTTAAAAAAGTTTAATCTAGCTGGGCCTGTAGTCCAACCACTCCTCTCCCCATTACTCAAAGAGTTATTGGCCAGGGATGGCATCTGTTAACTGACAGTACAGAAATGACAATGTTAATCTGCAAGCGTGTTGAGCTGTCCAGTGGCATTGCATTAGTGACATGACAACCAGAAACTCCTTCCTCTGTCACACATCCACACAATAATCTGTGCAGTAACCTGCTGCTACTTTGTTGTGCAATTTCTTATGTCTATGTCAATAGTCTATTATGTCAATAGTCTATGATGCGCAATATCATGCAGTATTTTAACTTATTGAACTGAAGGTACTGAAACTTATGTGCAACATCTTGTGCAGTTTTCTTATTGGTTGCAAAATTATTTCATCATGGGCTGTGAACTGCTTTTGTCAGTATATTCTATTGATCTCTATTACATGCAATGACATACTCCACCACCTGTGTCAGAAATTCACTTAATAGTAAGTTATTATCTATAGTGTATATACATATATATTCCATTTAAAGTATTCTCTGCAGAGATTTGATTTATTTAGACCTCATATCTGTCTTTCTTTTTTATACTGTATGTGTCTCTTTCTGTGCAGTCAAAACAATTTCCAGGATCAATAAAGTGTCCTGATTCTGATTCTACATCATGTGACTCATTGGAAATGTGCTAGCCTTCACCTACCCTGCATAGGTGAACATGACTAAACCGAACAGAAAAATAAGGGAAATAGCAAAAATAAATAACAAAATAAAATGAATGTAAGGTTAACAGCATTACATTAAATTATTGTTGCAGTATTGCAGTATCAGTGAGGAAACACATCTGATAAGTTTAATTAAACTTGTACCATATGGTGAGTTTGCAAATAAGAAAACACCTAGTGGTCTGTAGACATTCATGTGCACATGTGTTCCCTAAAATATAGCAAGGTGGAACATTTCACCATCATTGTGACAAATAGCTGACAGTTCATGACAACTATAAATAATATTAAGTGGCTAGAAAATGTGTTGAAAGGACCCTAGTGATGTGCAATGATAACAACGGCTAACTCCAGCAGGACGCACTGCATAACAGGTCCCACCTGCAACCATTAAAGACTGAAGAACTGTAATGACCCCTGCTCCGTGACGCTAGCCAGAGTTTTGTTAGTCTCCCTATAATTTAAAAGTTATTCAACAACCCATTATCATAAATTTCCCTTTGCAAACTAGATTTTTTTTAAGTTCAGTTTTTTGATTGTTGAGCTTGGCCAGTGGTAGCCCTGCAGTCGATCTGGATAAGTGGCAGCTATATGTGTCACTGGAAAGAAAACATGGCCTGCTTGCTTTAGCTTACCTCTCAAAGACCATGGGCTACTTCAGTGTAAACACCGTAAGGTGCCTGGTGCTAACCATGTGCTAAACAGGAAGCTACAGCTAATTCTAGGCCTGGTTAATAAGCCACTGCTGGGCTAGAAGTATACTCATTGTTTTCTTCATGTCTTAAAACCACAGGAGATGTCCTCAAGAGGCACAGATATTTGTCTTTGAACTTAAGCCAAGTTTTCCATGTCAAGATTGTTTTCATTTAGTTGGACGCCTCTATCTACAGTAAAATATGAAACAGAAGTGACTGTGGGTGAGCCTGATGGGTCTGCACTTCACTTTTTCATTCTCAAACATACATAGCTTACTTTTCAGCTTCCTAATAGTTACTGAATGTCCAAAAATAGCAGATATGTATCTTCCTGATTTTGTGGGTGTTTTTATATTATATGTGTATATGTATATTATATGTGTTTTTGGAGGAAGGATAATGAGGGTAGAGGTGAGGGAAGATAGATGTCCACAGATAAAGCAGGCACCTTTGGTAAAATGACATATTCTACTAATTATAGTTGCTCAGATAAGGTTTTATTAGTATTGTCACTAGAGCTGTGCGATATGGCATAACATTCATATTGCGATATAAATTGAACCATAAACAGTAGACAGTATATATTGCGGTATAATTTGATCTGTACATTTTTTATTCCTGAACAAATACAGTCTACACAACCAAATCAGAACAATTTAGGATCAGCTTTTTTTGCATGGATATGGGAAAGGCTGCTTATCAAAATGCTATGTGTGTGCGTGTGTGTTTCTGAGTATGTGTGTGACTGTGTGTGTGTGTGTGTGTGTGTCATTTCTCTCTCCCTGGCACTTTAATGGCCCTATATGTCCCAATACTTTTGGCTACTCTAGATTCACAGTGCCTCTTAATGAACAAGAGTATTGGGTTCAACAGTAAGGTCGAGCGTCCCAATACTTTTTTTCTCTCCTCCCTATCGTACAGGAGAAAGTCTCGTCTTGTTTTAGTCAAAGAAAATGAAGAGACATTTTAGCATAGTTTTTATTTTGCAAACCACATTTAGTCTCGTTCTTATTCATCAACAGTATTACATGATATATTTTATTATGGTTATCGTCACATACGTCCCAGCATTTACGCTACGTCTCGTCTCGTTTTTGTCACGTGGTAAATGATCATTGACCATTCTTTTTAACAAGCTGCACCTCCGTGCTGCTCTCGGCCATTTTCCAAAACTAATGCGTTTATCATTTTCGTGAGGAGCGGATATTTCTGCGGTAGGCTGCTCTAATCAAAATCTGTCCCGTGGCCCAAATTAATATCGCATACCGTTTATACCGCACAGCACTAGTTGTCACTAATAAGTTTTGTCTCCCTCTATTATGTCACAAATTGAGTGAGAGTCTACAGGTGAAGCAAAATGGAATTTTACTTGTGGAAACTATGGTTTGTCTCTCGTAAGACACAATGTGGGTTTTCTTGGAGATGTTCAAGTATTTGATAACTCATGTAATTATTAATAAATGAAAGGCCTGTGGCTTAAGGGGTTAAATGTGTGTTACGGCATATGTATGCAAGTGTGTGTACTGTAAGACCTGCTTTAGCTAATTACCTTTGGGTTTTGGGTTGAGGAGGCCAACTAATTTGTTGAACCAGGTGTTGAACCTCATTGTGGGAGCACCTACACTTATGTTAAATGTCCCTTAAAGGAATCGTAATCAAAGTCAAGTAAGCATGATTTGCGCGGCTCGGCTCTGTAAACGCTCGAGTTTCCCTCTTCCGCCACAGATGCAGAGCAGTGTGACTGCGTTATTGTAAGAGCCCCCATCCATGACACCTGCCAAGAGACCTGTTGCTGTTATTGGCCTCATCACCAGGAGTCCATCCAAGTCAAATATTGTTGCCCTACTACTTCACAGCACTGTATATACAGCATTGCAGCTCCTCTTTAGCTAGGAAGGTCAAGACGGTTATGACAGGTTCAGAAAACAAACAGCACACTATAGCTATATGAAGGCAGCCAGATAGCCTCTATCTCACACCAGATGAAGGAAGTGTCAGGGATTAAATTTTCTTTAGCAGATTTTGCAACACGTACCAAACTCAGGGCCGTTATCGGGAGCAGCAGCGGAGAGGAGAGATATGTCCGATGTCGTGTTCCAAAAAGTAGGATCAAAGTGGGTGACATAAGCCAGCCACCCTTCAGTGAAGGAAGATAAATGGACTGTGTGCGCCGTTATCAAAGGCCTGCCTGTTTGTGAGATTCTGATTAAAGCAGTGGAGCTCTTTTTTCCCCTCCCAGTGGAAATAGGTGTTCAAACATGACACTGTTTGTATTGGCCCATGACTCTAGTGAGAAGATCCCTTTGGACTGCCAATGAAACCCAGAAACGGTTGTGCTGGTGCACTGTGGGCCTGCAAGTTTGCTGTTTTCACAACACTTTCCTGGTCATGGCACAGGACGCAGTTGCCTAGAATGAAGTTCGGAACTCTTCACTTCTCCTCCTGTTGACTACCTTGTAAACGAGAGTGTAGGGGAATGTAGCTACTGTCACTGGGTGTATACATCTCTAAACTCACAAAAATTCAATTAGATTGTGATTATTTAAATGATTCAACACATCATAAATCACAGCTGCTATTGATTCGTGTTTTTTGTGTATGTACCACAGACAATGAAGATTAATGCGGTATTAAGCAGCAATGTGTAATTGCTTACTAACGGTATATAAAGTAAATTTATCATAATTTCAACCAGTGGTTGGAACTGAGCTTTTGTGTTACTGAAGTGTGTTTACTTTAGCACTGCTGTCAGTCTCCAGCAAAAGATAGCAGGACTTCCTCTGCCAGAAGAAGATGAGCAGGTTTAGTTTGTCAGGAGTTGAAGCTAAACAAGAAGGAATACTCTTGCAAGAAGTGCTGTGTGATATCAGCTCAGCCAGATGGGGGCTGGGAGCAGGACGCTGATAAATGAAATTCAATAGCAGAGTGATGACATTTTTACTCTTTGAACATGTGCATGTTGTCAAGTAAATATGTCGGCTAAACTCATAAATAAACCACTTTGAATCAGATTTAGCACTGGTTTTCCAAACACTAAGCCTACACTATAAAGAATACAGACCCAAGGATTGGGAATTGCCACAGAGGACAATGATGTATTGCTATCACGATATTTGGGCCATGATACAATATTATTAAATTCTGATTCCGCAATATATTGCAGGTTATTACTAACATACTGAAATCAAAAGCGAAATAACATGATGCAATTCATCTTATTTGACTGGTTAATTTCTGGTTAATTCTTTTCCAATTTCCGCCATGACGAAAGACAAGAATGAGATCCTGTGCCATCTTGTGGACTTCAGAAGCAATGTTAAGAGTAGACGCCAAATTAAATGTGTATTAAATTATTTATTTAAAAAATATATATATATTAAATAAATAAATGTAGATACTTGGTACTGTAGTATGGATATAATATCATGCAAAAACATATCATGATATACTGACATTTTGAGTTAGCACTCTAGAATGTTATACAGTTCAAGACCCTCTTATTAACACCTGAGACCCCAGAAAGCCTCAATGTCAAAATTTAGAAAGGGCTCTGGAAAATCTATGGTACTGCAAATAATGTGAGTGGTTGAAATTACTGTTTGCTTGAGTTCAGCTTGTTTTATCTCCCGTCCCTCAACAAATATTGTTTGTGCCCAACAACACCCCATGACCTATTCGCACCCAAAAAATTCAATGGACTACTGGTTGTAAGTTTAACATGATATGCTCTAATATGAAAACCACAGTACACTAAAGTCTAAAATGAGAGCAGATCGAATGAAGTTGCAAAATGTGATAGCTGCATGACAATAGGGCAAATGTAGAAGAAAATTAAAAAAAGTAAAAGACAAGTATGTTTACATGTACATTGGAAAGATATCTTGCAGTTTAAATGCCTTAAAAACCATTAATTGACTGAAAGTTGGTATTCCACCAACTTTTCCATCAGTCAGAATTGTTTACAACATAATTTATAGAAACCAGACATCTAAAGCTACATCCCAAAAATGAATTACATAAAATGCTGGAATACACTGCCTAATGCAGGATGCATTGTTTTACTGTTAAAGTTTTGCCCTAAAACATTTTTATAATTGTTTTGATGAAGAGATAAATGCAGAGCATAATAAAGTGCATTACATATTAAAACTTACAGTACATTGCAACCCCTGGCTCCATTCACACCAATTTTAAAGAGCCAGTAAGTTTCTCTAGAATGCACCATGTACCATTTCAACCAATCTCTAAAGACTGTTTACTTTCTTAACTGAGAAATGTTGGACAATTTGTGGACTTCACCTTTATATCATAATAAACTGTTGTCAGAAATCCCTTTTCAATTAGTCTGAAAGATAAAGTGCAGAGCCTTATTTCAAAGAGTAAGGAGGAATATCAGGTTAAATTGATTCATTTAATGCAATCTGAGATTTTAGCAGATGGGCCATACGTGATCTGGCCATCTGTGCACCTGTTGTTGCACTCTGCAACTATGCAAAGAACTTGGCATGTCAGGTCCATTGAAACAAGTTGTGCAATATAAATTTATGGAATAAAAGAAATGTGTTGGTTTATACATAGAACTATGTCCACTCAGGCGACTGGATATGCATAAAGGGGGCAATCTCTAAAGGACTGGGAGTTCAGAGATTTAGATATTAGATTAAAAATGAGAGTGAAATAAAGAAAGTGAAGAGAAGCCTTCTAATGAAGACGTGTTCAAACCTATGTGGGAGAAACGCTGTACAGTATTTACTCAGGTGGAATAATACACATCTAAGCAGGCCACTGTGTGGTGATAAAACAAAGAGGATTCCAAAGAATGTGCTCCGTGTGCTCCTAAGCCCGCTCGAGTGTAATTGCATTTCCCAGTTGAATGGTCAGCCTTGACCAACAACGGAGGTTTAACGCAAAAGCCCCAGCCATAACTCTTCAGTCACAGTGATGTGATATCACTCATGAGGGAACGTGTGAACCCTTGCTTTGTGCTAGATGAGATAATTCATCATAGCAGGCAGTTTTTTTTTTTATCTCACCAACTCCAGACAACTTGAACTTCTCCACCCCTAACCTTAGGTTCCTTAGAGGTTCTTGGGATGGACATATGATTCTAAGAAAAACCTTCAAATGGCACAAAATACTGTGTGGATGTCCTATAAACTCACACATCTTGTTTATAAAAGTGGTTGCTTAAATGCCCATTCACTGAAAGGTTCCTTAAGACACAAGGAATGATTCTTATGGGATCCCTTTAAAGAAAAGAAAAGAAATACATAAATACATAAGCGTATTGTGACTTGCTAGCTTAGTTAAGTGTATAAATCTATATACAAGTGAAATGTTAAATGATCCTTAATGAAGTCCTCGATGTAAATGAGTTTAAATTGTACTGTAGGCTGTGATACAGCAGGTGTACATTCCTTAGAAAGAGGAGCCAGGAACCCTTCAGTGCACTGAGATTAAACGGTTCCTTACACGTACATGAACACATGTCATGTGTCATGCTGAGAAATGATGGCTGTGGATGGGAGTAGCAGGAATAACATTGTGAGGTTGAAAAGTGGATGAGATGGAATTCCATAGTCACGGCTGACAAACGGCTGGTGCACACTGAAGCTATCAAATGAACAAGGATGAAAGGAATGCATTGGAAAAGCGTGGAGGTATCTTCATTTCAGCAGGGCCGAACATCGTCCATGGTGTCACTGGAATTTGAAAGGCAAAAATTGGATCAGAGGCAAAGAAGGAAGAAAATCCTAACCTGTGAAACTCCCTCTAAAAGGGTCATAGCTATAATGTAATTGCATGCCACAACAAACCTTCCATGAATGGGGTTAGTATTTTTTGCTTTGCTCCTGTGGGGTTCATAGGGCTCCATATAGCTATTATATCTATTTTTGCTGAAGTTCATACTTGTGGTTTTATGTCCTTGTGGACAGTCATGCTCTTTTTCTTAGAAGGGGACATATTATGTAAAATTCACTTTTTGCATCCTTTCATTTTGGGTCTCTACTGCTCCTATAAACACTCCAGGCGCGAAAAAAATCATCCATTCGTTTTCTGAGTCAATTTAAGATTTTGGTGTCAGGAATCTTCTATGCTTCTATGAGTCGTTTCGAAGGCTCCCTTATCCTGAAATTTGCATAGAACCAACCCTCATATGTCGAGCCCCCACCCACTAGATTAGCTGAAGATCCATCATTTTTGTCTGCTGGTTTTAAGATGCCAAGATCAATGGCTACAGGCAAAGGCAAGTCACACATGAAGTGTTGTGTTCATCTTGCTCTGGGTTCGACTAAGGGTTGAACATATAGGGCTGGATAGCGCCTCTGTTTTCTGCCTTTTTCACGTGTGGTAAATGTGCAGCGTAAGCATGTGATGGGTGGGGTGTGGCCAGCAACAGCTTATTTGCAAAAAAGTGACAGTGTGTCCCATTTCTTAAACCTGCGAAAGCACAGAGCCAAAATAAACACATTTTATGCACCTGTAGTGAACACTGCTTTGGCGTGTTGGTGATGTGTTTTGAAAACATCATGAGACTGCTGGAACCTCCCCTTCCCAGAAAGGTATGATACATATCTGCATATTTGTGATGTTAACACAGATGTTGACTTTGGGATGGACCATGATTGGTTGGTTCCTCCAGGTTGATGTGTTCATGCCTGTAGAGTTCTGTATGGTAAAGGACAGTGGAGATGTTTTTAATTTTTGAAATTCCGACCAGAACTGAATGAAAACGTGCTGGAGTATCACTGGACCAGCTTGGTCCTGTTAATTCAGTGTCCATGTGAAGGCATCAGTGTTTAGCTGCCCTAGGGTACATCACACAAGTCCCTAAAAAGTAGATTCTGTTATTAAACTTGTGCCACTTGCTCCTGTAGAAAACCTAAAAAATCATCCCCAGTAAGTGCTAATGTTCTACCCAAATCAGGAGGTGCCCATCACTGTTTAGTGGTACTGTTCAAATTAGTTAGGCATATCAAAAATATATCAGTAACGTTGGATGTTTTTTCCTTTTCTTTTCTTTCAAATATAACAGTAATATGGCAACATACAATTCAATTTGAACTTGTTTCAGTGATTTAAAAATAATATCAAATTACAACATGCTTTTTTGTCAGTTACTGTGACTTCTGAGGTTAACAAGCTGAAAAGCCAAAACCCCAAAAACTCCCTCTGATGATTTGTCTGTTTGAGATGCTATTTTCCTAATCTTAAGATATGATTAGAATGACAGAAGTCTGTATTCGATTAAACCTCAATACCAAAACAGCCTAACAAATCATTCCTGTCTGTCCTCAAATGTCCTATTAGTAGGGAGTGTCGCAGAAAATGATACAACATACCAATCGATCTTACGCTAAAATACACAAAGCTGGAATTTCTCCTGCCGTTGATAAAAAGTAGACGGCTTATTAGGAAGCCATATCTCTCTGTGAGCGAATCCAGATGAGACAATACCCTCTTGCAACAGGTCGTCTTGCATGCTGGGACCATACTGCTATGTCCGGATTCAGTAAGATGTGACTTCAGCTTTAAGCATTTTAATTCTTAATATGGTCCGTGGTCCATAAGCATGAAACTGGACCTAATGTCCATTGAGCCTTTAATGTAAGGGATATGGTAAAGGAACCAGGCCTTTCATTAATGACAGCTGCTTCTTCAAACTGTGGCCAATTATCTCAAATATGTGCTGAGAAAATGAAGGAGCAGGATCTGTGCTCCGTCTCTGGGCTTTGAAGGAAACATCAAACGTGTCACTATAAAGTGATGGTTAGGAAATTACTTTCAATTTCTTTCCTAGTACATCTAAGCACAAAAACACAGGAAATGACTTAAAAATGCGGGACATTTTCAGGAGGGTACTGTGCTGAAAACACATCCTGGAGAAATATATTCAGAAGAACCTCAACATTTACATTTCTTGATTTGATGTGTTAAGTGCATGTTTTTAATGAGGATGTATCAGTCCATAAACATTTCAGGTACTTCCAACTCAAAAACAACTGCAAAATCAAGACATGCTTTGAATTAGCAGAGTGCTACTATAGAAACATCAAGGCCTTTAGCTTGAAAATATTCAGTGCCTTTGTCCACTCTATGAAAGGCTAAACTAGGAGGGGGTCATATACCACGACCCCCTGAGTCCTTTGAAAATCTTTGTATGGCTTTCAAGGCGAGGGTCACATGATAGCTCCACATGACTCTTTTTTGAAGGTGCTTTCACCTCTGGTCAAGTGCTTTGAAACCAACATGCTATTGTTATTTTACTGGCTATGACGAGGACAAAGGACAGATTGACCGCCTCACACACACTGACTGTAATGCTATATGGCTGGGAATTTCTCCCTCATTTCTATGCTAAATGTGATCTTTGGACTGCATGACTGACCACCTTATTATCTATACATGAAGCAGACTTATCAATACAGAAAGTGCTGGGTCTACAGACCAAAGACAAGCTCCTGCTTTGTACAAGACGTTTTAGCACATTATAGCCCTGTAAAGTTTAGGCTTTCAGGAAAAAAATAGAACTTTCAGGATATTACAAGGAGAATCAGGCGTAAAACAGATAAGCAGCCTTTCAGTCCTAATCTTCCAGCCCAAATGACTCATATTTATAAGATTTAAATGAATGTTAATGCAGCTACAAGGGTCATTCTGTACTCCATCCATCAAGAAAGGTAAAAAGGGCAACTATCTTTTTCTAAGTGTCTAAATAAACAAGCATCTACACCCTTCTTCGCTTAGATTTCCTCAGTGTTGATAAACAACACCTGTGGCACTTTCAGTGCCCTTCAAGACTAATGCAAGACTACGACTAAGACTGAAGCCAGTTTTAAAAAGCTGCTAAAAACCACAATATTCTCCTTCGCATTCTTTTAAATATCAGTTCTTTTATTGCACTTTCAATTTTCCTTGAATGATTTTCTATGTATTCTATGATTTCTTCCATGTTTTATTTTTTATTATATTTCTATAAAGCACATTGAATGACCTTTTGTGTACGATAATGTGCTGTATAAATAAATTTGACTTGACGTGACATGACTAATACAGAAACAGTTCTGTTTTTCTAACTTCTCTGGCAGTCTTCTTTAAAGATTAATCTCAGTCAGATAAAAATATATTTTTAAAGATAAGGAAATATTCAAATTAGTCAGTCATTGTTGTAATGTTTACTCGAGAGGAACGATTTCGATAAATAATCTGAAGTTTATTAGTGAAAATGAACTCACATTTAAGGATACAACATTATCAGCCTTTAGGTTATCTTGGTTTTAGCTTTAACTCAGTGAGAACAAAAGGTGATTGAGGCTCCACATGGCCTGGCATATGACTAGTAGCCCTGTGGAACAATATCCTTTTTTTTTTTTTCAAAGGAACTCTAGTCATATGCAAGTCTGCCTACCTTCCCTGCTTTATATTCCTAATGGCCATCTGCCAGCACCATCAGAAAAAAATGTATAACCTAAAAAAAACCCAAAAAGCACTTTTCCTAACAATATACACCAAACTATCAAAAGGCCTAAATCATCCTCCTCGACGGGGATCACATTGTTGGATCATGCATGACAATATAATATATGTGTATGCAGCATTGCAGTGTTGTGCTGTCGTTTCTAGTTGTTCAATTCTATTGTAAAAACACAAAAGTAGGATTTTTGGGCAATTCTTCACATGCAAAAAGACCCCTGACTCTTAAAAAATAAGACAAAAGTCTTAAAAACAAGGTGCCAAAAAGGGTTTAGAGTGATGTCATTGAATAACCACCCATTGAAGTTGAAGTCTCTTTAAAGAGCCAGCAGGTATTGGAGATGATGGACTGATGGAGATGAACCATTTAACTAAGCAAAGAACCATTTATACCTACAAATACTTCTGACTGTACTTGTACTGAAGAACCACTGAAAAGCCATTGTTTAGGGTCAAAATGTTCATTTCAGTCTAATGGACGCTGAATGAAACAAGTAGAAGGCCTAAACGTCATATCAACCATATGATGCATAGAGATTTTTCTCTGACACTGCTGAGCTACTCTGTTAACTCTACTACCTGCCTGAGTGAAGGGGGCACAAACGCTGATCATCGTATCACTTGCTAAAGAGCAAAAACAAATAGGTGGGTGGGGTGGGATGGTGGAGGTGAGGGGTTAGAGCACCTTTGGTTTCAAATGTGTACCTCTCAACAAAGGAGCCCCTGAGGCACCTAGCACAGGTGTGACCTGGATTTGATAAACTTAACTTCTTGCCCAGAGTAAATAATGCCAGAGCTGTCCAGGTGCACCTTTTGTTTGTGTGTGACTTTTGGCAGTGGCGCAACTTTCGCAATAGCACTGGGGGAGGAGAAAAGCACAAAGCAGCCTGAGCTTCAGGCTTTATGAGCTCAGCTGATGGGACAGATAGCGTAAGGCTCGGGAGTCGCTCCCTCCAACACACCCAGATTCTGCTGGATGTTGTTAAAGAAGTTTAACGATGGCAGTGATTTGCTTGCTTCTGTCAGTGCTGAATGTTTCCTGACTGAATCCAGATTCCAGGTTTTGCACTTGAGCTAGACAAACAAAATTGCTTTAATGCAATTTTTCAAGCTGCCAGCAGATTACTAGCAAGTCATTTATTTGACGCAGTTCTTGAAAGACTGACAGTCATGGTTTGAACTTCACAGGGCAGTCTATAAGCAAATGTAAGGGCTCTGCTCCAAATAAGCAACCAAATACACTTGCAAACCAGGAATGAATGTATACAGTCTGTAGCATGATGCGAGGACTGTTTTGGGAAACCGCCTTTATTGATTTAGCAAGCTAGGCTAACTGATTCTGATACAGCTAACATACAGCTTATTAGCCTTTCAATAAATCACAGTGTTAGCTGCATCAGAAATAAGTTCTACTTCTACCTCAATCAACACGTTTGCCCCTTAAAACAACAACATGGAACAGCATTATGACATAAAATGTTCTGAATTTTGAGGATAAATTCGTGATTAGTATTCTCTTTAGTTGCAAATGTCCCACTTGTGGGATTAATAAAGGTTTATCTTATCTTATATTTTAATGTTATTTGTGATGTTATGCAGTTTGCTTTTGGTTTGACAAATTTAAAGTTTTGAATCCATGTCCATCAATGTTCTCTCACAAAAGAAATATACAGAAATAGAAATACACCTGACTTTTCAGCTTACCAGAAATAATATAATCGATGTGACTTCATCCTGGCAGCACCGCTGTAGGGGGCATGCAGGTAGGTTAAGGTTTTGGCAAGAGTGCACCTTAAAGTTACTATTCTTTTCACATTTTCAAAGTACTCCCATTTATGTATAAACTGCCATAAATCTTTATGTAAGGAAAACTGCTTCAGTGATTTCACAAGCTAAAGTTTTTTGGGTTTTTTTACATAAACCTTAAGCTAATAATTGAAACGAGGCAGCAACAAACCCCACTATGCTGTGTATCGTGTACCGCAACAACACGTTTGATCAGTCACTCCTGAAAGCTCAGCTACTTTACAGTGTAGCTTACACTGGTGGGTGGTCCTAATATACAGCTTCATCAAAGATTAGTATTGTAATGTGATTCTGTAACAGAGAACACTTACTATGAACTCCTAGATCATGTCAAGAGCTCAGGTAGGATGTTAAGGTAGAACACTATGGTACAGCATATGAGCAGCATGGGCAATTCAGGCTGAACTGACGTCTTGGTTTGCTTGATCTGCACGATCTAAACTTTTTCAAGCTTGACAGAAACGATTTGAGCTTGGTGGCGCCACCGTACCCATTCATAGAGCAGGATGGTGTAAATATTACACACACCGCAAGTGCTTAGGATGTAACTCTGCTTTAATTATGGCCCAGGAAGCCATTAAGCCACCACTGCAATGGGTTTATAAACTTGCTCCTAAACAGCCTACTTTTTGTTTAGCAAACTGCCCTTGAGACAACTTTTGACACCGCTAAATGTTTCAATTTAGAAATATTTACAACACCAAACAGTGCATTTTCCAATTCTGCCATGAAAAAAACCAGCAATCCATAATGCGAAAGTACACTGGATACCTTTGGGAACATATTTCCCATGTGAGTAAACGTTGGCTGCAGTACATTTAAATAGCACAAACATACCAACAAGATCAAACCTTGTCAAAGTGTCTTACGATTAGCTGTTATTCAAACAACTTCTAAAGGAAGTGGTATTAAGTGCTCAAATGTGGGTCTGATTTTGAGGGCGGGGGAAGGGGGGGGGGCAGACGGGCACAGGGTCCTGAAGAAAATAAACATTTTTCATCAGTGCAAGCACTTTGGAGAGGGAAAAAATGCAAAAAGAGGGTTGGGGGATCAAGTCAGCCTAATATTGTTGGTAATATACAACACAGTTTTTCCTGATGTTTTTTTCTCCTCTTCATTTATAAACACAGGAAGAGGTACATTACACAGTTGTTGATTCAGAGTTTTTTCCTAGACTCGGCTACAGAAGTTTCTTTGACGATCTGAGAAAGGGCAAGTTGTAACCTAGTCTTTTATACCAGCTTCAGTAACAGTGGCTTATACCACTAAACTTGCCAGCATAGAATTGTTGACACTGTTAACATTTGGAGGGAAACGTGCCTACCATCTCCTGACATGTTTCATTTGATCTCATTATCATGAGTCCCACAGTGGAGGCTAAAAGGTCACATAAAACCCCTGTTTTTGGCTTCTCTTGACAAATTGTGGCATCGTGTATACTTGTCCTCATTTGGTCAGAACTGAACACCATTTTGGTTTACATTACATCTGTCGTTTATTTATTTGCCCTCATGCTGCGGGGGTATTGTTTTATGAAAGCCATGTAATGCTGTCACCATTTAACCCATGTGACATGCAGTGTTAGCAGTAGTGATAATAAACACTTGCCCCTGAGTAAAAGGTCAAAACCCCAAACACGTCCTTCTTGCCCCCAAAGTCATGACAAATAAATGTCTTTCGGAAGAGAGCAATACATCTTACAAGTCACAGCCGTTCTATAAAATCAAACTAACAATGTTAACAAATGTCAACGTGCCAAAACTAAACAACATATACTTGCACTAAAGGCGCAATTTGGCTCTGTCTGTTTGAAGTAATACAATCTTGTAATGTCAGAATAAAACAGGAGAAGTTGTGCATTACACATGCCTGGACTAAAAGCCTCACAACAACCTCATAATCAAATCATTTAAACACACAGAATCCAGCAGGTTTTATGAAACAGTGATAAAATTAAACTGGATAAAATAGACCAATGTTCAATAAATATATTATGAATTTATTTGTATGATTTATACTCTTCTCCTTTATCAGTTGTCTTCTGACAGTTGTTTGTTCACTAACTGGTTTTTGAGATCTGCACCAGTTTGGTTTGTACACACTCGATATGTCACTTTGAAATAAACTTTGGAAAGTATCTTGGAGTTCAACCATATAGCAACATCATAAAGTTAAGCAAAAAGTTATTTTCTTTCATTTTTGCTGTTTTTCCAATGTATGTATAAAATCAACAGGCTAATAGCAATAGAGAAAGATTTGGAGTTGGTAGGTTTGCTTCTTTAGTGCGCGTGTGTGTGTGCGTGTTGCAGCTCTCCCCAGTGTGACACTGTGGATTTTATTCACGTTCTAATGGAACTGATGCCATTTTTCAGGGGGAATCCCATTACGTAGTGAGCGGAGAACTGTAATAGTGTACTCACAGCCATTTTCCCACTGCGGTTGGCCTCCTCACGCTCAGCCAGCGCTCTCAGGAAGTTATCTTTGAGTTCTTTTCCTGCACTTGCCAGGGTCCTGGAAAAGTCAACAATGAAAAGGTTTGAAATGTTCCATAAAAAAAGTATTTAAAGTCTAAAATGTTCTCTGTTTAGGTTATTTCTCGAAATAAAGCTCACATTGATGCTCACTGTTTTTGATATTAATTTATTATAGCAGTAATTACTCCTAGCTACATATTTCATTTCTGCACTGACACCACTTCTTCATTTCAATTGCATGGATGTGAATGAATGGTAGCAAGGAAGAATATAAAAATGAGAAAAACGTTCTAAGGTTTACATCAGTTTGTTTGAATGCCACTCTTTATTTACAAAAAATAACCTGCAGAATTCATATAAATAAGTAAACGGTGAATGTGCAGCAATGTACACACATCAAGGAAAGGGAAAAATGTTCGGACTGAAAGAAAGTAGTCACTGAAACTGAAAATGTACCAAACGAACGTATAGGTTGTCTGACACTGAATAAGTGCAGTCAGAGTCCTGCAGGACTGATTTATGAATCAAAAAATGTGAACAGTCCCAGCGAGTGATTTCAGTTAAACACAACAATACTGGTAATTAATCACAGTGGGAAAAGCTTTTGGATGAATTCTCAGTTTCCCATTATTCAGGCCTGTTTTGTGTTGAACGTTGCTTTTTCGACGTGATTTGGCCTCCCTCCATGGAAGCAAAGTTTTGGCATTCTCCAGGAACCACGGCACCTGACAAAACACTGGCACTCATCTTGCACCTTTCACAGTGCAGTACCAGCAATAGCGCCTTGTCATTCACCCCTGCGTTCACTTTGCTCAGCTTTCATAATGTCTGCAGTATACCTGCAGAATCATCTGCTTGCCAGTAAACAGGTATTTGAGAACTTGCTCGAGTTTACGCACTCTTCTGTGAGGGCCATGGAAAGGTGAAAAGGGTAGCCGGGTACAAACTTTACCTGCTTACGTACGCTCTACGCTACACTACATTAAATGAATTAACATCAGACGCACTAGACTGTAAAAAAAAACTTACTTTCAGAAATGAGTACATTTTAATTTAAACAAATGGGAACCAGATTGTTGTTCTGTTCATTTACTATAAGGTTACTCACTTTTTAGTCAAAAACCTTTTCCAAATGCGGTTCATTATCACTCTATTGATGGAAACAGTGTGTATATAGACGGAACTGAGCTAGTCGTTCAAAATTCTGGTATGATAGGAACAAAACACCTAATTGAAGAGCTGTCCTGGCCGTGGCCACGTCTCCAGCAGTTTGGTGATTACTCTGTTCAAACACACCTGATTCAACTCACCTGCTGACTGCCAGCTTTAGTGGGGGTGTTTGAAAAGGCAAGCAACTATACTGCGGTGGACACCAGCCCTCCAGGACCTTCCGAGTTAAAAATCAACTTATATTGTAATTACTTTGTTACGTATTGGACCTAAGATGCACTGTCATTTCCAATAACCTGAATACTCATATTTACTTTTGCTTGTATGGTTGTTTCAAAAGATTAGAGTAATCGTTGACATTTCTAGCATTTCTTATGCAGATTAACTGAGTGATCTAAGATCAAAATAATCTAAAAGCCTTGATTAAACAATCTCATACTATACAAAGAAATTCAAAAATTCCAGAATATTTTAGGAAAAAAAAGGCAATGCATGAAAACAAACTGCAATGAAAATATGGATTATATGAGCAGAAAGAACAGTATAAACATGGCTTGATAATAATATAATGACCACTGAACACCCTGTTCATCAGTCGCCTTGCAAAAGAAATATGGAGCTGATTCATCAATAACCTCAAGTTTATTTGATGTTTTAAATGTTATCAAATCTTAATCAAGTAATTGTAACAGCCTTACTTATTTACCTGTGCTACTGTTGACTGAACACATTTGTTGGATCATGTGAATGCCTTTAATTGTCCCAACAATCAAAGAGCATCTGTGATAGGTCAGGATAAACGGCACAGAGTAAAACGTTCAGTGATTGGTTAGAGGCTCTTCTGCATATTCCAGGCTTAGGCAGTGGCAGCACATCAAAGACCAACATCACGACACTGTTTAAGGAACACCACATTCTGCTGCTCTAATCAGAGAATAGTGAAAGTAATATTTTGCAAAACCCACCTATATTATGACAAAAAAACCCAAAGGTTACCTGTTTTCAGGTGACCACTCACTATCGTCCATTATGTAAATGGCTGTGAAGTCAAATGTCTTGCACCTGCACTGGCCAGAGGGTTTAATATTCCTAATGAGCCCCCAAAACCCTCCTCCCTGTAGGGTTAACAGACATCCACTGTTGCTCAACTCAGGTTACAGAGGGACAGGTAGGGGGGCTTTTACAAACAGGGCCCACCGCTTAGAAAGGATTTAGCAGACCATGATGCGCTTGGGGCCCTCTTCTGTTTATTCTGGATGATGAAAAGAAAGTGGGGGGAAAAGCTCTAAGTAAATGGAACACACACATGCATTTATTTTGCTCAAACTACTTGGCTGCCTGCAGTTCATAAATGTGCTGTCACATGCCAAGTACTGTAACGTAAGTAAGAAATGACTGTGCAGCATTACTACACAAAGGCTACAGGACTACAACACTGACTAAACTGGAACAATGCGGAGCATGTGTGGGACCTTGCAACAATATTCTTCAGTTTGACTCTTACCTTAATGTTTTGCTGTACTGGTACAAGTAATTACCCAATTTTACTAATTAATTAAATAAGAAGTTGCATTTACATTTAATGCATGGATATGATATATTAAAACACAATTTTCTTTAACATAAAATGTATTTTCCTATTCAACTGTAAAAGTCCAGGTTCAAGCCTTGCCACTAGCACTTTTTGCAACAAGCAGCAGACTAACAAAAGCAACAGGACAGTGGAAAGGTACAATTTTGTTCAAGGGTATGAACAAAAGCCTAGAGAGAAAAAGACTTCCATATGGTTAAAACATACAAGCCACTGTTGCTCTTACTTGATCACATGATTATCACTTTTAGTTCAGGTGAAAACTGTCTCATATGCGTAAAAGAAGACTTTGCAAACAACAGTAACAGTAATTCAGATCAAAATGAAATATCTCTTCTTCTAACGGGACAACTGGATGGCGATCAGAAGGTTGTGGGCTGCATACTGCCTCACTCAGTTGAATGGGTTAAATACAAAGAACAACTTCGCACTGTGTGCTGTGCCATGCTGTTGTGTGTGACTAACTGTCAGTTTACTTTAAATACAAACACAAATGAGATACGGATTGTAAGTTTAGAAGGCTCACTTCCAAAAAGCTAAGAAAAAATATCAAACTATGCCACGCTTTTGTCATCACTGAAGGAAAACTGATGGGACGGCTACTACACTGCTCACAAAAATTAAAGGAACACTTTTTTTATTGGGCCTGGCATGAAACCAATTAAACCTGTCTGATAATGTTCTGGTTGGTTAAGCAGCTGAGGGCATTGTTAATCACTTTCAGCTGTATTGGTG
>JBBJLR010000042.1:11001194-11016376 GCA_037577145.1 Brachypetersius gabonensis | reverse complement strand
ATTACATTAATGTTTTTACAGAAATATTTGAACTTCAGCTGTGTGGCTGTGTTAAAGAGAACACTGCGGTTAAAAATCCCCTTATTTGATTACAGTTTTTTTTTTTACAGTGTTATTTCACTTTTGCCATTAATAAATATAAATCTGCACAAAGCAAACATATTTGGCTACTCCTATGTTGATAAGAGTATTAAAAACAGTATATTTAGTACAGGTGCGATTAAAGGTGCGATTAAGATACAAGATACAGAGAATATTGAAAGACAGTCAATACAACCAAGACTTACTGAAAGAACATCATGAAAAGAGTATGTGCATAGTTACACTCGAACTAGAAAGGAATGAGGAACTGTCCTGAAGTGGACCTTCCACAGAGTCAGCAAGTCTCTGCTGGGGGTAAACAGCCTGTTACTGAGGCCTGAGGATCCATGAACTATCCCTGAGTGTGTTTACAGCAGTATAAACAGCACATTAGTGTGAGGGATGCTTATAGCAATATAGTCCAAGGCAGATTTATGGGGGCTTCTTCCTTTTTACTGGAATCTTTCAAATAGTTTATTCAGCAAATTAATCTGTAATATGTTCCATTCAGCTGCCCCATGGCACTTGCACTAAAAATACTTATAGAGTGCTAGATGACCTTTTGTCTGTTGCAATTTTCCAGAATTTTGCTATTTAGTTCAAGAGTACATTCGTATAAATAAAGGTTCTTTAAAATAATAGCTCAGATGTATGGCTCAAGGAGAGAAACTTTTATTTGATAAAGACCGTTTTTTGGAAGGGACTAGGCCATTCTGACACTAGAGCGCAGTAACACACACACAAACACAACCATGAGTGAATATCAGTTTATCACACAGTATGTAAAGTAATCATGACCAAATGGCCTACTGCTTTAGTATATTTTTAAGAGAACTGTTAGTCCCTGGTTCGTTCTGTGTCTTTTTCAATGTGTTTCTGTGGCAAGCAAGTGTCCTTTCTTTCCCTATGCCAAAGAAAGATGCAGTCTTTATCCTAGTTGATGCTCCTGTGTTAGTAGTGGCCTAGTGGGTAAAACACTTGCCTGTGAACACAATGTCAGAGGTTCGAACCACAACTTTCTACCTTGAGCAAGACACTTGACTCTCAGTAGCTCCAGGGCAGGTATCTGCACATTTTTGATATGCAAATTCAATGACGTTCAAGACCTTTTCAAGATCTCTAAGAATAAAAAGACCATCACAGCGGCAAAAAAACTCAAAAACACAATAGCTTAGAATTTAGTTGATTTTAACAAGGCACAAACTATATTTATTGGAGCAACAGCTCTAATACTTCTCATCCTCCAACCATATTTGTCCCGGGGCTATAGGCAGTGATGTACACTGGTTAAAAAAAAAAACAACACAAGAACAGATTTTGTTGCTTCATTCTGCCCTAGAATTAATTTGATGCCACCATTTTAAAATTTCAGACATTTCAATACATTTCAAGGCCTTAAAAAAGTCAAAAAATGTTAAGACTTTTTAATACTTTCAAGGATCCTGCAGGCCCTGTAACTAATGACTGTAAGTCGCTCTGGATACGGGCATTTGCCAAATTCCCCCTTTACCCTACTTGTACAAGCTCTAGCTGCAAAACGGAAGGAGCACCCAATCAAGTGCTGGAGGGAAATATTATATCCTGCAGAGATTCTGTAAACTTTGCTCATTTACAAAAATGGACCATTTAAAAGGCTCTTTAGAAAACCAGACGCCAATGAAAGTAAGGAGTTAACACGAACAGACGTGTGCAAACACTTTTCAAAAAGGTTAATGATTAATAAGTGCAAAAAATAAGAGGTGATTTTTTCTCTCTACATGGAGTGGCAATGTGCACTCCCAGTTTGGCTGTTACCTAACTGCATCTTTTTCTCTCTCCTTCTAACCTTAAAAAACAGCAACTGCTAATTCAGTTTAGACTGACTAGTGTTTATTATGTGTGTGTTGGACGTGTTGCATTAAGTACGGCTGACGATGCTTGGTTTATTCTTGGCCGTCTTAACCTCCCCAACCTCTCTCTCTGTGTCTTTTTTCCCGTGTCATTCTGCCTCTTTCTCTCGCTCCTGCATGAAAGCACAGGATAAACAGGATTCAGGGGTGGCTGCTTGCTTTGGACAGATGACCACTAACACAAGGAGGCCAAAGTTCCTCATAAAATTTTTTTTTTTACCTCAAGCAGATGTTTAACTGTACTTTACTCTCAGCCTTTTTCCACATGGCTGTTTCACTCTAAACAGGTTTCACATGATGCTTCACTTTAGAGACAACCTGCCTCCTGACACGAAAATGAGCTAGACTGATGTAGCAACTGAAAATGTAGTAGAACTTCATCACGTACACTGCCAAAGGTTCAGGGACACTTTGCCTTCTGCTTTTACTGTTCTGAGTAATATGTTGTCAGGTATTCAAGTCTTGTATCTCTACTTTTGGTGAATTTCTTTTCTCTTTTAAAATAATTAGTGTGATTGCTTCAGCAAGTTTTATTTTTATTATTACTGTCTTTAAAGCTAGAAAAGGTCCCGTATGGAATTTTGGAACCGTTCCAACGTCAAAACGTCTGTTAATATCCCCTGCATCACACGTGTACGCAGCTAATCGATCACGGGCAGAGTACTGATCATTAAAAAAAGATTTTTCTGATCGAGTTGGCTCTGTACTATACAGAGATAGAGAGAATATTCGAGTCCCTTTTAAAATGTGTGCTGGAGAGAGAGTCTGTGATGTCATGGGTAAGGATGCCAGAAAGGGAAAAAAGCCTTACAAAACCCAAATGTGAAGTAACAAACACACAGCAGACTCATATAAAAGCTCAGGTCGGTTAGAAAAAAGGAGACACGTATCACTTTATGTTGTGATTTGATTAAAAATACTCATGCTGCTACGTATCTCCCTCCCCAAATTAGAAATTAACATTTTTAAATAGTTTCTTTCTCCTGTAAAGTGACCTTTTAAGGTTCTATTCTGATACATTATCAAAGAAAGAATGCTAATTCATTCAAAACATTCCAAAATTCTGTAAATGTAAACATAACATTTTAGTGACCAGACACATTTTCTCCTGCAGGTCATTGTGCTACAAGCAGTAGTTCCACGAAAAAAAAAGAAATGACAAAGAAGTCATGTGTAAGCACTGTTAAGGACCTCTGTGACTAAGGCCTTCCAGCAAAATAAACACTTTTTTTATCAACTGCAGTACAAAAAGTGCTCCCTGTGGCACTAGCCTAAGTATGCAGTGACCAGCACGTTCAATAATGATTTATCTTCTAGCTGCACTCAAGCTCATTTTTACTATCTGTTTGTACAGCTGAGAGGAGAGGCAGTGTTTAACGCCTGGAATAAAAGAAATTCAATACAGCACACTGCCCTGAGCTCTACCTCTCTGCTATTCTATCACCTATGCCAAACAAATCTGATCCGTACCGACTTCTAATTATCATTAAAGGGTAGCTCTCTCATCTTCCACCCCAAAATTTGTTACGGCAAATATTTTCGACCGTTATTGATGAAATGTCGTTAAAACCTCTTTGCCTGATTTGCTTGACATCCATCAGTAATTCTTGGCGTTACTCCTTGTTCTGCAAATAAATTACTCAGCAATTGGTGGAATTATTCCCAAAAAGTGATCACTGGAAAAAAGCCTGAGGTATCTAAAGAGGCAACAGCTCTACAGACGTGTTAAGAATTAGTCCTTGTCTTATAAGTTTAACTGAAAAAAAAAAAGTCACAATTTTTGAGCACTCAGTGGGTTGGTAGATGGCAACTTTCAATAATACGTGTGATTTCTAAAAAATAAGCACTTTACAGCACTTGGAATATTTTTCCTGAGGGTACTTGAGGGAAAAGAATCTTATGTAAAATATTATTTTGGGCTGTCGAACGTCAAGGGAAATTCCACACAGCATGACAATTTACTTAACTCCTTTTTTCACATCCTCTGTCACCTCTGATTAAAGTGAGCCAACTGTATCAATTACACATGCTGTCTCCCTGTTTTAGCTTGGCCCCTCATTACTGATGCTGGATGCATGTGTTACAGGGTGCCCTGTAAACGAAAAACACAGCTGTCATGAAAATGTCCAGGATGCATTTAAAAAGACCCTTCACGACCTGAATGTGATTTTTAAGTGATTGACTCCACTTCGAGGGCTTATTATCAGTGATGGACCGGAATAAGAATTCTGAAATGGAAACAGATATCCAGGACACACTGGGCCAAAGACAAATCCCAAAGAAAGCAGATGATTAATAAAAATGTACAGAAACTAAACTGTATGATTACAGCATGTAGGCACAAAACAAAACATCTTCACAGAGAACAGTCCAAAGCTACAGTTTGCACTTTCCCACTGTGTTCTGTTAATAATTTTGGCCCTTCAAAAACAGTTTCTACAGATAATGTAGTGTGCAATCAGGCACTTTCTTTTTATTTCACTGTATTCTGCATAATAAGCAGTTTTTAAGTGGAATCAAACTTGTACCGTAATGTAATGTACCTCATAGAAACAATTTTCACCATTTCTGTGCATCTCTACTTTTATAACAATATAAATTGGTATTTATGTCAGATCTTTTAACAATTCTCACATTTGACAATATGGACTTTCCCAATATAACTACTACATTTTGTAAGTGCTCTGTATAGTGTGTTTTGTGTCATGAATAAGCTATCAAGTATCTGTATGCAGAGAGAGTTGAAGTTTGTGATGGTTGGACGTAGCACATAGCTCTTACATACATACAAAAGTTACAATGGTATTGTGACGCTTTCAATTTCTACATCTAATAAATACTTTTAAGCTGTTAGTATTCTATATTTGTCCACACTGCTACCTTACCTAGGCATACAGCTGCACATACCTCAAGGCAAATTTAATTCTAATTGAATAAAGCTCCAGTTTCAGAAGATTAGGGAATGGGGGTTCAGAACAAGTGAAGATGAATGACCAGTGTTTGGATGATGTGTTGTGCTTTTACATTGCTAGCTAAATGGGTGCAAGCATCAAAACTAGCTTCATTGTGGTGTTCTAGTTAGAAGTAGCACCTGTAGCAATTGTAATTGAATTTTTTGGGTGATGATGTAAAAATCTTGTTTACTACAGTTCCTGCGGTTTCTTTTAGAAGAATTTATGGTGGAAGCTCATTGTCATTTTATAGTGTACTGCTCCAAAGATAAAAGCACATGTAGGGTAGCAAGAGTACGGTGTGGGATTTGGAAAGTAGGTGTCCCCAGTTTGCATAAATATCCATATTCGTATTCACATTCTTAACGACTTTCTTAATGAGTATAAAAAGTTCTGAGATACTCCTACGCAGTTTGTCATAGAATGCTAGACATAATAATAATTTTAAAAAGTTTTATTTGTGTGAAATATAATATCAATTTTAAAATAATCTTTCTAAACATGTGCTGCAATTAGTTTTCAACTTAAACTGTAAATGACTTTAAACTGTAAATGACATGAAATGCCTTTCAATGACTTCATTAAACATTTAAGATGGTTAGAACTGATTATGAATGTATGATTAAATGAAGCTACATGCTTTGATCAAGTTTAACTTCACATTAGTAGGCAAAAAAGGCATTAAGCAAAATAACGTGTCTCACTGTTTTCTTGACAAACTCAAAAGGTATTATCAGAGACATACATTTCTTGAACCGAGACACAATTTTTATGTACATATATGGTCTCTTTAATATCTCTACCTCTAATTATTACGAGGGCATTCACGCTCAGTAGCAGAAGTCCTCCATTAGACACAATCATGGGCCTTAGGATTAATCTGCTTTGCACATGTTAGCTTTGTGGCTTTAGGCTCATCAGACTGGAAGAGCTTCTAATCATACTATAGCATGGTGAGGCCTAACCACACTGTAACTTAAAAGCATCATGAATCCTAGACTGAATGATTCTGAACATTAGTAGTCAGTACAGCTTCAACACATACTGTGAAATTGTCATGTTTATACTTGTGGGTTTGGTCATACATTTGATTAATGCTTTCAATATAGTAATGCATCCTAGTTGTACATTAAATATCATGCTGAATCAATTTTATTTTTTTTTTTACCATTTTTTGAATTAGTTTTAGTTTATTGTCCTTCCATGGCCCAATTAAATATTTTTCATCGTGAGGGATAAATATGGTAGTCATGAGTAGTCGGGTAATCAGTCACAGGGCTCCATTTCGATGATCTTACGCAAACCGTAAAGAGCAAAACACAGCTAACAAACGTGCAAAAAAACTCAATATTGTTGGCAACTTAAAAACAGACTTAAGGAGAAAATATGTTGACCTAACGCATTTAATTATTTGTTTTGGCCGTAATACCTCTGGGCCTGTCACCTCATCTTCAAAAGGCAGGGGCACATAAGCTGTGGTGGATTGCTATTATAACGTGTTTCCTTCGCAAACCAGATCAGTTTTCAGCAGAGGAAAATAAAAGTAAAGTGGCTCCTTGTTAAACAATTTTAAATTCTTTCTCTGCATTTAACATATTCACAGGGTCGCCCGTGGAGCAGTGTGTGGGGACAACACCTTATTCAAGACTACCTCAGTAGTCAGGATTCAAACCCACAACCTTCTGATCATAGGGGCAAAGCCCTAACTACCTGCCCCACGGACCTGCTTGATGCAAAATGTTCTGATGATCACCCTCAACCTGGTGTGTTTAAACATTTGTGTTGATTGGTCAAATAGCCCATCACCAGTGCATAATTCTGATAATGAACTCCAACTATGCTTCGATAATACAGTTTATTCTTTATGTAAACAATATGATTCTACCAAAGGCCTAGTTGTACTCTATTATACAA
The DNA here is from genome assembly GCA_037577145.1 of Brachypetersius gabonensis. Lineage (NCBI taxonomy): Eukaryota > Metazoa > Chordata > Actinopteri > Characiformes > Alestidae > Brachypetersius > Brachypetersius gabonensis. Next base: position 11,009,541 of record JBBJLR010000042.1, on the reverse strand, counting down.
CTTATATGAATGAAATAAAATGACAAAAAACACATGCTTTTTGAGCACATGCCTTGTGCACCCTGTTTCTAAAATGTGCTGCTTGCACGTTGATTAATAAAAATCCAAAATTTTTTGTCAAAAGCATAATGTCATTTTGCTGCCGTAAACAGTAGTGAGCCAAGAATGATTGGAAATTACTTAATTATTATTGTGAGAGACAGATACAAAAAATCATGGCATATTCAGGTAATGTTAGCTAAAGACTAAAGACTATGTTTATACAGACAAACAGGAAAATACACATGCATTTGTTAGTCTTTTGTTTTGACTGCTGGAATAACTTGCTGAGTTGCCAATCCTGTATTACGTTTGCCCAAAGGAATAATCTCACTCTCAGTGGAATTAATCTTTCAACTACAACATTAGCAATGGAAGATGAACTTGGTTCTCTATTGACAGAACTTGTGTCAGATCTGTGTATTGGCTTCTTTGGGACACCTATTGTAAAATGGGATATATATATTTGCAATACCACTAAACAATATTTCATTAAAACCATCTAAAATAAGATAACACATCTGAGTTAATTATAATATGTAAATTGTATTGTTTTTTTTTCAGGCCATGGTTAGTGTTGAGTTATCAAGCACTTCAGAAACACCAAAAAGTATTGGAAGTTAAAATGCTGTTTAGGTCAGACCTACGAAACCATACGCAATAAAGTTGTGAAGCTGTGAAATATTTATTTGTTTGTTTGTTTAGGCTTTTACTTTTTGCATGCATTATTTATGCATTTCTGCAATTTTTCTGCAGATACTGTAGATGTTTCTTTAAACATGCTGGTGGCCTTTTGGTTAGGGCATTCATCCTGTAATTGGAAAGTCATGGGTTCAAATCCCAAGACTGCTAGTGACATCTCTGGGGTACCCTTGAGTAAGATACCGTTCCCACACACTGCTCCCCGGGCGCTGTGTTCCTGGCTGCCCGCTGCTTCCTTTGGTGAATGGGTTAAATACAGAGGAAGAACTTTGTGCTGTCTGTGCTGTGGTAGTTATTTTGACAGAATGGTCACTTTATACTAAGTTTTTGTTTAAACCTATTGTTCAAATGAGTCTGTCTGAGAGTACTGAAAAGCAAAGCACATACAATGTGAGATAGAAAAAAATGTTTGTAAACTTGGTGATACTTATATAATGTAGGCCTACCATTTTAAAAAATCAGTTTATGCGGTGCTGTCATGCTAAATTGTAGCTGGTTATGCTTAAAAACATATTCTTGGACACTGTTGTTTATTTAAAAAAAAGTTTGAAATAAAAATAATGAAAATAAGGCATTTGGATCGGCTAAGGAAATCCAAAGAAGAAGAGAGTACGACAAATTAGTAATTAATTTTTTCCAGTAAGGCACTGGGGTCAGCTTAGAAAATCCTTAGAAGGGGGCATACCAAGGAGAAAGGAGTATGATAAATTACTTTTTCATATTTTCCAATAACTTTAGTAAATTCCCTTCTACGATTTGCAAAATTCCAGTTATCTCTCTTCAACTTCTGTTGATCTGAAGCAAAAGGTGGGCCTCTATTAGGCACCGGAGCGTGTGGAAGTGTTACACCAGACACTTACATTTAGCATGATATGCGCAGGCTGCTGCAGAATCCATCATATACATCCGCCTTTTGTGAGGGGGCCAGACTACAAAGTGGATGATGACAGTGCTGTCTTGTAACTTTATGGCAAGCAGTTATATAATGTGAAAACCACTTCCACCTCTTCTGTGGAATATTGTAGGCTGTATCATGAGTCATCAAACATCACAGACCTTGGAGCCTAAGGTAAAGGATATAGGGGATAAAGCTAAATATGTGCCTACCTCCACATGGCCACTTACCACTGGAACAGCTCATGATAAAAACAGTTTTTCAAAGAAGTCCAGAATCTGGCCTGTGGGTGGTGGTGGAGGTGGGGGGGAGGGGGGAGTCTGGGGAGGGGTGGTGGGGGATGGAGGGGAGCTTGAGGGAAGTGGGGGGCACCACATCCACCAAGCAGGACCCCTCAACCAAAAATGCTGCTTACATGACAAATAGCATGCAAAGAGGAAATGGCTAAAAGTAGAACAATAAGCAAGCAGATGGTCTCATTATGGCCAAAAAGGAAATTCCGTCTGCAGAACCCTTTCTTGAGTCTCGTTACAATCACATTTTCAACCCTTTACAGAACGCAATGTGAGAGGGACCAACTGCGACAAATCCCTTAATCTCTACTCTGATATCGATTCAATGAAGATTAATCAGCTACAAAAGCATGCTAAATGATGGACTCCATGCCTCTCTTTAGGACTTGACCACACAGTTGTTACATGTGGTGGTGAAATGATCACAAGAACAGGGCCTACATGATTATGAGACAAACCAAACTGAGGTCTGGTCATCTGGCAATCAGATTTGTAGTAATTCAAAAGAGCCCTCTGAATGAAGACGTGCAAATTAAAACCTGGAGGTGGGCAATTTGGCTAAAGCACTATACCACAATACCTCAAGACATTTTCTCGATACAAGATTTTATTTGTTCAGTTGAAACAAAAGAAAAAAGCACCAACAGTGTCACTTTAAAAAGCACTGCCAACAATTATGTTTTTATTCAGTGTTTCACACACTGCACTTCACTAAATCCAAACAGGACTATTTAAAGATTTTAAAACAAATTCAAAACAATATTCAATGTAATGTGAAAGTGGCAAGCATAACTCTTTGTATGTATTTGTAGAAACACACACACACACATATACCTCTTCATAATTTTATAAATAATTATATATAGTACAGTACATCTCCCGCTTTTGCCTAAATATGCCCCCAAATATGCTCCCAGCACACTTTAATTTCATGTTTCATTCAGTTTAATGCATTACTCTTAAAGAAAATGTAAAGGTAAATAAATCAGAAATGAATCAGAAAACTTTACTGCTTTTAAAAACATTAGCATTAGCGGTTAGCATTACAACCGCGTGCCGAGCAAAAACACTCTGACACAAAAGAAACATTGAAAAAACTCTCTACCCACATGTTAAGACAGGGCACAGCTTACTAATAGTAAATTAACAGAGATAACAGATGAATATAGGGGGGTGTTAAAACACTAAAATACGTGGACAAGACACGGAGCAGTCATGCTACATGCTGCAGCAGGCTTCCTCTTCTTCTTTTTATGGCGGATGACAACTTTTCTGTGTATTACCGCCACCGCTGGACTAATGGTGGTAATACAGTTGGGTTCTCAGAAAAATCCGCGTTAGACTGAATCCGCAAATGCTGAGGGGTTACTGTATATAAAAATATAGTGTATGCATTTGTACCAATCTTTGGATATAAGTAGATCTGATATTTAGCATTATGATAATTTGTGGTTATAAGCATTGATTACTTTAATAGTTACTTTAGTCTTGAACTCCAGAGCACAACTAAAGAAGCAAACATTTTGTTTGGTTCATTACATTTGTATTCTTAAAAATATGTGTGCCAGAAGGGGTTTCTAAGGTGATGCAGTGGGTGGTTCTTAAACGAACCATTTTTCCATTTGTAACCTGTAAGTGTGTAAAACATTTTAAAAGTTTAAAGACAGGATGTACAGGATGTAAAGGTTGTTTTAAGAAATCTTTATATTAAAAAAACCTTACATATTATATCTGTAGAAGGTTCTTCACACTTATTAACAATAATGGTTCTTTTCTGACATCACTCAAAGAACCCTACTTGCACGTTTATTGTAAATGTGGCATTAGATGCAAATTGTGCACATTTGAATGTACACGAAACATCAGCTTTAAGAGGTTAGTTGTAATCAGATATTCTTTAGAAAGTAATTAAGTCATGTGGTTGTACAACTTTAAGTACAGAACAACAGCAAGGGTTTGTGCCAAGAACCAAATGTCATTTAGTATATTTCTCCACACATTGTTTGGTTCAGAATATTTGTTTAAAATGCCAGTGCATCAAAAGTAATATCTCGCAAAGAAAATAAAGGATACGGGTTCAAATTTGACTATGAAGGCTGCTGGAATGTTGCCGTGTTGAAGCTAGCCAAAGTTGTTAAAAATCCCTCCAGTTCAAGAGCACCTTTTACAGTAAGTCCTTTGACTGTAAATGCAATGGACTGTGCTTAGTGTTTTTTGTTTCCTTTACCAAATCATCGCACAGATCAGTTTTGCGGACAGACTCCCCCCTGGACTCTGTCACACAAAGAACAATTATCAGCCCTGGTTTCGTGACAAGAGCCCTATCACAAAAACTAACTTGTTATCCTTCAGGTCTCTGCTTTAGTCGCACATGTGCCGAACTAATTTCTGCAAAGGCCAAGTTTTATTCAAAACAGCACATAGCACATTCAAATCTATCAAGAGCGTTTAGACTTGTGCATGTACATAGTTCAAAAGAACATTCATTCCAGATTGAACTGATGCATTGCAAATCTCTATCAAGGAAGTAGAAACAGGAGAGTCCCACTTTTGCCAAACTCTCAACGCTTTTCTGTGCGAACAAGTCAAACAAGAGAACTGGCATTTAAGCCCTGTGACTATGGATATTTGTTCAGCTGATTTAAATGTAGTTCACTTCCACAGACAAACTGAGCACTAAGAACTGGGAACAGACTATTATCCAACACAGAAATCGTTCAGTGAAGGCACTTCCTGGTAGAACATACTGTAATTCATTCTACAAAAGGTTCCTAAGTAGTTCTTAGCTTGCACATGGAATTCTAGGAAAAACCTTCAGTTTCTAAAAACCTTATATGGACATTCTTTAAATGTTTAAAAATTTTAGGTCTATCGTTCTCAAAATGATGTTCCTTTTGGGTCTTCAACACAGTGCCTGGGTGTCCCTGATATAATTTATTATTTTCTACATGATACGACATGAGTAGGGACTTGTGCTACATTACATTCAAAACAAACAATCATCACTCCCACATGAGCCTTTTCTGAGCCAGTAGTCTAGAAACTTCGACATGAGCCAATATCTTACACTCATCGTTGACTAACATTTGGATTATGTACCTATTATGCTTGTTAACGAACACTGCAGTGGGACAGTGTTCTTTAAGCATAAATATTCACAAAACTATATGTTTTTAACAATAAAGAAAAAAATACCAAATTGCCCACCCAAAACTTAATTACTAAATCATTTGCTTATTCTAACTAGATAACCACCAAAGACATTATTTAAACAGTTACAGATGTGTCCAGCGTTTGAAGAGCAGGAGTGTGGGGGTCTTTGGGACTTTTTTAAACTGAAAGAGGTCTCCAGCTGAAAAAAGTTTGACAACAGCTGCTTTGGGGAACTAATAGTGGTTCTTCTGTGACCCTGTTCCCAATAACTGATTTTTGGCCCCCTTTTTAACAAGAGCATACTTGGTGGCACTTTGGACTTTGACATATCATATAAATGCTCAAAATGGCATTAAAATACTGATTGGAAATGAAATATGGATGTTTAAACTAATGTTCCATCCAGTTAGCTTCATGTAGCACTTGAGGTGCCAGGACTGTGCAGCAGAATGACCAAGCGCCAAGGCATCTTTACCCACGCTAACTTAAGCGTGCCCTGAAAAACAGGGCAGAAGGTCTGATTTCAGCCCATGCAAGCGAGGGATTAACACTCAGGTGCATATGTACAGTGTGTGTTCGCAGCAGGGTTTTACTTGGCTGGAGAGCGAGTGCTCCCTTAGCCATTGAGTTAGAAAGACTAGAGTGTGTAGAAACGATTTTTTGGAAGGAGCAAAACAATGGACAAAGAACATGGCTGTGGTAGCTAGCTGTGAGTGGGGGAGTACGTGCGGCCCCCAGGCCCGTCACGGGCACGCGAGGTCAGGACATCTGCTGACATTTTACTGCTGGGTGCTGGCCAGACTGCAGGTTTTGGGGCTCCTGCCAGGACCTCATATCAGGACTGTGTAAAACTGCTAGCTCTTCGAGACTCACACCAGAGCCCTTGGGACCAGCGTGACCCTGTGGGTTTTTTTTATCCAAGACCAGCAGTTGTAGATTTGAGAAGAAACTGTGAATTGTAAACTCAGTGAGTGGGCCTAATGCTAGTCTAGATAGTGTATGTTATTCTAAACAGAACAGTGATTACTATGCTGACTGTGTAACAGTTTGTTTTGGTTGTATGTTCAGAGAGCATACAAAACATAAATAATTTTCAGTTCCATGAAGAGACGATGCCTGACAGATTTAGCAGTTGACCGGTGATAACGCCCAGTATTTGCGACCTTTGGCATTATTAGTCTCTGCCAATAATGTCACCGATAACAAACCAATAATTGGCACCTTTTCTGGTAGGGGAATAACTGTGAATCTTCTTATGATGGAATAAAACCTTGACGTTTAATGCAACTGGGCAGCACACAATGTCACTCTCTGTTAAACTTTAAAAACAAATTGGGCCTGAACTACCAAATTTGAACACAAAATGCCATACTGTATTACAAAACCATATTAATGCATGCAAAGCTACTCTTTAGCACAAGAATAAAATAACAAAAAAATAAGAAATCAAAACCACAAAGTACTCTGAGTGACTAAATTTTATGTAAGACTGTGAGTTTCTGTGTTATGACTGTTAATCACATCATCCAGTGAAGCACTAATTAACTAAAACTGCTGGAGTATGAAAAAATACAAATACCAAATTCTATTGGTTGACATCATGGGTTATCTGAACTTTTAGCATGCTAAAATGGTATCAGCCATGAAAATTTAGTATCACTCATCCCGGAAATGGCACAGATCCGATACTCAGTATTGGCTGATTTAATGAGAAAACAGAAGAAAAAAACAATGTAATTGGAGATATCTTGAATGCTCGTGGTACAACGTAACATAAAGTAAAGCAGGATAAAAAAAAACACATGGCAATAACATTCAAACAATGAGAAGCAAGAGGAATTACTTTATTTGTCCATGATTCTCTCATTAAAAATGTAAAAAAGTGTTCTGTATAATGTTGGCTATGTTATTTCTTTTGTAAATTGTTTGTTTGGTACTTTCAAGGCAATTCAATTCAAGAATATCTAACTGTATAGCTGTGTAGCTCTTTTGATTTGGTACTGCTGTTGAGCGGTTGAAGAAACATTTGAAATGGCAATTTGGAAATTGTATTTCTTGCTTACTGGGTTCATTTGGATCTGTCATTGAAAACCACATGGGGGAAGAGAGAGAGAAAGAGAGAGAGGACTGTTGAGGACAGGGTCAGCCATTCAAATAGTCCCTGGTCTCCATTTAAGCACACAAAGGGAACCGTGAGTTTACTGTTGTCCTTCATTCAATGCAGTCATAACTAAATGCGGAACCTGTACTCACAGAAACAGCCATCATTCATTCAGGCATCTCTTTCATTGAAAGTTTTCTTCATTGGGTTAAGGATTAAGTTTCACGCAAGTCCTCCCAGAGCAAAATCCCTTCATTTGTTCGTTTTGCGATTTGCTGGCAAGATACCTCCACGGCAAGCTGTCAAATGGAGCATGTTATATACTAGCTTTTAGCAGGGTAACAAAAGGGCAACATCTGATTAGCATTCACTGCACAATCTCTCTCTTCCCTTAGTATTTTATTACCACAGGTGCAGGGGCATTCATTGATCAGATGCACGCTACGGGCAAAGCTTTTCCTAATTGAAAACAGCTCTATTTATACACCTGCAGGCACTAAAGGTCCCTGTGAACACGAGGGGTTGCTGAAAAAAGAGTGAAAGAGAAAGAGGGGAAGAGACACAGAGAGAGAGAGAGAGAGAGAGAGAGAGAGAGAAGAGAAGAGAGTTAACATGGAAGATAAATGCAAAAGAGGAGAAAAATAGATTCCTTTCACAGCAGCTCTTGGAAAGGTTGGATGTGATGAAAATGTGCTGTTAGTGATTTTCCATTCAGAAAATCCTTTACGCTCAGCTGCGTGAGGCAAAAGACAGTGGGTAGGATACTTGCCTCTGAACTACCAATAGTTCAAATCCTTGATTTTTTTTTTTACAATCTTTTAAATTCACAGTGATGCACAACTTTGAGAATTGTTCAAAGCAAAGAAAAATCCCGAAGATCATTTAGAAATGCCCTAAATGATATGTTTTAAATATGACTTCTTCTACCATAAATGAGATCCAATTTTATTGCATTCTAATAGCAGTCACATACCCCTTTCCCACTGCACTGGTGCTCGGCCGGTGCCGAACTGGGAACCTTCCGAGAACCGGCCCGCATTTCCACTAGACAGGAGCTCAGCAGAGCCAAACGATAATACGTCACAGTCCACGCCCACTAAAACAGAAACAAACATGGCCGAACTGAACTCCTGCTTGACCGTTATTTCTCTTTCTGTGCTTTCC
>JBBJLR010000042.1:10952401-10970417 GCA_037577145.1 Brachypetersius gabonensis | reverse complement strand
ACACACACACACACACACACACACACACACACACACACACACACACACACACACACACACACACACACACACTCAGCTGAAATTAGTAGAGTAAAAGGGTAAAAGTATGATTTCAAGTCCGCCAACACTCAGCTCTCTCTCCTCCACCGAGCAGCGCGCGAGCCAGTGTGTGTGTGTGTGTGTGTGTGTGTGTATTAATTTCCATAAGCCACCACTTTCCCTCCCACACTTTAATTAAGGCAGCACAGTGAGTTAATGACTTTCTTTATACCAAAACCTCGAATGCGTGTTTACTAACGAAGCGATTCTCCCTTTTCTGTGCCGCACACACAACCGCACACACACGCACACTCATACACTTCTTATTCATCCGATAAAGAACGTGGGATGCTAGATATTATTCCCCCCTGTTAAACGAAAGGAATTTTCATAATTTTTCCTAACTGTCTCTCTCTCACTTGCTAAATATGTATGTGTGTGTATATATATATATATATTTCAGCTGTCTATTTTTATTATCACAGCACTGAAATCATATCATTGTAAACATTTAACATTGTAAACATTTAAATAAAATATTATTATGTATTTTCTCCTCCTGTGATCTGGACGGAGAGATTCTCTACGCCTCTAAAAGCCCGACTTCTCTTCCTCATAAATAACTCTTTATTCTGAGACACTGAGCTCATTCAGGTGGTCTCGCGCACGCCTCTCTTTCTATGTCTTTTTTGTTGTAAACTTCTATATTTGCTTTATCTCGTGTTCATTTTATATTCTTTATTTTTTTGTAAAGTTGTTATAGATCATTGTTTTTTAAACGAGCCCGCATTTTAACGCCACTCTCCAAACGCAGGGAAATTATTAATATGCTGGAAACGTAGAGAGAAGACAAAACTTCACACACACCGACTGTCTCCACACACTCCTCGCGCGCTTAGAGTCAGAAAACACACACACACACACACACACAAAATAAGAAAATAGCAATTTCCTTTTTTCCAGCCCTCCAATAAACCCCGTTTTTAAAGTTTTTGCTTTAAATCCTTTATTTTTTCTCTCGTTCCCTCCACCTCGCAGCGGCGCCCCACTCTGGACCCCCTTCTCGCAGCTGTTGGGGTCTTTCTCACACGGGAAAGGAACACAAAGAGCCCAATGAATATGCATCTCTGCTAAACGTAGACTAGAGCCCCTCACACACGCACACACACACACACACACACACACTCTGAGGCTGAACCCACTGACCTCCGACCGCACGGTGAGATTTATAACCTCCTTTTGCTTTTGTTATTATTCCAACTTTACAACATCTCACCTCTCCATCACACAGACTCCCTCTTTCCCTGTCGCCCTCTCTCTCTTTCTCTCTCTACATATCTTCCTGTCTCTGCATCTAGTTCTCTCTCACTCTGTGCCTCTCTCTCCCTCCTCTCTCCTTCTACGTCTCCAAGTCTCTCTCCCTTTCATTCTATCTCTCTCTGTCCCTCTCCTTCACTCCCATCTGTCTCTCTCCCTCCATGCCTCTCTCCATCTCTCTCTCCCTCTTTCTATGCCTCTGTCCACTCTATAACTCCATCGCTCTCTCTCTCTCATTAGAGATGCGCTCTCCTGTTACTCACCGTGTTATTGAAGGTAAAGCAGTAATAATAATCCAGCAGGGCTCTAGTGAAACTCCGTCAGTTCATCTCCCCCCGGCCACGAGAGCGAAACACACACACTGACGGCCCCTCAGTCTCACGCACACACGTTTTGTTTGCTGCGCATAATCTGCCCAATGAGGCGTGTCGCTCAGCAGCCCCGCCCCTTAACTCCTCACTGTCCAGTCAGCTCACATACACACATACATATACACACACACGTCTACAAACACACACACGCACACACACACACACACACACACACACACACATTCACATATACACAAACACGTATACACACATACCCACACGGCACCTTTTAAAGTTGCTCAAATATTTCTTTATGGCTTTTTCCTATTTAGACAAAGTGACTGTGTGTTGAAGCTGTGACGAGTGTAGTGCAGGTCCCTGTGGCCTCTAATGTACATTTATAGTCCACAGACAGTTAACCTGGAAAAGCATGTTCACATACAGGAAAAGACAGTAAGTGTAGAAGTAATGGTTTCTTGATGTTGTTGTTGGTGGTGATTGTGATACTAACCAATAGGTGCCATTATTCTTTTTTTTTTTTTTTTTTTTACTAATTAGCTTATAGTACAGTAATCCATGGTGATGGAGTGAAAGTCCACTATCAGCGAAATCACTGTTAAACGGTTCTTTGTTTGGGTTAAATGGTTCTTTCTCTACTTTGTATAGCACCAAAAGGGTTAAACTATTGTTAGTTGCACATAGATACATAGATACATAGATGTATCTATCTATCTATCTATCTATCTATCTATCTATCTATCTATCTATCTATTCATCTATCTATCTATCTATCTATCTATCTATCTATCTATCTATCTATCTATCTATCTATCTATCTATCTGTCTAGCTATCTATTCATCTATCTATCTATCTATCTATCTATCTATCTATCTATCTATCTATCTATCTATCTATCTATCGATATATAGTGATGTTAGTAATGTATTACATCAGATTATCACTATTTTCTTTCTTATAGCAGCACGAGTCCCTCTCTGATGCGTTTCTGTCTGGTTTTCTTGTAGAGTAATTGCTCATATAGCTGTTAAAATAGAGCAGTAACGCGTCTCTCTCCTCCCCTGGTCTCCGGCAGAACTCGGGCGGTCGTGTCTGGATTAAACTCGTCTCTGTGAACAGGACCTCCACACGGCGGGAACACCCATGTGTCTGCCGGCCTCCTCTACCCCGGCACAGGTGTCCTGTCTGCTCCGGCACAGCTGGGCTGTGGAGCTGCTGGGTGGGTCCAGCGGACTGTAGATGCAGACTCGCGTCTCGCCAGCTCCGCTGTCCCGGCTTGCGGTTCCAGTCTCGCCCGCTCTTTTTTACCCGTCACCTGAACTCAGCACCAGCGAGCCTTCAGCTGCTGTTTCTTCTTCTTCTTCTTCACGACTCCACACGCAAGTGCTAACTTTACCTGAGCGACTGTTTTCTCTGGGTTTTTTTCGCTGCCTTTAAGTTTAGCCCACGTATAAAAAACTTTTACCTGTAGAAGTTAGCCTGGGCTAATCAAGCCCTCGCCTGCTCCAGGCAGCATCTCTGTGTGGTGAGAGGAGTTTTTGAACAGTCCCGCTGAAAAGCCTAGCACGAATCAGTCAAGAGGACTTGTATTTAAGCAATTTTATTTATCTTGTTTACTCTGTTGTAGAATTTCTTCGCCAGGTAAGAAGTGGACCTGACTAACATCCCAAGGTGAGTTCTCGCTGTCATGTTCTAGCTCAGTGGGTTCTAGAGCGCTAAGAGACAGATCGTGTTATTTTAAAGTTTATATCTGTTCACTTTGCTTTCTAATAACTGAAGTACTCACAAAATGCAGTATAATGCAATTTAGGCAAATGTCACGTACCGTTTGCTACTCGAATGCATATATTATGGACACGTTACTTGAAGTCTGAAATGCCTGTCAGATTGTCTCTAGATTGTACTGCGTTGTGACAGCAAGCTAAATGTCCATCTAAATACACGTTCTTTTACAAATACAGTGTTTTACGTTTAAACTATAGCCCTTTACACTCAGCTGTATAACTGTTAATTAAGTGCACTGATTTCAGATTTGCGTGATGAAGAACTTCTAAGATGCTAAACTCTTTTTTAGTGGCTTTAAAGTGCCACTCTGGTGTACTGTGGTGCCACATTAGACTAAGTTTTAGCTGAACTCCATTCTGTTTCTACCATTATCTCCCCAATTTTAAGAGGCCTCCATGGTAAATTATAGCATAATGAGTTCAAGTGTTAACTGAGCGTTAAAGTGGAACTGAGTAAGACTGATGGGAGACATTTTTTTTGTTTTCATTACAAAAATACAGTTATTTACACCATGGACTATTTTGATGCCGCTTTATTTTTGCGGGCAGATTCCACGCACGCTGGCTATCGTACGCAAATGTAGGCACTCAAACGTTTCTTCACCAAATAGACTCTTTACCACACATAAAATACTCAGTGTGATTTGCACCAAGCATTTCAAATTGTTGGATGCGGTTTTTTTTTAACCCCTACTCATGCACATAGATTTGCTCTATTGTGAGTCTGTGGCACAGGCCAATAAAGATTTACGCTTTCCTAGCTGTAAATCTCCTCCTTCTCCTCACCCTCTTGCCTAGCCAAGCATGATAAGGACCTTTTTTTCCTCATGCAGTGCTCTGAAATAAAGCCACAAAGCTTGCCCAATCAGTAGCCATCTGCTTCAGCCGTGAACTGCAGGCTCATGGTGGCAGGCAGAGGCCGCACAGCGGACAGAATGGGTCTCCCCTCCTCCTCCCTCATTGTTTTACAACAAATAGCCCCCATTAACACCAGTGTTTTTATAGGGACAGACTGCCTCCTCTGTGTGTCAAATATGGCACGGCACAGATTTCTCTCCGACACCCATATTAAGGCTAATTGTAGTGCTTTGAGGTCAGCCACAAGTTTCCATCTACGTGGGCTTTAGAAGCAGCCATTTACTGTTACTGACAAAAAGAAATGTGCCAGAAGTAAAGACGCCCTCAGTCCAGATATATTACGTCGCATATATCCTCTTCTGTTTAAGAAGGACAAAGAAAAAATTGCAGTCTTGAATTTTAAGCTGTCGACGGATTAAGAACTCGTCCATTGTGTGCATTATGACCTCCTGTCTGGTAACCTACAATGATATTTTTATTAACAGCAGGAGCAGATTTGCATATTTACCATTGCATACTATAGATTTAATGCTGGGAATAATTATGAAGCCCAAAGGATTTGTTTTTATTTAATGGCTTGAACCGCTTCATTGAGTTCTTGCAAAAGATACTTTCTTATGGCTAGCAATGTAGACCTCAAGCCATAATTACATTAGGGATTAGGATGGAGGCTGAAGAAGAATACGAGTGCAGAGAATGCTGTCCATAAATATTTAGACTGTGACAAAATGTTCATTATTTTGGCTCTATGCTTGGTTTCAGTGAAAATGAAATGTGACAATGACCTCAAGGATAAAGTTTTCATTTGAGGGTAATTGCATGCATGCTGGGGAACTGTGTAGGAATCAGAGGTCTTCGTTATACAGCGACAGAATTCAGCAACTGAACACATTTAATTAAATTAGAATAATCATGTTTAGTTCTTGGTTTTAAATTCCTTGCAACTGATGATTTCCTGAAGCCTGGGTCTCACAGACATGACTAAATCTTTACTGATGATGCTCTACCAGGTTCATATGTATAAATACATGCATACTGGCTTGGCCAGTAAAGAACATTGCACTCGATTCATTCACATTTACTGTCCTAAGTGAAGGACTATCTGTTTGGAGACATTTTGTTAGGTGTTTAAATACACCGTACATTTCATCCTAGGAGTTTCCTTATAACAACAAGAGAAGCACTTCCACTGGTAGCCATAAATGCCAATGCTTTCATTCACAACTTGCAAAGTGGTGGTGCTTCATGCCTGGACTGAGAACCACTGCTTTGGTGGACAGTGTGATGTGATACAAACCAACATATTGCAGTAATGTGACAAAGTGAGGTAACAGGGTAAATTCTTTAATCACCTGACTCAATAAGAATTATCCACAATGCGTTAAAACATTACCTCTGTGCATAGTGTCTGTGCCTGTCCTCATTTTTCTGTTTGCATGCATGTGAGCTAGCCCCGACAGCTGACTGTGCCATTTAATCGCAAAATCTGAGGACACAAATCTGAAATATTTTCAGATTTATCAAAAAAAAGCACCCACAGAGGCTCATTAGCCACGTTTTTGTGGAAGAGCACCATATTAATGTCCTTCCCTGATATTTCCGAACATGTAAGAATGTCACCCTTGCATTCAGCTGTGGGATGCATGCCTCGTCAAAAACTCCTAAATGCAGTTTTTTTTTGCGCTGTGTTTGAAAAATGGGACACTTGGGCACCAGAAAACTTCATAATGCACACACTGTAAATAAAACTGCGCGTGTGTATTTGGGCCGGACCGAATCTGCTGGAGCATCTAATCTCGTTAATTTGAAACCGATGGTTAAAGATCCATGTGCTGAAGAAAAGAAAACGCCTCCCTCAACTAACCAGGCGACATTCAGCTTTTATTGAGGAGCAGCTCTGTAGGCTTTACGTTTTATTCTTAAAGATTTTATTTTGCGAAAGATTTCAACAGTATCTAGTGGCTAATTAAAAACAACCAAAACATTAGCTGTTCTTAAATTGAATTATTTGTTGTCCTTTTCATACACAGTGATGAATGTAATTGTTTTTATTTCTTTTTTTAAATAAAGTACTGAAAGAGCTGAGTGCTCCTGCTGTGTATTCCAGTTGGTACAGATGTGCATGGGTTTGAAGCAATAAAGTGATCAGTGAATGAATCCCCTTCAAGTTTGATCATCATTTCTAGTGGATTACTTTTTTGAGCATCTCCTCCAGCACCACTGGTGGGAAGTAATGAATCGGGAACAGGTCCTTTCCTCCTTCCAACTGATAATTTTGTCCCAGAACTCCATACACTTTTTAAATACCTTTTTCACGAACCGAATATGGTTTGCCATTTTGTGCTAAGCCTTTGGTCATAGTGGTGGTTACACTTTATGGTAATCTCTTCATTTATACATTCATTGCGCGTAGCTGAAAATATTCAATAGCATTGCTGCTACTAAGCTAATTTGCTCTCTAACCATTTACTAAACGTTTGATCTTGACACACCTAATGTTTTGTCTGTGACTTTGATTCATTTATTCTTCTTTACCGCAATTTTTTTCATTTTTACAGTAGCAGACATCAGCAGCAAATCCCAGCTAGACCTCTTATTTGCATAAATCGGTGATGCTACATTGACAGCTAGCCAAAAAAACCAATGCATCATCCAACTGTCCAGTTATTTTGGTCTCTAAAAATGGAGGATTGTGTAAAAAAAAAAAAATCTGTGTTTCACGTGATATGGACAGACATCCTCCAGTCTCTACTTTTACTTTGTCATTGTTTCATTTAAAACTAATAAGTTTAGAGCCAAAGCAACAGATGTTGTCAGTGACTAGTTACTTAATGACTGTTTTCATCTTACAAACAGTAACATGTTTTATATTGGAAAGATGATCAACTGTATGATAGTAAAAAAAAATGCAGTTTTGTTCCTTTTACAGATGCAATAGCAACATTCCCTTTTTCGTAGTATCCGGCTACATACCATATTGCACTGTGCTATTGCTCTGAACATATAGCACAGTCTACAGCCCGCATAAAATAAACAAACAGACGTGCCATTATTCAAGAATAATGTGTAACATATGATTCACCACATAAGAGATTATTGTGAACACTTTAAAGTAAGATTGCTGCATTTTAGTCATACAGATTGCACCAGAGATTTCTGATGCACACAGAGTTCTACCCCGCACTTACTGATGTTAGTGCGGCTGTTAATGTGTTTCTGTTTGAGCACGCTCTCGCTATGGGGTCTGAAAAAAAACCTGGGGAAACCAGTCATGATGCCATTAAGATGACGATATATTAAGGCTTCTTTGCCATTTGACAAAAGTGTTTGCAGTCTCTATCATGTTGTTGCTATTAGAAGTGATATTCAGAACATTAACATACATGCATTAAACGTACACTTCATGATACAATTTTATGATGATTATCATAAACTGTGATAAAAGGTTCATTATTGTGATAATACATTTTAGCACAATGCCTGGACCTCACAAACTAACAGCTCTGTGTATATCTATGCAAAGCTTTTTCCGATGCATAATTGATTTATTAAAAAAAGAAAGTGAGAAAATAATTGGCATGATACACTACACTTGTGTAGAACACTCCCAGCATGAGACAGAGTTGTGTTCAAAAGTATGAACAAGCCCTTGTCAAATAGTATGTTTCAGTAGATCACACATTTATGCAAGTTTGTTTTCTATTCATTTGAAATCAAGAAATAAAGGGTAAATGTGCATTAAAATCTACGTATTCTCTTTTGAGGATTTGTTCTTATTTTTGCTTCAAAACTCAACAAAACAGCACATTATGTCATAAAGCAAATGACATTTTTTGAGGGTTTAGGACATTTTTCCGGTTGCTGCTTGTCATTACATTGGCCATCATTGCAAAAATGTATTCATTATACATGGATGGATGGATGGATGGATAGATAGATAGATAGATAGATAGATAGATAGATAGATACATAGATAGATACATAGATAGATACATAGATAGATATGTGTTAGATGTAGCGGTATTGTCTTTATACACAGTGAATTAATCTAGAAACTGATTTTCTGGAAGTCTACATAAGGTTGTTTTATGAGTGTCTGTCTGCTCAGAAGTGTATATTTAGACACCCATTTAAAAGTACACCCCAGTTGATTTACAGTGGATTTGACACTCCTCTGTGTGATATGCCTACAAGGTGGAGGAGGCCATGCGATTGGCATGAAGACAAGGAGAGCGGGGATTCTCCGAGGAGACAGCACAGGTCAGATGGTGGCCGTGTACAACAGAGGGAGGTTTCTGTAAAGCTTGTATTAAAAGTGAGATCATAAATCAGTGGCACGGCAGATTAGAGTGCTGCACTCTCAGCCAGGCTGAAGGCTTTCCATCGTTTTTCCAATGGAGGGCAGAAGAGGAAAAGGAAGGAGTCTGAGCCCTGATGGCAGCGAAGAAGGCAAGTTCCAAATGTAGCGTAAGTCTGCTGAGAGCAGAGGAAAAGAGGCTGCTCTCTCTCTCTCTCTCTCTCTCTCTCTCTTCCTCTCACTCTCTGTCGCTCACACACAGTTTCTTCACCACACACACCACACACACGAAGAGCCAGAGTTAGCATAACCGCGCCGTCCACTTTTATATTCCTCTGCAGGTCACTGAGTTCTATTGCTCCCTCAGTGCACCTTAAAATGAAATCTCTGAGATGCGTTCACATCAAGTGGTTCATCTGGTGGGGAACAAACTAAGGAGGAAAAGGAGTAAATTAATAATGAGCCACTTTTATACCGGATCCAGCGATTATACAAATGGTGGAAACAGCCAAAAATATTCTGTTATGGCATATGGCACTTCAGCTGCCATATGTGCCAGTTTTCACAAAAATTGGCACTGCGGCACACGATGGTCAGTTGTAACTGCCAAAAACACAGCGAGGGCTGTGCAGAGAGAAAAAGGGAAAAAAAAAAACGCTTCAGTGCCTCAGACGAGTGCACTGATGTCCTTATGCAGTTTCCACTGCATAATCAAGAGCGAGTTATCAAATGCTGGAGTGAAGATTTAGGCGAGATGAAAAAGCGTTTATTTTTGTGTGTGTGTGTGTGTGGGGGGGGGGGGGCGCTCATCCTTCACTCGTCCTCCCTTTTCTTTTGCCCGGTCACCGATGGGTCCATCTGGGCTCAAGCAACAGGCCTCACTTTCATTCCACCTCTCAGTGGAGCAGAATGGAAGTTTGACACAGACGCAGAGAGGCATAAATTGATTTGGCGTCAAAAACATCCATACCATCATCATCATTTCTGTCTAGTTGTCTTGCTGCTCCTGTGCTCTTTTGTGTGGATGACGCCTCAGTGATTTTCCACATAGTAACTGTGTTGATTGTTGATTGAGAAGTACAGGAAGGATTCGAATGACGTATGTCTGTTTTCCTGTAAAGTCAGATTATCATTTTGCCCTCAAACTTTACCTAGACCTACCATTCCTAAATAAAAGTAAATAAACAAACCAGCCCATGAACTCTCCTTCTTCATTCAAAGGTCTTAGTTACAGGCTCGGTGGTCCAGGCTCCAGATCCTCCCTCCCAGCCAAGCTGCCAGACTAGCTCAGGGTTCACAGCTGAGCTGAGCCACCATGGCAAGACTTAATGTTCCAGGTTTCGGGCAGCCCCAGGGCATATGTTCGCCCCCCATCACTTAGAGGAGAGCTCACGTCTGGCACTAGTGAGTCAGGCCAGGCCCCAGTGGCCCCTCTGAGTCCCACTGAAGCAGACCCCTCCACACACCACTCCACCCAGCAACAGGGTCAGCCGGTGAGTGACAGGTTGCGAGCAATTTATTGGGGATTATGGGCCCACCAGATCTGCCACCCTTGTGCTTTGTCAGTGTGTGGCTTTATCTTGCTGCCGGTGATGTTCAGTAGCAACATCCGCTCGCTGCTCAGCAATTGCCGGCAGGAATAAAAGCATGATGTCATTTTTTTATTAAATATTGTATACATACATGTAGAAATTGTGTGAAAATAGTGCATTCCAAATTTTCCAACATTTCCAACATAGGTCGACTGGAAATGCTCGGTTTAAATTGGACGAAAAGTTACTAATGTGTACATTCTTGTTTTCAAGATAGAGAAAACATCATTTCCATTTTTTTGCCATGTTTTTGTATTTTGCTGATACAAAGATGCAGATGCGGTCAGAATATACAATAATTTTACATTAGTATTATTAACATTAATACTAATAATAAGTTAAAAATATATAATGTTTAGATTATGCATAATTAAACAACGATGTCCTCGTGTAGCAAAATGACAGCAAAATGACACCAATGACTTCTTATGTATAAAACCACACATTTCTGTCCCTGCACAACCTTTCTGGATGGAATTATGCTGATGTAATGTTAATGTCGAATCAATCAGCAGCACAGATTTGCATTATGATTCTTGTTAAACATATTTCGGTTCATGGTGAACACATTTCAGTACCAACTTTTTGATACTGGACAGAATTTTTGCACACCAGCAGCTTCAAAATGTGAAAGAAAAAAAAAACTATCTTTGACTATGCCTAAGGCCAATTGTTGTTTTTTGGCAATAAACAAAATCCATCTGGTACACTAGGTATATACTCTCACGGGTCGATAGTGTTTTTGAAGCTGTTTTTCAGTTTTTTCCCTTTTTTCCAAGCAGTGGTGTTTTTGATGTTGCAGCAAGAGAGGGGTGAGATGACAAGTTGATGCCGAATGCCTTGAGGAGGGGCTGTCAGCACAGCCGGTTACCTCTGAAAGCCCCGGTGGCCCGAGTTGACTGTGGTGGCATGAATCAAAGCCTGCCAGCAAGCGGCGGGCTCCGAGGGCCAGGCCCCAAATCGGCAGGGTTTTGAGGAAACTTCGGTGCACAGCTGCAGCGTTCTCTCCCTCTCCGCGGTACGCGTGGCCTTGCTCTTTGCCTCGCAGCATTGGGAGCCAGGCTGTGGCACTCAGCAGAAAGTTCATCAAAGTTTAAACCGGCAAAATAACAGGGAGAGAAGAGAGAGTGGGAGACAGGAATGGACGGTCACATTAAGATTTGATTGTTTTGAGGGAAACCATGACTGCTTGCACTGTTTTATCAAAATATCTCGCAAAGGTTTTCTCACAATTGATATAAGAACTGGCATATTTACTGAGAGTTTCTAACCAAGATTAAACAAAAGTTCAAACCAAAGGAAGTGTCGACATTGATTCCAACTTTGATTTGGATTGCCAGATGCTTATGAAATGGCCAAATATTATTGTGGCAGTGGACATTCCTCTTTCCTGAAGAGTAGGGAGTGTTTTTTGGGTCGTATGAGTGTTGTGTCACTCTTTTAATGAATCTAGATGCCTGCAGAGCAGCAAAACAACAGGCCATCCATGTGAAATTCAGTTCACGAAGCATTCCATCACACCCATTGTCCCTCAGCTTGAAGACAACAGGCCCGTTTGCTAATCTCCCTACGGATTCCCTTTCTTTCATTCACGAATGCTATGGCCTTGACTCCCATGCTCCAGCCTTTGTGCCTGTCTATTGTGGACGGGGAGATTGTGACAGTGTCAACCTCTCTGAGCCCAGAATGGGAGACGTGTTACTAGGAAGCTGGCCAGAACCCATGGCAGCCCCTGCTTTCTCTTCTTCTCTAATCACTCCCATACATTTGGCCTCAAGGAAAAGACCCAATGTAGCACAGAAAATGCTGCTCACAATGGAACACAGGCTCACCCTGTTCCTTTGCTTGTGACTCGCTACTGGGTTTGTCAATGATCTGTCTTCAGCCAAGTGAAAATTCTAATGAAGCATGGGGTTCGTTCCTCCATCCCTAAGAGAGAGCGTGGCGCTTCGCATTAGGTTCACACGGGTTGAGGTCACAGCTCTGCGGCTCAACGTCCAGTGAAATATTGCGGAGATTGGCCAAAGTTTACTGGTATCATAAGTGCTCTCATTTAATCTCGTTTAGGCGTCCTGGAACACACATGCACACATTGCTCATTACTGTCAAAGTCACTTAACCCGCCATTAGTGACCCTGTGGACACTTGCTATGTAAAGGCAGCAAAGAAGCTACAGTGGTGCCTAAAGTTTGTTAACTCTAGAATTTTCCACATTTCTGCATCAATATGACTTCAAACATCGTCAGATTGCATCAGAAATCCTCAAAGTAGATCAAAAGAACCCAGTTAAACAGATTAGACAAACAGTATACCTAGAAACAAATGATAAAATAATAATATTAAAATAAGAAATAATAAAATATTACAAAAGTGTGTGATTTTTGGTTTTAGTATCTGGTGGGACTCCCTCGTGGAGCAATCATTGCAACTAAACATTAAATGTTGCTCAGTCCTGCAGTCTTGCAGCTTTAACTCTGGGATGTTGGTGGGTTTCCTCTCATGAACAGTTTCATGTCCTTCCACAACGTGGGATTAAGGTGAAGACATTGACAGTTCTTTGGTCGAATGTTGATGTGTTGCTGCATGACGTGGCAGTTCAGTTTGCAGGCAGACATTGTCCTTCAGAATTCACTGATATAAGTCAGAATTCATCCCTCGATCCATGATGGCAAGCCATCCTGGCCTGGGTCCACTGTTATCCCCGTGTTTCATAGATGTGATAAGGTTCTGATGCTGGAATGCAGTGTTTAACTTTCTTCAAACATATTTCTCATCTCTGAACCCAAATAGATTTTTTTTTGGTATTATCCACCCGCAAAACATTTTTCTAGTAGCCTTCTGGCATGTCCATGTGATCTTATGTAAACTGTAGATGGGCAACAAGGTTCTTTTTGGAGAGCAGTGACTTGCAACCCTTCCATGCCATTGTTGAACAGTGTTTTCCTGATGGTTGACTCATTTTGACCTTGATCTTGGAGTAATCTTTCAAGGTGGGCCACTGTAATTCTTCAGATGTGGTTTTGTAACCTTTGTTTTTAGCTTGATGAGCATCAACTTTTCCGGAAGAGTTTGTGTCATGATTTCACAAACATGTGTTGTAAAGAGCATATATTGATAGATCCCTGTTCACTCACATCTGATTTTCATCCCATTGATTGAACAGACCTGACTCTATTTTCACCTTCACACTCCTAATCCTAAAGTTACTTTTACTGATCACATGTACACAACACTGGATGCTGGAGGCATGTGGGTAGGTGGGTGCTAGTGGGTAGGATACTTGTCTCTGCACCAAGAGGTCATAGGTTCAAATCCTACCTACAGTACACCACCACTGAGTCCCTGAGCAAGACCCTTAACCCCAAGTTGCTCCAGGGAGACTGTCCCCTGTAGTTAGGGAATGGAAGTGACTTTGGATAAAAGCGTCTGATAAATGCCGTAAAGGGATACTTTTCCTCAACAAATAAATGGTAAAGTATAATATTTTGTCTCATTGTTTAAATTGCATTATCTTCACTTACTTTTAGGAGTTGTATGAAAATCTGGTGATATTTAGGTCTATTTTTAGGTAGAAATATAGAAAAGTGTTCACAAACTTCCAAACACTGCTGTATTTTCAAGGACACTGCCCATCATTACCCAGGCCTTGTTTACTTGAAGACGGATGCCTGGATGTGCCACTCAGAAAGGTTTGGAGCTGGTTTGGAACTGTAACTGAGCTGTTTTGTGTTTATGGCTGAAAAATGAATGGACGGTACTTTCAAATTCCCTTTTCCATGCTCTTGCTTAATCCCTTTAACTGCAGACTTTTATTCAGCTGCACACCTTAATGGTTTTATCCAGTAACTATTATGAACTACTATCCCAATAGGCAAGTTATGTAACTGTGAGAGCGAAGAATGGAAATATAAATAAAGCCAAGACAAAAGCGGTCTGTTGGGATCAAGGGGTTAAGTGTCGGGTTTATTTTTGTGTGATGCTAAACAAATAACCACGTTTTAAATGTTGTGCCACCCGTAATTCAAACCTTAGATGGTTTCTCAAAAGAGTCAACACTGTATTGCTGTCTTGACAGAGTGACGCAAACCAGTATACACAGCTCTGGAGCAACAGTGTAACTTGTCAACAAAAATGCTTTCAAAGAGAAACACCGGTGATACGCATGAAATAAATGGCATGTGTTTTTGATTTGTTTGGTCTTTTTGGTTAGAAATGGTTTCTGCTTGGATCTCATGGACTGTATCAATATTTGTGGAAAACAACTGCAAAACTGGGTCAAGAGCACTTGTAGAAATGTGATCCTCATATGATCCGCAGCCATTTTAATGTGATCTTCACAAGGCAACACGTTTAATTGTTCTTGTAAATACATGTCTTAGAGAGGTTTCTAGCTCAGCCTGCAGACACTGCCCAGTGGTTGTTTGTGTATGCTAATGTGACCAGACTCTCTTCTACATGATTGGCATCTCCAAAAGGCATCGCAAAAGGTGTGCGCGTCCATCTGTCTGGGAAATGTGTCGTGCTGGTGTCGGTCCAGCCTCTAGATGTGGAACTATAGTGGAACAGTGGCTGCTGCAGATGTGACTGCATCTCACTTGCTTTGGCCATTTGTGTTCTGCTTGGCTGAAGTGACTGATACAATCATCTGTGATATGCACTGGCATAGCAGCCAGCTCTTCCCACCAACCGACAGAAAGAAACACAGATAGAGGACTAACGGCAGATCATGTGTTGTTCGCTCACGCTGATTTCGAATGGAGCTTGTACATTTGGGAATTGTTGGCTTTGTTTGTTGACTTTGTGTGCTCTACCCAGCTAACACGGCGCGCTCAATTGTTTCCTCGTGTGTCTTCCTTTTCGTTCCAAAAACAGCAAGAACAAATGCATTCAAGAGAACAAAAGGATATGAATAAGAGAAAGGCATTTAGCGAGCGTCCGCACACAGGCCATGGGTCCTTTGAAAGGCCCAGCCCAAAACGTCTCTGTCTCAAACCTGGCTTTAAAGTTGCTCCGTAGCTTTTGAGAACTCCTTCTCCACTTTTTTTGTGTTAATCAGCGGTGACACAGCGCTTTTCCTGGCTGTTGAGATCTCCATTCTGAGAAAGGCGAGGTGGAGGAATAACAAATGCGGGAAAGGCGGCGGGGGCGACAGCGGGCCGCTGAAAATGGCAGCTGTCAAGTGAGCTGACAGCAAAGAGAGCGAGCGGAGGCCCCCGCTGTCTGAAGACTTTGTCACATGCTGTAGATACTTCAAGGGCTACAGCGGAGATCTGGGGCGGCAAGCTTGTCAAATTGACTGAAGAGCCACCTCCCTCCTCCAGATGTGAAGCCAGGCGTGAACGTCTAGGTAAATGTAGTACAGGAAGAGTTCTTTAGTTGATTTGTAGGGCTTTTTTCCAGTGCGAGGTGGGGAGCCTGCGATGCACGGTTTGAAATATGTTACTTATTTATCATTATATGTGTTCTTATGTGTTTGATTACAAGAAACCTATTTTTCTGGACCTGGTATGATTTAGTGCTGAGCCTTGTTTGAAATGAAATATGCACAACAAAAAAGCACGAGTTGGTTGCTTTAAGGTACTGCCAATTTGTCCTCCCAGGAGGACAGATTACTTTCTTGCTTGTCCAGCTCACAAGTCCACATATACACATACTTTAGAAACTCCATGCTGGAACATTTATATAAGACTATGTAAGAAAAGAAAAATCATAACTTACTTTGCAGTGACAATGTCCAGAGTTTCTTGTAACTATATAAAAAGACTTCTTCACTGGTGAGAGACTGTTGCCCTGGATGCTATAAAGGTAACTCAGAATTTTAAACTTTTGCAGTTATCTTGCTTGACTAGCTAACCAGCAAACCAAGATCCTAATCCCAGCTGTAGTCATGCTGTGTGAGTAAAGTAAAGTGGTTTCTAAAGTCACACGTGAACACACCACAGCACACAGTGTGAACAACGTGAAATTCTCTCTCTGAATTTAACCCATTCACCAAAGGAAGCAGGGGGCTGCTATAAATGAAGGGTGCCTAGTGTGTGGGAACAGTACCTTACTCAACTCCCTCAGTAGCGCCACTGGCAGTTCAGAGATTCGATCCCACCACCTTCTGATCTCAAGGCAAACTCCCTAACCACTAGACCACCAGCTGCCCCACATGTGAATACTCTGTATTCATCAGTATATTATATGTTCATGCAAGTCCTCACTATTAGCTTGTAACTTTAAATTGCCCAAAGTTCCCCAAAACTGACAACTATATGCACACACACACTTCGTCATCCACACGGTGAGACCATCTTCTTCTGCCACTCTGTGGCCCAGTTCTGATGCTCATGTACCCATTGTAGGCATCTTCTAAGGTGGGCACTGTTCAAGATGGGAACTTTGATCAACCTACAGCTACACAGCCCCATAGACAGCAAGTGGTGATGCACTGTATGTTCTGACACTTTTCTGTCCGAGCCAACTTTAGTGTTTTCAGCAGTTTGTGCCACAGCAGTAGGATCAGACTGGCAAGGCCATCCTTGGCTCCTTCTTGTACATCAGTGAGCCCTGAGCTCTTATGATACTGTGTTCAGTTCACTGGTTCACTTGCCTGGACCACTTTTGGACTGGTCACTTACTACCTAATATATTCCCTTTTTTCATTACAGGTTTATTCACTTCGCGTTTTAGTGGTTTTAGGTAATCTGTGATCTGTGACATAATCAGCTGCCCAAAATGTTTTTTTATTGTTTTTTTTTTATAAAGGAATTTATTTATCAAGCAATGCTTTTGAACAATGCCTAGATTAACTTTTCGATCTGCTATGTTCTCACACTTTGCGCTTCTGATCATTTATAGAAAGATGCTAGCCATTACATCTTGGAGGATTGTTCAGGAAATAATGGCACAAACACGATATGAACTGTTCAGACAATTATTTTGAACTCGGCTTCAGCTAAAAAAAAAAGACATCTCTTATCTCTTACTCTTCATTAACTAACAATAAGCAGTTTTTCAGACAGTGAATAAGAATAGGCCTAGTGTACATCTTCCTTTCAATGGAGAATCTCAGATTGTTGTGCAGTCCAGGACTAGCTTTAAACCCTCGTCCCAACCCTATATGGCACTTCCTTTGAAAAACTGCCCTAGGCAAATGTAAGTAGAGCGTGTGCGTGCAGGGTGTGCTGCCGCTATTTGCTGAGCATTAAGTCACAGCTAACACCGTAGATGTGCTTCTTTGAAAGAGCGCTCTCCCTTGAGGGATTCAGTGGTGCATGGCGAGCACTAAAACTGTGAAGCGTAGCTCACTTTTCCAACACTATGTCAGAGCTTCTTTTGCATTTGACAGGTCTGAAGTAAAAGCAAGTTCCTGAAAAGAGCCTGGATTCATGCCTATGGCCGAGTGTGGGGTTGGATTTGGTTTGTGAGAAGAAGAAAAAAACATTAACACTAGTCTATGTTTATACGTCTAAGTGTTTTGCACAGTTGGGGATGTGTACACATGTGACAGTGTCAGCACCCATGTGTAGGCCTGCTACTGCAATTCAGCTGTTTACCCACAGTCAGTGCTCTTGGGAAAGAAGAGATGTTGCCTCAGAAGGGGAAACAAAACATAGCTGACATTCATCCATACAGCTCTGGACAGGAAGTTGAGCAAACAATCAGGGGGAGCAGGTGTCATTTGATGGACAAAGCTGCCAGCACAAGGCTGCTTGTCAGGGGTGTAAATAGAGAGATGAGAGCGTGAGAGAGAGAGAGAGAGAGAGAGAGAGAGAGAGAGAGAGAGAGAGAGAGAGAGAGAGAGAGAGAGAGAG
>JBBJLR010000042.1:10933427-10944155 GCA_037577145.1 Brachypetersius gabonensis | reverse complement strand
ACACACACACACACACACACACACAGGAAGGGATCCTTAATGAAATCTCTGATGAGGAAATACACACTCCAGGGCTTGTTTTACGGGATCGTTGCTGCTGTGAAAGGACAGGATGTGGACCAAATCCTTCTCGCTGACAGAGAGTTGGAACCGATGCAAGTGAATGATTTCTATACGACTAAACTGGTCTGTTAGTTGCGTGAGCTCCTGCGCGGCCCTGGGTGAGAGATCCAGACCCTGGGGGCTGCCTGCTGTCCCCACCTTTACTGAAACTATAGTTGTGTTTGGGAGGGCATGCCGCTGCTGTTGTGCAAACTGTCGTTATTCGTGACGAGTGTGTCGGTTTGTGTCCGACATCCTGTGCGAGGTGGAGCGAGCTCCTCTAACTCGGACAGATGTTGGGTGTGGGCTGCAACCAGCTCGACTTCAGAAACCGCCCAACATCTGTCCGCGCATGCTCATTAGAGCGGCTCCAACTTCAGCAGAACAGCTGAGGGAGCTTCACTCCTCCAAAGAAGAGGAAGAAGAAGGGGAATGTGAAGAAAGACTCAGTGACGTCATGTGAATGAAGGAGCGTATAAGTTTACAACTTCTCGGAGCTGGAGCTGGACATGCTGCTGGAGCCCGCGGTGGTGTTTTTGTTGGTGTTCTTGTTGGTGTTCTTGTTGTTCTCCACTCCTCGTCCTCTCTTCTCCCGCAGTTGACGCCGCACTCCAGTGGAGCTCTTATTTATCCGTGCTGTTCCTACTGAAGGTCTACCACTACGGTACTAACTCTGTCAGAACTTTCTAATGTCGAGAGAAACTTCCAGCGTGAGGAAACAGCTGGCCGGGGCGGCCGCGGCGGTTCTGCTGCTCGGATTAATCTCCTGCTCCCTGGCGGAGGACGCGTCCTGTCACGGAGCCTTCGACCTCTACTTCGTGTTGGACAGGTCAGTAGTCTCGTCCTGTAGTGTCTACTGCCCTCTACACCTGCACAAAACATGCCCACTTAGAGGACAAGGGGTGGGTCCATTGTCTTTAGAGAAAGCCCAATCTTCTCTTAAGAGTAACCCCAGTCCAGGCTCCTCAGCTCCACTGCAGTATCTGTAACTTTTCATGCCTTTTCCGCTCCTTTCTCTTGGCCCTAAGTCAGCCTCGGTCATGTCCATTAAGGCCTTGTAAAAGCAACGGTGCAGATTCACTGTATGTGGTTCATGCTTCCCCCACCAGACTGCAAGCTGTTATGTGATCATGCTTGTTTGGGTTCCCTTCATCTCTTATCTCCGCATCTCTAAGAAGGGATCTCTCATGAGGCCTGCTGGAAGTCCTAACAGCAGAATAATCACAAGGAAGAGATTCTATCTGAAATGAAACTTGTTCAGGCCTATTTTCAAGAGCTCTGTTTTCCAAATGTAACATTGGAAAGGGCCGCTTAGACGCTGTGCATATACAGTAGGGCCATAAGTACTAATGCCCTCGGCTTTTGACTAGACTCATTGACCTTGGGTAAGACAAGGGGGAGAAGGAAATGCATAAAAGATGATTTTCTAATGATCTCGCTCTCAGGTTTTATGTTCTCAGCACATACAGTGGACTGTAATTATTAGTTCAATTACTGTGTAGCCATTAGACCAAGGGCACATTTTACTTTACTTGCTTAAGATACTTTTGCGCTGAGGTTAATGCCACAGGCCCAGGATGGCCAGTGCCAGTGTAATTCGATTTGAAGTCCTCCCATAAAACGCACACTTCCTTAATCATATACTTGAATATGACATTACGCTGGTTTCGCGAAATCATCAAAATGATGTGATGATCAGTGAATCCCGGGGGTCATAGATACAGCCGCGTGTTACGATACCGCATTATTCATAACACAACTTCTCATTTAGTGCCACATTTCCTGTGTGTTGTTTCTGTCTAACTACGTGCAGCTGAAAGCTGGCTAAGTCAGCAAGCGCATAGCTTCAGATAACCACATCAGATGCACTGTATTTGGCCTTAGGAAGTTTGTAATTATACCAAGCTGCTTGATGGCCTTGCTTTGCTGACGTTGTTTTATTTTTATTACAGATCTGGAAGCGTTGCGGAAGATTGGAATCAGATCTATGACTTTGTGAAAAATCTTGTGGACCGTTTCGTAAGGTAAACTGGCTTTTCTCTCTTCCATAGGAAGGTCGTTTTTCCCACGAAATGACCAAGCTTGCAAACTTGTTGAAGATTTCAGTGTCACAGGCTTTTGTTCTGACAGGCTCCACACCAAGCACAAAATTCAGCTCGGCTTAGTTAGCCCACACATCCGGCTTGAAAAGGATTCTGGAAAGGAAGGAGAGAAGAAAAAAAAAAAGAGAATGAAAAAAAGGACTAGGAATAAACAAAAAATAAAAAAAAGGGCCCGATGAATGTTGAACTTATGTAACGTTGACTCAATGTATGTGCCAGTACAGACGGTAGCGACCTAGCCAGAAGAAAGCAGTCTGCTTGAGAAAATAGCAAAGGGAGCAGGTGGGAGTGGGTGGTAGGGAGGCTCAGTCTTCTGGGCTGTGAGAATGGCCATTTGCACTGAAACCTTCCAACACCACACTTATCCCTCACACATAATGGGAGAAGAAGCAGCGAATGTACTTTAAGGCACGGCGTGCGGGAAGACCAGTACAGTCTGCTGTTGACTTTGACGCTCTTCTGTTGCGCCATGTGGAATCTGCTGGCCCTTTTCCTGTTCTTGCTCTCTCTTGCCGTTTCGCGGGCCTTTGTTCAGTGTTGGATGGACCAGCTGTATCAAACATTAATTAAAATCATTAGCTCGAGGAGATTTGAGAGGAGATCCCTAGTTGCTTCAGTATTGTGCAGCAGAAGGCCTAGCAGTTCTGCCCTGAGAGCAGATGTGACTGCCTAAGTCTGAACCTGATGACGTTGGAAATGAATTTGCTCTCCGCTGCGGAGTTTACAGTACCTTGGCCATATCTGCTCAAGCTTGGTGTCTGTTCTTTAGTTCTTGTGCAGCCTGATCACAGAGTGAAGCGTTCAGTTTGAAATACTGCAGTATTGATTTCTGGTTTGATTTTTTTTTTTAACTGACAAGAGTTTGGCTGCCTGTACTGTAGACATTTGCACATTTGGCTGCATTTTCCTGAATGTCTCATGTGGGGGACGATTGCGGGTTGGACGTGTCATCGAAGTGTGAAAAAGCAGCACCTCTCCTTATGCTCAGAGTCCTGAGACCT
The DNA here is from genome assembly GCA_037577145.1 of Brachypetersius gabonensis. Lineage (NCBI taxonomy): Eukaryota > Metazoa > Chordata > Actinopteri > Characiformes > Alestidae > Brachypetersius > Brachypetersius gabonensis. The sequence continues at coordinate 10,940,950 of JBBJLR010000042.1, read as the reverse complement.
GATTCGCTGTGAGGCCAGAAAACCCAACATGTTTCTGTGCCGTGTCAGATTTTGTAACAGAAGGTCATGATGAAGACCAACTGCTTGATTGAAATATAGTTCAGCATAATTGATAATCAGCATGTGAGGAACCACACAAGGCAAGAAGAGAAGCGATACCAAACCACGGGTCCTCATTATGTCTTGGGCTATTGTTGTTTTCTGGGCCTGTGCTCAAGCCCCGCCTGTACCTGTAGACTTAAGGGAACTTCAGCGCATAAATCTGTTTGCGGAGGACTGAATACATTAAACTATTACGCCATTAATCTGTGGGCGAATTCTGTTGCTGGCTACTTGCGTTTTATGAATTTTATATTCTTCGTGAGGCGACAGGTATAAAACTGCGGCCAGCGACAGGATGTTTCTGCTGTGTATCGGATGAATCATGCTGTAGACAACCTGTTTCCTGTCCCAATGTTAATTAATCACTTCCTTCCTCCTCACAGTAGGGAATTTTTACAACAAGTCACACGCTTTTGTTGAGTGGCCATACTGGGCATCTTACTCATAGCTTAACTCTGTTGTTTACAGATGACATACATAGATGCTCAAGCTGTCCTTGTGTTTTGCTTCTTCAGACTTGTCTGACAGACATTTTTAGACATGCTAATTAAATCACTGAACCCTGGTTTTAGCGACATCACAAATTTTCTGTGATTTACGTTGTATGTATGTAGTTTTTAAATATACCAAATCACTCACCAGTCACTGCGACCCACACATGGAAATTAGCCTACAAAGCATTCTGTTTTGCATTCACTGGTTTTGTGATACATGCACTATGTGGCCATAAGTATGTGGATACCCCTTGTACTGATTTAGTTTAGGTTTCAGCCGCATCTATTGCTAACAGTTGTGTAAAATCACACACATTGACTTGCAATCTCCATAGACAAACTGTGGCAGCAGAATGGGTCATACTAAAGGGGTCCTTTACTTTCGAGGTGGCACTGTCATGGGATACCACCTTTGCCACAAGTCAGTTTGTTAAATCTGTGCTGTAAGTGCTATTATTATAAAACAATCATCTAGGAGCAATAATACAACAGGTAAAATGAGGATCACCTCAACATTATCACCTGATCAGACTCCTATAGAAATCTATTTACTTCTAAAATTGGTGATGTCTTCGGTAGGCCTACTTATTTTACCCACTGTAGCTCAACCAAGAAGCAGGAGATGGCACAAATTCACTGATCTAGACCATGCAGACTTAGTTTTTAGTGACACAACAAGATCTTAACATGGACTTACCTTCCTGAGTCCTGTTTGAAAAGCCTTCCAGGAACCGCTTCATGAAACAGCTTGAAAGAATGAAACAGCGTGTAAAGGTGCATAATGGCAAATGTGACCTACTTTCTAAAATAACTATAATAGAAGATAGTTTGATTAGCTTGTTTCTACAAATTTGTTTGTTAGTGTGAAATATATGACCTATAATTTTTTAGTGGTGTAGTGATGTGGAGTGGTGTGAAGCAGGCCACGGCTGGAGTGATGGATCTGGAAATCTGACAAATATGGGTTTATCATAGTCCCAGCTGTAAAGTTTGGTAGAGGAGGGATAATGTTCTGCTACTCTTCTGGGCAGTGCTTCTTAGTTTTATTGAAGGATGATGTTAGTGCTGAAACATATAATGACATGTAAGGCAGTTTTATGTCTTTTGCGTTTGTGGCAACACTTTCGAAAGGCCGTTTCCTGTTATAGCATGACTGTGGCCCTGTGAGCAAAGCAGTGTTCATAAACACGTGGTGTGGCGAGTCTGGTGTGGAGGACCTCCACTGGCTTGCTCAGAGCCCAAATGAACACTTTTTGGAACATTGATTGCGAGCGAGGCCTTCTCCAATTTCAGTCCGCAAAAAAGCTGCTTTGACTGAATGTACACGAATCCACATAGACACACTCCAAAATCCTTCTTAGAAATTGTGAAGCTTTTTCAGTTGTAAAAGAGCAGTCAACTCAACATTAAAGCCCATACACTATATGGACAAAATTATTGGGACACACCTGTTTTTCAGGGTTTGGACCAGGCCCCTTTCTCCCAGTGTAGGGCAATCTGAATGCCTCAGCACACCACAATATTTTGGGAAGGCTGTTTGCTATTCCAACATGACTGTGCCCCAGTGCACAGTCCACAAAGACATGCTTTAATGTGTTCAGTGTGGAGGAACTTGACTGGCCCGTACAGAGCCCTGACCTCAACCCCAGCCAGCACCTTTGGGTGGAACATAACATGTATGGGCACAAATTCCCACAGAAACTCCAAAATCATGTGGAAGACCTTCCAAGAAGAGTGGAAGCTGTTAAATACTTCAGTTCATATAGTGACGTTTTGAAAGAGATGGCCTACCACCCCACATAGACATGACAGTCAGGTATTCGCATACTTTTGGTCATGGAGTAATGTGTACATTTGTTTAGTCTACAGTGAGCTCCACTCTTAATGCTATGGAGTGCTTCAGAATGCATTGCTTTTTGAATGAAGCCCAGAACAGGACCGACAGTCAAAGCAACCAACATTTACTCATACTGGTTTTAAGACTTAAGCAGTCTTGTTTACATCTTATGAAGATAGGCAATGTAGAAATGAATTAAAACTGTTCTTGGTACCTACACCAAAAAGCAAACCTTATAAAAATTAATATATGAAGTATGTACTCATATGTGAAGCCTTTTCTATGCTTATTTATTTCAAGCACAAGTGAAACACATGCCAGGATTTGTTACTATTAATATGTAATGATATGTAATTAATAAGTTGTTTTTGTTTGTTTTTAGCCCCAAAATGAAGGTTTCCTTCATTGTTTTCTCATCAAGAGCAGACCTCATTATGCCACTAACCGGAGACAGGTACTCTTTATTAGTTATATTCTGTATTTGTCTATGTAGACAGTGTACGAACTGTGGATGTTATACAAACCCATATAGACCTGTGGAGTCCAAAGATTATAAATTATAAAAGTGCTGTTCTGTTTATTAATATATGGCCAAATAGGACATCCAGAAAGTTACTATCGCACAATTCAATAAATCATGGAGAATGAATCAATTTAAAGAGGTGGTTCAACCAAACACTCTACTATTGACAGTGTGACAAATCACGTCATTTATAGTTTGCGGCTTTACTTTCCTGTTCCCTTGACACAGCAAGCAGTGGATATCATGGTGTGAAAAATACAAATACAGAAATATTAAAATGTGATCTTAATCATTTCAGAACAAGGATACAGGAAGGCTTACAGAAACTGAGTGAGGTCAAAACTGCAGGGGAAACCTTCATGCACGAAGGGATTAAAATGGTAAATGAAAATATTCTTCACTTCTTGTGCTCATGAATGATTGACCGCATGCATGTATAAATGCTGCACACAAGGGTTTGCAAATAGCAGTGTGCAGTTCTTTCAGAAGAGAATGGTGTGTAATTGTCTAGCAAACAAAGAGGATTAGTCAACAGGGCCAATTGAGCAAGCAAGGAATCTACTTAACCACTGACATGATCTCTTCTCATACATATCCTCCAGTGAAGTGGTGTAATTTTAGAATGTTTCACTAAAGCTATCCTATCTGAATGTGAACGCATGGCTTAAGTTGCCAGCGGTAGAAGTGGATGTGAGCATGATGCGGTTGTGGCTTTTATTACAGAAATGCCTTCATTGACCCATGTTCAGCATCCTGACTCTGAAGCCCTTGAGCTTGTGATGGTTGTGTTGAATGCATACCTTAACTCTTTGTATTTTCAACTGCAGGCAAATGAGCAAATGAAAGAACAAACCCAACGGTCCTCCAGCATCATTGTTGCGTTAACAGATGGAGAGCTTGATGTATACATCCATGAACTCACTACTGAGGAGGTGAATACTTTCCAGCTGATTAAGGCTTATTGGACATTATTTTACACCATTGATCTCAACAAAGAGATGGATATGGAGAAGAATATGGAGATGTGAATCTTATATCTGCCAATGTTTCAGCTGTATTTGAGCAAACTAAAATCTAAACATGTAAAAGCAGAATGTGCCACGTAATAATAATCAATATTAAACACATTAAAAGTGGGTCATTCAAAACATATTCCAAATTATTTACATACTAAAATTATGTAATTGTTTTTTAGTATTGATTGACAGAATTGTATGGCTGTATTGGATCCTTTTTAACTTGTGTTCAGCATTAAACCAATTAAGAAAGTTGCTTTGGCATCTAAAACAGATCGTCCTGGGACACAGCAACTGTTGATCTGGAATCATTGATAAAGATTTTTGTTTTAATGTTTTACTTTCAGGCTAACACAGCAAGAAAATATGGGGCTCGAGTATATTGTGTAGGTGTTAAGGACTTTAACAAGGATCAGGTGAGTGAAATGGCACAGATTTTTCTACAATTTAAGGTGATGTTATTTAATACTGGGCCTAATGGATGCCATTACATTTAGCCACAGTCTTAGTCACAATGTAAGTGCGTAGCATGTAGTGATACTTGTAAACACTTGTGGCAAGTTTACATCATTTGTCTTTGGTTTTTGTTTCCTTTTAGAATGGGCATTATTGAAAACAAACAAGCAACTGAACAACTTCCTATAAGTTATTCCTCTGAGAAAATTCATTTTAAAAAGTCATAAACTTTACTCCTTCGATTTTAAATGTGTTCTGCTGGGAAGTAACATTTGCAAACATACTTAACTTTAATCATTTTCCTTTGTTTCTGTGCCTGAAATGCCTGAAAAACCAAGATCGTAAAGAGGAAGTGGTCAGTAGTTTTGGCTGTTTTGGTTTATTCCTGGCCGTAAATTTGTCTTTTGTGTTCCTTTCAACAGCTAGCTGAGGTGGCTGACACTGCAGAGCAGGTGTTTCCAGTCGAAGATGGCTTCCAGGCGCTCAAAGGAATTGTTAATTCGGTAAACCATTCTTTTTTCTTCTTTTATCATTTTGTGTTTATGCAGCAGTTATTTTTCTGTTGCAAACTGAAGCGAAAGTAATGGAGAACTATGTTCCAGTACCACAGCCAAACTTGTCCAGAGGCTATTTTTTTACTCAGCGTCCTTTAATGATGACCAGGCTTCTATAAACAGTATAACCAGGTCACAGGGACCCGTGCGCCTGCTTGGTATTTATGCAGAACTGCCAAAGTTGCTTCTTGCATCTCAGGTTTTCCACCCACTTTGTTTTGTGAATGTTTATGCCTGTTGAGCTTCACTTAAACAAAAAATTGGTGTGATAGTTTCTCCCATAGAGCTGTTACATGAGTAATGGTAAGATGACTGATAGACTGACGTGCTGTGATTTGAGAACATCCAGCACCCCTGAGGTCCACAATGTTTAGGCGTGCCATGTTGTGTCAGAAGAGACTGATTTTGGAGAAATATATCTGTAGTCCTGACAGGCATGCAGTGATCAAGACAGCATTTTCTCATAATTGATTTGAAATTTTTGAAACATTTGGTTTTCAAGCAAATGTTTTTGTCCAGAGAAGAGTGAAAACAAAAGCAAAAAAAAATCATCTCATTACTGACTGAGCCTATTTGGCCAAATGGAGATTCAGGCCTAGCAAAACATAGGCATTCTCCAGTGATTAGTAATCCTAGAGGCTGGACTAGTTGGCCTCATGTCGCTCTCTGCTCAGATTTCCAGGATTTGAGATCATCTGTGCAGCTTTGCATTGACGGCCTAAAGTAGATTTGGGAGAGATTTCTGCAAAGGCACAAAAAATGAAGAAAGCAACTTTTTTTTCTCTCTCTCATAAAGTCAAATAGTGTTGGACCACCACTGAGCAGTGTCTGAATTGAGCATGCTTTCTTTTTTTTTGTGCTCTGTAAAATGCCACCTCAAGTCAGATATTACCATATTAATGTACAGCACTTTTTGGTAAATTTCCTCTTTTTTATGTAGTAATCACACTAAATGGTTTCAGATCCTTGTACAAAGTGGGAGAATGGGGAAGATAAAACAAAGAACCTTCAAACAGTTTTGACATAAACATTTATTGCAGGAACAAAAAAATAATTTAAATGAACTAGTTATTAGCAAGAACTGTAACCAAATGCCTCCAGTGGCTGGAGATCAGTCTGTTCTTTGCCAAATTGCTTTAGTCCTGCTATAAGTGAGGACCTCAGAGCATGAACTGCCCGTTTAAGGTCTTGCTACAGCATCTCAATGAAGCTAAATTCTCAACTTTGACTTGGCCACTCCAAGACTTTAGTTTCATTTGATCCATTCAGCGATGTGCTTGGTCTTGTGCTTTGGATCATTGTCTTACTGCATTAATCCCTTGTGCTTAAGCCTAATCTCAAACTGACACCTGGACATTGTTCAGCAGGATTTTCTCTTAGAGAGAATCAATTATGGCAGGTTGCAAAGCACACCACCACCATGTTGACTGTAGGGTTTATGTTTTTGTGTGGAGTCTTAGCTTTACGCCAGTTTTAATGGAACCTCTGTTTTCCAAAATGTTCCACTTCTGACTCATCAGCTCACACAACATTGTTACAAACATCTTACGTTTACATTCAATGTAAATTCAACCACATTTCCATAAAAATAAAAATAAAATGTTGGTACTCTACAGAGAACACAAAGAAAGTGCAGCTGTGGATGGTAAAATATCGCTGTACTCAGAGATGGGAGGTTTGAAAGAAGCCAGTTTCCTTGCTGCTGATAGGCTCTTGTCTTTTGACGCAGCTGCAGTCCAGAATTTCGGGTGTTCTCGTGTTTTTCATTTTGTTCTTCTTAAAAACTGGTATATTTATTACTGTAAATGAAATTAAATTATTACTGTATTTACCTGCTTATACAAAGAAAATGACAGTGTATACTAAAGAAAACATCCGTGCATGAATTACAGTCTGGTCTATACAGGGGTAACATTGTATTGACATTCTAGCAGTTCAGTAAACTGTACAGTACAAATACAGGTTAACCATTACATTTTCTTTCAGGGTAATGTATTAAGCTGAGTTACAATTAAAGAGTTTTGGGAGCATAGTTGGGGGGATATTTAAGGTTTACACTGTAAAAATAGGCATTTTAAACATTTTATTTTACCACATCACAACATCGCAGTTTTTCACTATGTGCAGGTTTAAGTTACGTTTATGTTTAAGTGACATTTTGATTTGTATAAGTATTAGTCACATAAGTGATATACATATGCCATATAAACATGTATTTAATTTATAAGTTAAATAATGAGAACTAATTACATTTAAATGCAGCCTCTTTATTCTCCATATAGAAGCATCTAATTTCAACACAGGTTTGTCTTTTAGATGTTTTTATGCACAGCGTGTTCACACTAAACAATGGATGCAATTTAGTAAATTATATTTCAGTTTTAACTAGTGGTGGGCCGTTATTGGTGTTAACGTTCTGCGTTAAGGTGAGACTCTTATCGGGCGATAAAAAAAAAAATCGCCGATAATCTATTCACAAAGTTGGGTTGGGAGCTGGGTCTATACTACGCAAGCTATGATGACTTTCACCTTGATATTTTA
>JBBJLR010000042.1:10909200-10921657 GCA_037577145.1 Brachypetersius gabonensis | reverse complement strand
CATATGTGTGTGAGTGTGTGAGTGAGATTACCTATGTGAATGGATGTATGCACTGGAAATATATTAAATAGCATGTCAAAATGTTTGCTCTAGCTGTAACTTTTACAGCAAATGACCCAGCTAAATAAATTAAATGAAAAGTCACTGAAATGATTTCTGTCTTTTATCAGTCAGATGGATCAGTGGTAGGCATCGTAATCCTGGTGCTGTTGCTGCTTGCGGCTCTGGCTCTGATGTGGTGGTTCTGGCCTCTCTGCTGCACTGTGGTGAGTGTCTCCACGAACATCATTCTTCTATATACAACCATCCAAACTCCACCACATCACTTCCTTCCTGCTCACACTTCATTACGTACTTTTGTTTGTGTTTATTTGATGTCTGCTAGTTTCAACACCTATTGTATTTCTTACTGCAAATTCACTTTCGGTACCGAGATCTGATCAGCGCTCTTCCAAATGAGCGTTTGTCTACCGATGTTCTTCCAGAAGTGAGATACTGCAGCTAGTTAGACCAGGGTGAGTTTTGGCCCTTGGGGAGTAAAGGGAAGTCTTGCATCTGAAGCTTATACGTAGTACAAATGTGGCCACACAAACTGTTTGACTTCAGAGATATGCAGGGAGGCGGGGCAGTACAAAAGCAAGCGACTTTGCCACATCCTGCACTTTTCTTTGATAAAGTCAAACAAAGTTCAGAACAAGGCTGTTTTAGCTGTAACACTGCAATAAACCCTGTTCTGCAACAGTTCTCAGAAACGGTGCACTTCCCTGCGAAGTTGTTAGACCATGTTTATATCCATGGTTCAGTTCTCTTGGACCAGATCGAATCCACAAATGGTACACTGTTGAATTTTAGTCTTGGTTCGCTTAGGGTTCATACTGACATATGTAACATCAAATCAAAAGATGTAAATTGACAAAAAGTCACTAGTGATAAAATATCCTTTAAAATATCCTTGTAAATCTTGGACCATTAGTATTTTGTCCATTTGATTTGTGTATACCTTCCAGCCCATATTTTGATACATTTTGATACACTAGACTGGGGGCAGTAGTCAGTCAATGAATGTGTAGCTATATACAATTACAATTACAATCGATGTTATTCTGAGTGAAATTAAGGACACATTCTTTATGAGACTTCTCCGGGAAGGACCGATGCCCTCATTTGAATGTTACTTCTTCAAACAAACTGCACTGACAGAGCAATAACACCAGGATTTCTGTTAATCTAACCCAACCTTAAAACTGTGGATGCTCAAAAAGGAAGTATAACTGTATATTTCCTGTACTTATTCAATTAATGACATCATTTTTGACATAAGGCTGGGTTCACTTTACGTTTTTGGTTCTTATAAAACATTTTGCATGTGCAAAAGCACCCATAGCCGATTTGTTATCATGGCAAATAGTGTGCAATAATGAGATCGCCACTGAGCTGCCAGTGCTCCTGTTTGTTGTACTTCAAGGATGTTTTAAGGAGTGCACTGTTGAAGTGCAAAATTAGAAGAGAAGACTGTTCAAATGAACAGCCAGAGACTAACTCAAAGTGACCCGAAACATGCCAGGGTGGAAGCCACAGTTACTATAAAAATGGGTACCTCACTGACAGCATGTGAGGAGACAAAATTGCACCCTCTTTTCATTTCTTTGGTTTGAAAAACTACTGTTTGAAATCAGTGTTTATTAAAATCCAACTAATTTAATTTCAGAAGTATGAAAAGTTAGTCTTGTGCAGCTGCACAGCTTTCAAATAATTAGCGTAAAGCTTCAAAGCTGGAAAACACGTGACAGTTTAGATACATCCAGAGTAATGAAGCTGTAGATGAATCTGAAATAACTCGGAAAGCTATATTTAGTATTTAAATCTAAACAGTTGTAATTTTATATAAATGGACACATATTACAATGAAAAGTGTTTTGTACATTGTTTTGGACAGTACTGTGAATCTCAGCACAATTTTTCTTCTGTTCTGCAGTTGTCTTTTTTTTATTATTCTTTTTAACAGCTAGGCGATCCGGTTTTATATTTTAATGGTATTGTAGAGAGCCAAATTTTAATATGAAGGCTATGGGAAGTTTGTCTGGTTACATTTGTTTGCGAAAGAATGTGTGATGGTGGATGGGCAGCCTGATCTTTGCTTAGTTTGTCCATGAACGTTTGTGTAGTTAACTGAAGTGATTTAAAGTGGCAGGTTGTAGTAACTCAAGCATAAACTGCTGCAGGTTTTGCACACACACTTCTTAATAAAACTGGCCCATAATATGCTGTACTATCAAATATATCGAATAATCAATTACAGATTTAGAATTGCATTTATTTTCTACATCCACAGGTTCTGTTTTTCCTGCTTTTTTCGATGTCAGAATATGGGAAATCATAGAAGAAATGAATCATCTATAAAATCTCCATCATAAACTCAAAAAGTCATAAATACAATTCTGATTACAAAAGTTTTGAATCTGCACTTTCCACAGAATTTCACCACTTGTTTCAATGAGCTACGAGTGAGAAATATTAATATCAAATGGCACTGTGCTTTTGTTTACATCGGCACTAACTAGGACTCCTAAGTGCTGTCCTCATTAATATGATAATCTATATACAAATGGTCTGTTTTGAAAGTCCGAAACTCATTGGGAATTTTACTCACACTTTTAAATGAAAGAAAAGCAGCAACACTTCAGAGGCTTAACCAGCGGAACGATATACAGATGGCGTGCTTAGAAAAAGTCTACGCTTCTGGAAGCTGGCAAGAGGAGCTAGAGTGATCTGCGTCGCGGCGGCCCCCAAAATGATATGCGCCACCTCTCTTTGAGAACCTGGCGGGAGCTCGTCCAGGATGAGATGGAAGCATATTTTGGAAAACCAACAAAGGCATTAAAATGTAAACCCCCTGCAGCATGTCTGGACCAGACCCTGCTTGTCTTGGTAGAAGAGCTGCTGCCTCTCTCCATCAGGGACCTCCGGCAAAAGAGAAGGGCCATGTGTGCTTTGTTAATATTTAAACTCGCCCATGCCAGTTTTTCAGCAGTTAGATATATTCAGCAGCACAGAGCCACCCCCCCGCCTCCTCCCATTTCCTTTTCTCCTGCCTAGATTCACTGCACTGCAGGGATGGAGGTCACTGTGAATGTGACCTGCTGAGATGTTGCAAGTTAAGCTTGATTTTGAGACTGGACAGGGCCAAATAATGTTCTTTGTGCAAAGCCGATATTTTTTTCACGGCTCATTGCAGGGCGTTACATACAAACTAGGGTCTAACTAGTCGGTCCAACTGATTTTTGAAAATGACAGAAGATACTGTTGATACGTATTTGGTTTCTGTTTAAGAAATTTGAGAAGAGAACTGACAAAGATATTTGATAGTTCATAGTTTAGAGTAAACTGGCAGTCTTTAACTAAAACCAGTTTTTTGACTGTAGTTAAAAGGTTAGTTGGTCTTTTATAATTATATGGAAATGTTGAAATTGGTCAGGCTGTTATATAAAACTACACTACTGTGTGTTTATTTTTCCATATACCTGTAATTCCTCCTGGACTTGCTAAGATGTTTTCTCATAAATAGGTTAATTTCATGTTAATAGAACGACATTTTAATTTGCAAATATGCTACCTGCCACTTATCCGTGATCACTTTAAGCTGGGAAACAGCTTGACACAACATGGTGCATGGAGAGGAGAAACAGGACAGATTATAAACTCCAATTGGACAATTATCCCAAAGCCATATGGGGATGTTGTCCCGGCAGCATCCAATTGGTTGGTTCTCCAGCGGTGGCTTTTAGCCGCTCAGGCGAGTGTCAGATGGCTAAGTATTCAGTTGGTTTTGCATTTAATTACAGTACTACTTTATATTTGTTTTCTGTGCCACATCTGTCCGTCAGGTAGTTTGAAGGGCTAACAGCCCAGCATGTCATTTGTGTAATGCCTTATTTATCCCACAATATGTCGGGGAAATATAAATCTGCTGCTTAATTACTCAATAAAACAGCTAATCCTTTAGCCGAAGGTTCTCCCTAAAAATATGTTAATCATTGCAATGCGTGGCCCCCTCTGACAGGCGTTCATGGATTTGCCAACAGTCATTTATGAGTCAAAGAGCAATTAATTAACTCTAATTGATCATTTTCCATTATTATAATGACAACAGTGGTGTAATGGTATCAATGTGCTTTAATGTGAATAAAACAGCTGTTCGACCTATGATATGCGATAATTACGAAGCGTTTTTCCAAAAACTAATTTCCTAAATGCATAACCTGCAAGCAGTGGCCTATCCATCTTTCTTGAGTAATTGAGCAAGGCCTGCTCCTTGCTTTGGAGTGCCTATGCAAGGAAAAGAGTTAAAAGCATGACTCTTCGCTGCAGGGTAGTTTCCAGATGCTGTTTAGCCATGAGAAAGCTGACCTAGTTCTTGGATGTCTGCAGTTATTATTGTCATTTTGCTATACTTATTATTGTTTACATGATTAATTATGTAATTATGCAGTAAATTCACAGTGCATGTAGGTTTTAATCTATACTTCAGACTTTTTCCAGTTTGTTACTATGTCCAAGAATAGCAGAAAACGTTCAGAACGTATTTTTCTTACTGCACAGTAACTCATAATTTAACTAATAATAAAATGAGGTAAACAGACCAAAAATGTATTTTTAACCACATTTAACCTCATTTCAGCATTTAACCTCCTGTTCGACTATAAAAGATGCGATTAAGCCCTGGCGATTCTGCTACTTAGTCAAAAAGGGCTTCATCCTTTTACTAAGTCAACTGAAAGTCTGTTGAAACACACACACACACACACACACACACACCCTATAGTTGTTATCTTGGAGTTTGAGTGTGAAATGTAAGTGTTCTGCTTAGACAGTTGAAGTATAGTTAGTAGAAGTATGGGCTGAAATGGGCTGTAACTATCTTAAGAGATGGGATTGATCACAGAATTAATGGTGTTATTAAGTCAGGGTGAATCTTAACCAAATATCTGTTATCAGATCTTTCCTCCTGAGACTTGTAGTCTCAGTTAGTTGAAGTTTTCACATACATTGGTCCTTTTTAATTCCTTTTTTTGTCACTGTGTCTTTAAGACTGATCAACACTGATCAGCATAGAAAGCATTAAAACCACCTGTCTAATATAGTCCTTCTTTCTGGCACCAAAACGACATCTGAAGGTGTGTTGAGGTATCTGGCACCAATCTGTGTTGGACTGTGTATTCTGATGACTTTCTGTCATGGCCAGCATTAACTACATTACCTGCAGCTCGTCTGTGGGATTGGACCAGTTGGGCTAGTCTTCACTTATCATGATGCTTTTGCCCACAGACGAGTTGCCCTTCCGTGGAAGGTAATCATTAGCCATGGTGGTTTATTCTGCCGGAGTCTACGCAAGCAGAACAAAATCACATAATGTAAAGCACAGCTGAGTTTTAAAGGATCTAGAACCTTTTAAATCAAGAAAATTGGAGATATTAGTTAATTTATTACAGTAACTGAGACAGCTACCATTTTGCCAATAGAAAATTCCCAAAATTATTTTCAAAATCCCATGACATTAACTTACTTTTGACCATTTAGTGTAACTTAAAAGAATGTGAACTGACCCTCTCAGCTCTCTCCTTGTTGGACATTTCATTCCACTTTTTGTTGGTACCAATCCCTGTATACCAAGAGCACCCCACAAGAACTACCATTTTGGAGATCTGACCTTTTTATTTGCTCTAATTTTTGCTGCTTCCAACACATCGACTTTAAGAATTGATTGTTCAGTTAATGCCTGTTATATGCCACCACTTGAATGGTGCCATTATAATGAGGTGATTAGTGTTATTCACCACACTTTGTGATTTTAGTGATGTGGCTCATTGGTAAACGTACTTGGGCTCTGTTCTGATTGACACTTCTTGTATCGTAGGTCATTCAAAAAGCAGTCTGGGCTGAAACTTCCTTTATAACCTCAACATAAACTGTGAAGTGGCAGTCTGAGTAGACAGTTATGTGAAAAGACATTGGTTAGCGGAATGTCACAGAAACCACAAATCCACATTATAGGCTACATGGACTGGGGAGTGAAATTAGCATTTCGAAACTTTAACAATGTTTATATGCCTTTCATACCTCCCTTATGGTTCAGCAGTTCAGCTCTGGAGCCAGTGCCTACCTCACACATTCACAAAAGTGAGGGCTTGTTGTTGAGAGGGGAGTAATTTGCTAAAAGTCACTTCTTGCCATGACATAAACACTGTCCCAAACCTTGCTGCAAAAGACCTTTTTTCCTGTTCATTCTGACAGGATGTGTGTGTGCGCGCGCTCATACACACAAGACTCTCTGTTCCACTGGGACGTGGCACGCCTCTTCCAGACGGGGTCTGGAGCGCAGCCTGAGCCTCCCTTCCGCATATCATTGGAGCTAATTAACTCCTTAGGACTTATGATTGGGGATTGCTAGGGAGCGCTGAACCTCATCCAATTAATTAAGAGATAAATGGGCTGCCATGCTCACCCCAAAGACACCCCTGTCAACAAGTTGATTTTGAGCTTTTCTTTATTTTGCACTAGGGGCTCACTATGTTGGTTTACAAGCAGAGCCCTGTAATCAACTGTGCCGGGAGGTGCCAGGCTCCAGTTGTTCAATTGTAAATCTTCTCCTCAGAGTCCGTGCACATAAAGCAAGAAACAAGATTTTTGCTCCTTACTGAAGGTAATCATTAGCCATGATGGTTTATTCTGCAGGAGTCTATGCAAACAGAACAAAATCACATCATGTAAAGCACAGCTGAGTTTTAAAGGATATAGAACCATTTAAATAAAAAAAAAATTGGAGATATTAGTTAATTTATTACAGTAACTGAGCCAGCTACCATTTTGCCAATAGAAAATTCCCAAAATTACTTTCAGAATCCCATGACATTAACTTACTTTTGACCATTTAGTGTAACGTTAATGAATGTGGACAACCGACGCTCTCAGCTCTCTGTTTTTGAAGGTTTATTCGGACAAGAAGCCCCGACTCACTATAGCGTTCGAATTCCAAAGGTTTGATTTGGGGTGAGGTCTGGTCCCTGTGCAGACCCCTGGAATTCCTCCATCCCAAACTCACTGTCTTTATGGACCTGACTTGGTTTGCATGGGCACAGTCATGCAGGAAAGGACTTTTACTAAACTTGCCAAATGGTTGAAAGCATATAATTGTTTAAGTCTGTATGTTGTAGAATTACCATAAACCCTGGAACTAGCGAGCCGAGGCCAAGGTCCGTTATCCTTCCTCAACCAAACTTTACTGTTGCCACTATGCATTCCAAGAGATTGTATTCTCCTGCTATCCGCCAATCCCAGTGGTGCCACTCTTGGCATGATATACTTAGACTTACATTTATGGCATTTATCAGACGTGACTTCCATTCCCTAACTACAGGGGGCACTCTCCCTGGAGCAACTTGGGGTTAAGGGTCTTTCTTAGGTACCCAGTGGTGGTGCTGAAGGTAGGATTCAAACCCATGACCTTTTGGTCCAGAGGCAAGTATCCTACCCACAAGCTCACCACCACCACTAGACTGCACACACGTGTGTGCAGCTACTAGTCTCTGGAACTCTGTAGTGTGTGATGCAACAGAAGATTTTTACAGATTATGTGCTTCACTTAACAGCCCTGGTCTGTGAGTTTTAGGGTCTCCTGTATCATGTTTTATATACCTGCTGAAATTTTTTTAAACTGAGTAATTAAGAGGGGTGTCCACATACCTTTGGCAAAATGTAGTTTACCGTTTCCAAAGTCTTAGTATGGCTACAATGATAAATTTCCTAATATCCAAAATATTGATGCAGTACGTGAATATATGTGACTACATTGCAAATGTACTACTAGAAAATAATCAGAATGTATGTTTGTTTGACCCCATACCAGGTTATTAAAGATCCACCTCCTCAAAGACCACCTCCACCTTCTCCTGTAAGAACTATAAAGATTCTACTTTATTGTTTTTAATCTCTTTTCGTGGATTTGTGTTGAATGTGTGTTGTAGAAGTGGTTGGTTTAAGTTTTCTTTGAGTGTTTCTTGTAGTGTTCAACTTGTCATGAATGAGATTGCTTTCATTTTTTAGGAACCAGAGGAGGACCCGTTACCCAAGAAGAAATGGCCGACTGTGGATGCCTCCTATTATGGAGGAAGAGGAGCTGGTGGGATCAGACGGATGGAGGTCAGGAACAAAAGTCTCCCCCTTTTCTGTCAGATCTGCTCATAGTGTGTTTCCTCTTACCCCCAAATATAGTCACTCAGCTTGAATTTGAATTTAAACTGTAATTCAAGCCAAATGTCTACTTGTTACAGCTACTGGTCTGAGACGATCAATCACTTGAGGAAGAATATGTATTTTTTATTAGATTTTTTTTTTTATTGTGAAATTGATTTTTGTCCCGACCGTAGCTTTGAAGGTTCAAACTTGTTTTCAAAAGAACCCTGAAAAACAAGCATATTGCTCTCTTTTGATCCATATAACTAAGCGTACTCTTTGTGTCATGAAGAGAAAGCCCTTCACCACCCCCTCCTCTGAAAGTTTTCAGCAGAAGTCTCCTCAGATCTGGAACACCTTGACTGACACCTCTGACATGACGGGCTCCTGCCAGTTTGGCTTCCGCCACGTCCTGTTCTCTTAAGTCACTCTGACGATGAAGGCTCAGGATCCGCTGTGCTGGCCTTAATGAATTCATCTCATGGACTCCCATCTTGTCAGTCCCTTTTGTTCAGCCATAATGCACAACTCATTGCTGTCTCCTGCTCAAAGGGGAGTGGTGTTGCTCCACGCTCCGCTACCCTTCCTCCACGGCCCCATGAAGAGGCGGCGTCGCCAAAAAACAAAACCTCAGGGAAACCTCACCTCCAACTTTTCCCAGGAGTCTCGCCAGCGAGCGACGTTTTTTTCCCCCTTTCTTTAACACTTGAGGCTTTTATTCGCTCAGACAGGCCCCATCTCCATATCTGAGGCTTCCTCTGTGGACCTGGGGAGAGGTGCGCCTAACATCAACCTGTCTTTTCTTTCTGCTTAAAGCCCACGCTGACATGTGTCTGGGGAGACCTGTGGTGTGGGGAATGTTTTATTTATTGAGATTTTTTTTCTTTCTTTTTCTTTTTTTTGTAAGGGCTCAAGATAGTTTAGCGGTAGGATATGTAGCTTTATGTTTTATCATTCAGTTTTACGTCTTTGAGCCATGAGAGGCGTCAATTAAATACAATATTGTAGGATAACGGTTGAATCAGTTTTGCTCTTCAGATGAGATAACCAAACGGCAACTTACTTGTCCAGGTGCGTTGGGGTGAGAAAGGCTCCACAGAGGAGGGTGCGAGACTGGAGAAGGCCAAAAATGCAGTGGTGTCTGTCCCAGAGGAGGTGGAGGAGTCTATGATCAAAAAGCCCCCACCAGTTGCATCCACAGCCCATCATCCAGAGACTAAGTGGTACACGCCAATTAAGGTGAGCTGTTGATTTACACTACAGTGCATTTCAGTGGCCTACGAACACTGCGCATCAAATGGGAATACTGAATGCAATAACATAAAATGGTTATTCTGTAATATTTTGATAATACTTTACTAATCTTTTAACGTATTAGTAAAATACAGGTGGGGTGCCGTAATAATTATTTGTCCGCTTTCCTTTCCAAAGCTGCTTAAAACACCTGAATGTTCTGAGGGGCTCATTTTCGGTTCCTGTGCAGCCTAAGTGAAAGAGTACACTTCTGCATATACTTCCTTTCAGTTTATGCTTGTGCTTCTTGCTTTTGTCAGTCTAAGACACAGTGATTCCTGTTTCCACGTCAGGATCTGTCTGTTTAAAAGACCTGGTAACCTTTTACCTATAATGAATGAATTACATGTGATTGAAATGAAGTCTTTATTTTGACTTTTACAATGAAAATACCAAGTATCCGCAGGCTTGTTTAATTTATTACCACAGCAGTAATATTTATATTTCTATTAAATTTGGTTGAATGTCTATTTTTTTAGGATTTTGACTTTCTGTTTAATGTCGTTACTGCAGTGCAGTTTCTACACAACTGTACTACTGTCTGTAACAGTTGCTCACTCTAATTACACTTTCTCTGTGCTTGTATGCTGGTTTAACCACAGCGATTTGTATCTTCTCCTTGTACAGGGCCGTCTTGATGCACTGTGGGCTTTACTGCGGAGACAGTACGACCGAGTTTCCCTCATGCGGCCCACTAATGCGGATAAGGTAGGCCACTGAAACTCAATGAGATTAAATGTGTGCAAACAGAAAATAGGCCGTGGCATCAATGTTGGCACACAAATACTAGCGTAATAATTAGGGATGTGCAAAGTGGTTGAGTGTCCCACTGCCTTTATTTTTGCATAAAATCACAGGAAACTGTGTGCCTGTTCCTGTGCCTGTGCATGTTTGTGTACATGCACGGCATCACACCAAAAAACAGCTGCACACACTCAAAGCAGGAAATGACAGTCACAGCCATATACGGTAAACAGTGTTAGGGCTTAGAACTATCTGCTGAACTGCATATACAAACAACAGACTTGTAAAAAAACACAGATGCGAATATTTTAAGCAACCGGAGAGTGCACTTTTCAGTGTTGATACCTAGTTAATACCAGTTAGTGCTTCCACATAGTGTGCTCTTTTCTGAGTGAGGTTTTATTAGACCCTATTTAGTTGGACCCCAATCCTGCTGAGCTTCAGAAGTTCAGCCTGCTACAGAAGGGGAACATTCTGTAAACTGAGCTCTTGTATCTATCGATATTTTGGGCGGCAGTACTTTGCTTCATGAGCCTGACCAATAAATTGTCTAAAAAAATTGGCCTATATTAGGATTCTGTGGATATAATGGCACTGGTGGAAATTCTGTCAGTAAAGCACTGACACCAGATGTTTTTAAGAAGTAGAACAACGTTTTAAATAAATTCTTGTTTGAGAGCCCAGTGACAAGAGATTTATTTTACATTGTTAAATTTTACATTATGTTTGATTCAGTTTGTTGAAAACGGTTATTAATTAGGGACTTGTTTTATCTTTATTTTGTTTAAGACAGGAATTTTTAAAGGCGAATAGTGGACAACTTCCGGTCATGTTTGACAGTTGACAGCGACGTATTCTAGTTAATGAACAGTGGAGCATTTGAATTCTGCTGAAATTTTATCTAATTTAATTTAGTGCCCTAATCAGTTTTTGGTATAAATGACACATTTCTTATCACTTGGTAAAAGAATGACAACTTGCTCATCTACATTAGGATCACTGTAGACATGTGTTTTGTAGGATATAACATCCTCTTGGGTGCCCTTTTCTCTTCAGTCTACATTAGAATATGATATAAACTTGTTATACATGTTAATGCTTTTGACAAATGGAGAGAAAAATACTACAGTTGGCAGGCCTACCATATCGATGATGTGCTGTAATCGCAAAACTAAACAAACCTCTTAAGAGTAAAACACTGAAATGTGTCTCTTATTTTTCCATAACTTGATAATAATGATACATCATGCCTTACTTGTCTTGATATTTTGAGGAAAAGGTCTAGCAATGTGCCACCGAAAGTGCAGTCACCGTGAACACAGAGAGAAATGCATATCTGTATCATTAAAAATGTATTTAATGTATGGAAAAGATAATCTGGTCTGTTTAGCCTTAATTTGCAGGATTGGCTGAGCAAGCAGAGACAGGAACAACAGTGGTATCAGTTAGTGTTTTTGGAAAAAATTAAATCATTGACACATGACGAGGTATGACGTACTACTTCCTTCTGGTTAGATTTTGTAAGTTCCTGATGTTGTGGTGAAACTTAATCTGGGGTCTGTACTTGTCGTCTAGCGATGGTAAAGCTAGTGTGTTGTTAAGGCAGTAATTAACCATTTTCACTTGGAAACTACTGGCCACCAAATTTCAAATTCAGACCTATTGTGCTGGCTCCTGTTGGTTTATACTGCTCTACCCTCCTTTCCCTGTTGTTCCTCCAAAGAGGCCCCGCAGTATTCCCATCCAAATATCACCTCTGTCTTCCATGTTAATTGTTCTTTTTGTTTGGTGAAAATATTCCAGCCTTATTTGCTTTTTCTCCACTAAACAACGTGTTGAAACTCGGGGAGGGGACGGGGACCAGAATCGTCGGAAGACTTGAAGCAAGTCCCTGGCACGCCTCAGTCAGGCCACAGCTCGAGCGTGCCCGACTTTCAAGCCCTTGATCAGGTGCGCTGGGCCCAGGCATGAGCTATCAAAGCCTGAGGAGTCCCCCGCCGGAGCCAGGAGCAGAGACAGGGTGGGCCCATGCGGAGAGAGCGAGGGGCTTTGATGGCCGACAGGAACCCTCCAGGGTCATGAATTTTTCAGTGGCGAATTGCCGGGTTACAAGGACTCGTACAGGTGTAAGGAAGCAGGTTGTCGCAGACATCTGTTCAGCTCCTGGACCCTGGCGTCTGCAACACCCCCC
>JBBJLR010000042.1:10883556-10894992 GCA_037577145.1 Brachypetersius gabonensis | reverse complement strand
CACACACACACACACACACACACTCTCTCTCTCTTTCGCTCTCTAGCTCTCGCGCGCGCGCACACACACACGCTTTCTCTCTCTCTCTCTCTCTCACACACACTCTCTCTCTTTCTCTCTCTTTCTCTCTCTCTCACACACACACACTTTCTCTTTCTCTCTTTCTCTCTTTCTCTCTCTCTCACACACACACACTCTCTCTCTCTCTTTTTCTCTCTTTCTCTCTTTCACATGTACTCTATCTCACACACGTACAGTCTCTCTCTCTCTCTCTCTCTCACACACACATACACACACACAAACTTATTTCAGTTATACACTCCTTGACTTCTTGACATTCTACAGTGTCTTTTTTGATTTAGTAAATGTAGTTTTCTAATTACAGAAACACACACACGGTCTCTCTCTCTTTCTTTCTCTCTCTCCTTCATTTTTTAAATTACTTTAATTATTTAAATATTTTTTTAGTTCTATATACTGAAATTTATATTTGTTTTCTGATTTTTTTATGCTGGTTGTTGCATCTCTAATATATGCTACAGTAAGAGTACATCGCTACAAACCGTATTGTTGTTTTTTATAAAATGTACTAAACATGTTGCTCTTTTAACATTGTAACATTGAAAATATAGAAATATAGAAATTTATTTCATTATGAAATTAACTCTCTACTTGCTTCTGTTGTGTATATAAATGTCCAGATTACACAGACTGTGGACTGTAATACAGAGTTTAAACAAAACATACAGCCAGAACAGGACACATGTCATAAGGACTCACATCTGTTTCTTTCAGAAATTATGAAATGCATTTGAAAGTACTTATTGCACCTTGTGTTGTCATCAGTAAACTGTAAGCAAACACTGAGAAGCCCAGCATGCTTTTGAACTAAATATTGCATACTGCATCAATTCTATAATGATCCTCCTACTTTATTTCCAAGTCTCCTCCTTTTGTGTATGTGTGCTTTGTTGTGGACTGTGAGACTGGATGTAAACTTATGCTTTTTGTGCAGCTGAATGTGTAAAGTGTCTGGAGGCCTAACTGTAGGCCAGGCTGTGGCAGAGGGTGAAGTGTAGAGACAGGCCAGAAATTAAAAAGTACATACGAGCCTAGCGGCCTTGTTTGGATGCTCATCTGCAGTGTCATGAGCTTTCTCCGAGGAAATGAGGAGAAGAGTAGGCAGCCGTACCGAGACATGCTCAAGCAGATGTGTTTACTTACACTGATACAGATATGTGAAATGACTTGGCAGAAACACTTAGATGTGGGCACACCTCTGCAACTTTGCAAAATGAGGAAGGAAACGTTACAATTTGTTTTCCTGTTGACAAAAGGTAGATATAAGAGCATGACATTGTAGAACGAGCATCTTCCCAGTGTCCCACTGAGGACTTTTGTTGGTTTTATCTCCTTTCTTGTCAACGCTTGTTATCTTTTGATATCCAAACAGCAATGGCCCCAAAGTTACTTTAAACAATTACCGAGAAGCACACTATGTTTGTTCTCCTCCTCATTTAAATTCCCAGAACAGATGTGGTTCTCAATCGTCTAGGCTTCAAAGAACCATCTCGGAGAAAAGCTTCAGGCATGGAACCTTTTCTCCTGAAGTTAGTGAAGACGTTTAAGTACTCTAAAGCAAGCAACCTGAACATCTCTCTAACCCTGAGAGTTCCTGCTGTCTATAGTTTGGATACATCAGAGCACATGTTTAACCAAGAACTCCCTCTCCTCCATCTGATCCTTTTGGCTCCATTCCAAACTGCTTCCCTGCCTTCTTTATGATTATTTCATCACTTTAAATTCTTTATGCTCGAGACGCTGCTGCAGTAGCCTCCCACTGGAAGCCGGCTGCGGGGGCCTGGCTTCCACCGCAGCTATTTGGAATGGCGCTCTTCTGCGACTCGGTCCCGCTCCCTCTGTTGGATTCCACTTGTCCATTAGTGCCATCTGTGCCCGCCTTTGCCGTCTGTGAGCGCCCGTGCTCCGCCAAAACGACTGGCATTTTCTCTCAAACAACCAGGGGGATGGTGCCCAGAGCTGTTAGCTGGCAATGATGTGCACTTACTCCGACAAAAAATGAAAAAGAAAATCACGGGGAAGAGGCAGCAGGGAGCAGGAAACATCTGCATGCTTGCTGTGGCCTAGCCTGTTCTTTTTTTACAGGACAACTTGGTTACTAAAGGGGCGAATAAGGTTGAAGTGGGAAGTGACGTAGAGGAAGCTGCTGTTTTACTCTTTGACAAGAGGTTTATACTTTCAAGCTGCGTCTCACTGTTCGTCGAGGTCCTGTGTTGAGATTATAAGGAGTTCTGGTACTGAATCAGCATCCCTAACGCCCTGCTGTTGCTTTTTTCCACTCCTGTCCCATTTAAACTGTTTGAAGTCAACAATGATCTACTTCCAAATTCAGAGCTTTATCATAAATACCAAATTCCTAGAATTTATTTTGTTGCTCAGAATCTTCTTTATGACTTTTTATCAGTGTTGTATTTATCAGCGTGTTCGGTTGTTTGTTGTGCTTTGTTATTGGTTTTCATGATAAATGGCCCACTAGAAATGTTCCAGTGGGTCCTGCCCACTGATCTAAAGGGGGCTAAAGGGGGCTAACAAATGATATAAAGAAAGATATGGGATGCACTCTGTTATTGTGTATCATAAAGTGAACCCATGTCATAAGTGGAGATGATAAAATGGACAATTTGGGTAGACACTAGGCAGGTGTACCAAATAATGTCACTGCTGTGATCATGATAATGATGGTAAACCACCTTGTAAACCATTTATTTGATGGAATGGTTGAGGGGTTCTTCCCACACTGAATTTTCTATTATAGAAATGATAAAAAATAATTAATGAATATATGAACAGTACGTTTGGAGGGCCAAGTGCTTTGTTCTGACTCCCAATACTGCCCCCCCAGGTCAACCACAAAATGTTTCCTTTTCGGATAGACAGTTTCAGTTCATACTTCTTTCCCATGATCTCTTGAGAAAGACTTGAGTAGTGCTTGTAATTTGAGCGCACACCGGTTACAGGCTCTGTGAGATACAGTGCTCTGGTTTTTTTTCTCACTGATTGAACAGAGACATCTGAACAATCCATCACTAATAGACGGATGTGACAGATCTGATGGACTCAAGTCCATTTCTGTGTTTACCCTCAATGTAGCTTCTGTTGGCATTGCAAAAAATGTAGGCCTTTTGATGAACTGTAGGTAAACAACGTGACACGGGATGCCAGCGTAGCATTTTTTATTGCCAACTTGAGATTAAAAATCATCACTCTCAGTCTTGTCTCCTGGGTCAGTCCGGGACTCATCAGGGTTTGATTGCTGATCATATGCCACTTTATTTACCCACTGGAGCCGATTTGAGCTGGCACACCTCATCGTAAAGACTGTGCTGTAAATATTATGTCAGGAGGGACAGTTTTATTTCCCTGTAAATTATGATGCTGGCGTTCTTTTGAAAGACTTCTCATTGTGGTTCAGGAGTTGAATTACAGGGATTACCAGCATGTATAAATCAACATGCTAACTTTTAAAGAAAACTGGAGGTGATGAGATCCTGTTAAGGAACCACACTGTCCTGCTTCTGCTGAAGTTTAAAACCAAGAAGAAGTTTGTCAGTTTGTCATTTGCAAACTCTGAATCCTTGGTGGCTCTATAGTCATTAAATCCTTGTTGTTTTTGATGTATTTTGTATTCTAGTTCCTGTGTCACCTTTTTAATGACTGAAAGAATAATCCAAGTTGTCAGCAGGTGTGATGTTTTTGGCCGGCTTGGCTTGGTTCGGATTCTCCACCACGCCAGATGGCAGTGCTGTGTGGGCCGTATGTGGACCATGGGCGTAACGATAGCAAGAGCCCAGCTCTAGAGTGCAGGATTGCTCACATTCTGGCGCTTAATATCAGTCCGTTTGCAGCTGTAGTTCTGTCCCATTTTGAACTTCTAATGTGTTCAATATGTGGAGGGAGGGTGGGGTGTTGTAAGAGAGGCACAATCCAAATCCAAAAAATTCTTCTCTCTGTATGACACAGTAAACATTATTGCAAACCCATAATGTTATACTAAGCATTTTATTGGAAATGATCTACGAGATGTACGTTGAAACAACATAAATTCACTTTGCTCATGCTTTCGCTTCAACATGCTGTGAGTTTGGCCGTAGTTATTGTTGAGCATTCCATACATTTTATGTAACCATTTTAAGGTAGGAGTTTTACTCAAGACTTTTTTCGCTGAAGGGATCCTCGAAAGGACATGGGCCAGGGTCCAAACGCACTCTTCCACCTCCAGGTTCCTGGATCTCACTCTCTTTCAGTAGGGAAGTTGCAAGACGGCTCCTCTGGGAGTTCTAGCGTTGGGGGAATCAAGCTGTTCCCGAGCATGGACTAGCGGGAGATGAGATGCAAAATCACACACAGACTTCTCTGATGGACCGTTGCCCGAGCACACGGCAGAATCACAGACCAGGACATGTCTCTCTGAAGCCCAGTAGCCATCAGCCTAGTATGGCGCTGAGTACACTCCAAAGATGAGAGATAGAAAGACCTCCAACATGACGTCTCATTTGGACTCATCTAAATAGGTGTAGCATATGTTCGGGGTCAGAGACGGGGAGGCTCTTGATGAACGAAGCCTTGTGTCTTCCCTTTAAGACGGCTTGAACTACAGATACTCTCTGATCAGGGAATTCAAGCGTGTTTTGACAAGTTTATAACAATCTCTGTGTTCTTGCAAGCTCTCGTCCTCGTCTCTTTTGAGCTTTCATGCTTGTCTCTTTTTTGTTTTTTTGTGAGGCTGGTCCATTGCAGAAAGAAGATTCTTGTGGTGTAACTCGTGGCGCCTAATTGCTGTACAAAGCAATGTTTTGTGGCCTTGATTAAATGTTTACTAAGGGCTACAATGATGTGGGAACAAAGGGCTGAATAATTTGAGGAAAATATTCGGAATAATCATGCCATTTACACCTTGTTAAAAAAAAGACCAGCATATGCATTTTTTTGGATTTGAACCCTGAATTCACAAGCTCTGCCTAATTAGTTTACTTTTCCCCACAATAAAACTTTCTAAGACAGTGCCAAATGTAATTTTAACTGCATTTACACAATTTTAACTGCATTTCCACTGCTTATTGGAACTGAAAAGCAATTTGCAATTTCAGTAAAAAGACCAGTAACTGTTCAGCCTTATTTGATGCATGGCATTCTGTCACTATACAAAATGTGCAATAAAGTTATTGCTTATTGCAACAACAGTGCAATATTGTGATCTACAAAAGAGTACAGTTTCTGTAAGCCTCTGACTGGATGCAAAGAAAGTACAGATACTGAAAATGACTCATTTGTCACTTATGTTCTCAGTCTTTTTTTTTTTTTTAGCACTTGGACTTGCAGAATTTGTTTATACAGGCCAATAGTTAATGATGACATACTTCAGCTTTGCCTCTTGGTGCTGTATTAGCCCATATTTCATCATCCATCCATCCATTTAACTCCCGACTACCCAATGGACCAGTCATCCACCCATCTGACATCATTACCTCGGCATAACAACATTCTCAACTGACATCCAGTCCACTGTCCTTCTAGTCTGGTGGCACAGGTGGGCCTTGCCGATCTCAGCCCAGCATGGCACAGAGTGAGGCAGCCACTGCCAAGTCCAGGCCTGCTGCCTTGGAGCGAGAGGCACGGGGAGGGCCTGACCGTATTGTACCGCACCTGGTCAGCTATCTCAGCAGAGCCCGTTCACAGCCATTGTGTGCGGGCTGGGGGAGACAGCTTTTCTGAGTGCCTACCTCAAAGTCCTCAAAATCCAGTGAACTTAGGCGTGCCGTTGGCTGCGGCCAAAACAGCATCTGATATGCCTTATTTGTTGACAGAGCGAGATCTAGCGCAGAGGGTCTGCCTCACACGGCTTACGGTGGAGGGATGACGCAAAGCCCACCATTCGTGGATAGTCCGTGTTCGTGACATTGCCTGAGTTTCGTCCAACATTCATTATCGCTTGGGAAAGTAGGGCAGATGACGCCAATACAAAAAGGAGCTTGACTTATTTATGGTTGTGATAGAGGGGAGTTTTCCACCACAGAGACGGTATGCTGGTGTGCGATTTCATGCCATGCATAGTATGAGTTTTAGAGAAATGGTGATAACTTGCTAGTGTTTATATAATAGTCTAACCTCTTATAATAGTCTAACCTCAAACTGTGTAATAGGATTTGTTTATATTGCACAAGTCAGTTGTGTCAATATACATACACCGAGCAAACAGAGACAATGAGAGAAAGCATTCTCAGTTGACCAGTGTGTGTGTGTGTGTGTGTGTGTGTGTGTGTGTGTGTGTGTTTGTGTGTGTGTGGGGGGGGTGAGATGCTCATAATAAGCTGTGCGAGAGCTCCCTCTTGGTGCCAGTGGTTCAAGTGTCTCCAGTAACCCCCCTGTGCCCTGTACTATGTGCTGAGGACGAGAGGGGGCTTACTGGTCTCGACAAATATGTTCAAATAGAACAATGCAACAACACAACGTCTCCAGGAATACAGTCATGTGCAAAAGCCTGGGCACCCTTTTAATATGGCATTCATTTAAATGAAATTAAGCCGTATTCTTTACAGAGAACATTTTTCTGCACATGTAGGTAATATATTTGCTGAATTTAAATTTTACAAACCTATAAAACATAAAAAGGTGCCCAAACGTTCGGGAACATTTCATGTTTTGTTCTTAATGTTTATTTATTTTCCAAAATGTACAAATTGGCTCTAAAAGAGCTCAATATGTGCGACTTAAATCTACTCTCTGTAGATGATGTGATGTATTTATTAATAATTTGAAAAACCTTTGAATTTGACTGTATACTGTGATAACAGCATGGGTGTGCAGAGAAATTAACATTTGTATGATGTTGTTTTAATTTAAAAATGTTTTTTTAGTTTGACGAACTATTTTTCCAAAAGTAAAAAAAATGTGCACATCTTTAAAAAATGTACATTAGGAAAAATGCAGGTTTCATATTTCAGATGTTATTTGTTTTATTTTAATGTAATTCAGGTTTGTAAGCCCAGTCCTCACAGTCCACTTTTAATGCCTTATGAAAAGCATCACTATTTGACTTAATTGGCTTGAGGATAGCGCTGAATTAAATGTAATTGTCATAATTATATTATGTATGCATTGTGTTAAGTTTATCCTTCCTCTTTTTCTTGCAGGGCCGGTGTATTCAATTCAGCCGAGTGCCTCATCATTAGACAGCCTTCTGTCAGTGGACCACTATTTCAAAGGAGAAAAGGAAAATACAACAGCTCTGTTTTTTCTGTGGATGATGTACCTTATCCACTGACCAGTGGTAGTACAGTATGTATTTGTTTAGAGCTCTTTAAATTCCAGGCATTGACCCCGACCATTACGTCTGCTTTAAATGATTTACATTGTACCCCTAGAGCTGCTAAAGGGGGATTGAGTCATGATTATGTGTTTTAGCCTCAACTCTATCTCAGATGAAGTAAATACATTAAAAAGTGCCTGAATTGGTGCCGGATTGGGTTAGCCGCTTTCTGCGCACCAAAGGCTTAACATATTCTGACCATATTGTGCCTTCTGTGGGGGGAAAAAAAACTAATTTTAATGGACACAGACGGAGGCTATTTAAAAAAAAAAAAAACAGTACGAGAAGAGGCTGTTTGCCATTGGCTTGAAAGTAGAAATAATCCCAGTAGGCTCAGGGAGTGCAGAAGTCCAGTGCCTTTTGGCAATGTCTCACCACAAAGCCTCTCCATGTCCACTATCGCTCAATGCCTGGCGGGACCTCTTTGACTGGAGATCTTGTCATTTTAACACTGAGAAGTGCACACGCATGACAAATTGTAGACAGAACGCCCTAAGGTACTGGACGCAATAAGACTTTGCCCTTTAGTTTGTGAAGACACCTTTCTATCATTGTGCGCTCGGGACCTAAAAATTAATAGAGCGTTATTGCACCGCAAGACAGCCTGTGACCAAAGGACTGCGGCTACTTTTTGAGGGACAGATGCTTCAAGACCTTGACATGGTAGTTGGTGTGTGTTGTGTTTTTTTTTTCCCTTTCTCCCCCAGCACCCCGCCCCTCCCACGATTTTGCAGCCTGCTCCTCACTCGCAAATACACGGGCCGTCACTGTCCATAAATGTGGCTCCCCGTCTGGCCACTCTTCTCTCCGAGGGTCCCCCAGTGTCTCAACCCGATAGTTCGCTCCAGAGTATCAAAGTTCAATTAAAATAATTAAAGGCAACAGCAAGCAGCAGCCTGTGAAGCTTTTGCTCATCTTTTTTTATGCCTTTTGACATTGAATGACCTATTACTGCATCTGCATCGTTCAGACTACAAAATTAAAGGGCTTTGCCACCACAGCGATGGGAAGACCCCTCCGTCCTAAACTCAAAAAGAAAGGGGCGACGGATGGATAAGTATTGTTCATTTCCAGAAATTATCCTCATTGCCCCCCCCTCACCCAAACCCCCCCATACGCAGACACACACAAAAAAGTGAGCAGTATATATATATATATATATCTGTTGTGTATTCGGCCCGGTGCGCTGTCATGACGCCATTCACGAAATTATGCTAGCACGGGCGGAAAGACTGTGGGGGGAGGAAGAGGGGCAGCTGAAGAAAAAGGCTCGAACGATCCAGTCACTTTCGATACGCTACTTCAGATGCAAAATGGATATTCGAGTCGAAATCTGACAAAGCGCGCCAGCTTTGACGGGAAGCGGTATAGACAATGACCAGTGGCTGGGTCAGTGGGATGTCTCGGTGCAAGCAGGGAAGCTTATCAAATGACACTAAAAATAAGTTCAACAACCATCAAGTTTGAGGGGGGAACAGCGCAGGGTGCAGCGGATCCTGTTCGGCTGGGCATGCAAGTGCACCAGACAGTAGGGGCATCACATAAGCGCCCCGGTCTAATTATTCCTTTGTTGCCTTCATCCAGAATTGTAAGAGACAGGAATTATTCCTCTAGCCCCAAACCAAAAAAAGGTGGCGTTATAAAAATAAAAGAAACGATCCGTCTGCATCTTCACTTTAAAAAGTGCGATACAGATTTTTTCCCCCACACGCTTTAATGGATGAGATATTGTTTTGCGTTTTTTTTTCTATGTTTTGTCAGGATTCGGAGGACTGTTATTAACCCTTACTAATGAGCTATTTACATATTGGTCACAACACAGCTTTTCATCCTACTAACTCACCGCCTCACCGCAGCACAATTTAGCCCCGGCCTCTCCGAACGCACTCTCATGGAGAGCTTGCAGGTTTTTATTATACCAAAAACTATTTCTGTGTAATATTTTTTTTTTTTTTTACTATTTTCCTTTTTCTAAATGCGTTTTAAATTGTTTTATATTTATTTTTTTATGTTAATAATGTTAATCTTTTTTTTTTTTTTACTGTTTTCCCTTATTTTGTGTGCACATTGTTCTACATGGAGAAGAGGGAAATTGAAATGCCTGATTTGCTCATTTTGCACCTTTTCTATCTGCAAGAAAAATTGTTTTAGATTTTTTTTGTGTGGCCCTTCTGAAAAAAATATGAAATGTTTATTAGTAATTAATGCCCATCGAAAGTCGCAAACTGGTTCACATATCAAAATGGATCTAAATAAGTGGAGAACTTTTATTATGATCTAAAATTGTGACAAAATGAAACAATATAATAGTTAAATAATTTCAGATATTGAGCCTAAATGAAATGCCATAATTTATAAATATATTGTAAAAAAAATGTGCACTATTTTGTGAGTTATACACAGCAACCCCAGAAACTTTTTTATTATGTAAATGCTTGGAGCATGCTTGGATTTGTCCATGTGTTTTATGATGCTGCGTTTGTAAACGTATCACTGAACTTAAGCCACTGAATGTATAAGACCCCCGAAAATCAGCGCCCCTCTGCTCAGTGTGCTTTCATGTGAAAGCGCCAGCGCTCTGTAGTATGTTGCAGCAGCTTCTAGGCTACATCTCATCCACAACATTGTCAGGAAATCCTTTTAAATAATACAGAAATACAGAAACATCAGAGAAATGTAAGAAATTGCAGACACACACGCACATACTTCCGCTTTTGTCTATATGCTTGTGACTCTCAGCCACATTAAATGTTGCTATAAGACTCTAGTGCTGCAAATCAGATTATGCAAGAAACATTAATCAGCGAATGAGTAAGTAATGGTGTGTTTTAATAACAGTAGGGGTATTTTTGCAGATATAGTAGATATTTCACTTGTGCTAGAATGTCATTGCTATGCAAAACAGTGTTTTCAGAGAGACCGCTTTCCATCGCACATGTTCTTTGGTGTTGTACCGTCCACTTGTATGAAATAAATGCATATTTTGTGAAGCGCGGCTGCGGTCACTTTCTCCGAGCGCCCAGATGGTATCACTGAATGTTAACTGATTCATCAGTCACCACACATAAGCAGATTACTTTGCTCAGCTGACCATTTGTGCAGCTTAAAACACATACAGTAGCAATAATATTAAGATATTAAAAGCCATATTTTCATATGCTTTGAATTCTGTACATTCACGAACCACTTTAGGGTCAAATATCTGCATGTCTGTCTACTTACAGGACGATTCCATTGCACTTGTAGCCTGACCTGTTTTAAATACAGCACTGGGCCAAGCAGCATATAACACAGTAAAATCCCTCTGCTTCTCTCTTTTATTCTTAGTTTATTCATGTAAACCTTAAATATTATTGAAGTGTGCAAAACACATTTTTCATTATTTATTGAAGTATCTAGCTCATGAAGTTAGTAGTTGTGTGTATATCAGTTAAATACAGTATGCAAACTTTAAAGGCACTCAATCAAATTAAATGTTTTTGTTCAGCTCCTAAGTGAAAATAGCTACACATCTGCAGAGAATGCAATTAAATCTGGCAATTGCAGCAAGTTTTAGCTCACAATTTCTCTTTATTCGCTTGATGTATTGGAATTAAATGTGTATGCTATAACGTACTTTGTTAAAAAAATTATATGAATTTGTTAAATTAAGTGAATTAACAGTATTCAGATCTTGAAATGCAGAGAAGTGTGTTCTCTGTGTTTTTATTTTCACATATAAAAATCTGTAGAACATGTAATTTCACCAGGAGAACCCAAATCTTTATCTTTGACTTTGTAGTCAACACATTAATTATATTAATTATTTCAATGATACGTGTAGTATAGTATAGTAGTGTATATACATGTGTGCGTGTGTGTATGTGTGTGTATGTGTGTGTATATATGTGTATATATATATACAGTGGAGGAAATAAGTATTTGACCCCTCATGGATTTTGTAAGTTTGTCCAATGACAAAGAAATTAAAAGTCTCAGAACAGTATCATTTTAATGGTAGGTTTATCTTAACAGTGACAGATAGCACATCAAAAGGAAAATTTAAAAAA
>JBBJLR010000042.1:10872620-10882752 GCA_037577145.1 Brachypetersius gabonensis | reverse complement strand
ATATATACAATAACAATTCTGCTCAGGAACATTTAAAGGCCTCTCAGTGTCACTCTTAGCCATATCGCCCTTATCCATATTTCTAATATTTCTAAGCTTTCTTATTGCCCTCCCAATCTGACCTGATCTCACTCAGACCCCAGTCTCCTGTCAGGGTGCCTGCCCCCCCACCGAGAGTCTTAACCAAGTGAAATTATACCTGCCACTGACCCTCCACCCCCCCTAG
Organism: Brachypetersius gabonensis; assembly: GCA_037577145.1. Taxonomy (NCBI): domain Eukaryota; kingdom Metazoa; phylum Chordata; class Actinopteri; order Characiformes; family Alestidae; genus Brachypetersius; species Brachypetersius gabonensis. The sequence continues at coordinate 10,882,526 of JBBJLR010000042.1, read as the reverse complement.
CCAAACACAATCAGTCTTGCCTATCCACCCCCGCCAGGCCCTTGTTAACCACACTCACAGCCCCTCATTGAATTGGAGGCCCTTTCACGTTCTAAACCTTGTCCGCTCGACTAAAAACCCTTTCCCAATCCCTGGACACCTTCTGAACCAACTGCCTCCCCAAATGAGGCATGACTGCAGTTTCATGCACCTGCCTTTAGTAGTAAAGCAACTCTGCTTGAAGTCATAATCTTCCGCCGTTGGTGCAACATTACATGGCAGGAGAAAACGTTCTGCTCGAGCTAGAAAAGTGCTCCGAATTAACAGAACCACACGCCTCATCATTACAGTGTCCACACCGTCGGATGGTTCTTATGAGGTACGTTTTGAATTACACCATTTTAAATGGACCTTTCCTTGCAAAGCAGTTTAACAAAGCATTGACGGAAAAGATGGAAAAAAGAAATAAAAAAGGGTTAATGGTCTGTGCTTTATCTTTTAAACTGCATTGGAATTCTGCATCAGCATCCTTCTGCTTGTACTGGTAGTGTGTGTTGAAAATAAAATACAGTCATTTGGCTTCGTAATGCACTAATTGGGTTACATCAGAATCGGAAACTTTATTGATCCTGCAGAAGATTGCTTATGTCATGACTGCACAGACACAGAGACGAGAACAATATAACATATTAAGTCTTAATAAATCCAGTAAAAAATTGCAGGAAACATTCAGTATGAAATACAACTGCCATATACAGAGGGCCGGGGTATTAATACTATAGATAAGTACCTCACTGTGAATTACTAACAACCCAAGTGGTGGTTAGGAGTCTGTTACTGCATGTATTTAAAGAGATCAGTGGTAGTAATTCTAAGTAGTGATATTTAAGTAGTAAGACTATGCACTAAATAGGTATAAGATATTGCACAAAATGAAGTGATTTAGTACCCAGTAAGAAAACTTGATACTGATCACTTGAACTGATAACATCGCATGATGCTGATAGTACTAAGATTGTGTGCAATACCTTACAATGTTCTAATAAGATTGTATGATATTACATGACATTACAATCGTTGGGCAGACGATTTTATCTAAAGCAACAAACAATGTGAGGCCACATTTCAGTTTCAGGATGGTGTGAGAGCAGTAGAGAGCTCTGAGTGCTAAATCTTTATGGAAGAGTATTGCAAGAAAATGTGTTCAGAGAGGAGAAGCTCTATGAACAGATGATCTCAGGAGATGTTTGAAGCAAAGTAAATTGCAAAATATAAGCACATGGGAACTAGAATAAAGCACCACGAATGTCAGAGTCTGAAAGATCTTGTCTCGGTCATGTGATGCGGTACATCGAAAAGCTAGCATGAGCTAGCAAAGATGAGTAAAAAACAAACACACTTTGTTTTTAGTTGTATCTGTACCAGTTTGTGATCATATGGTTTTACATTTAACTGGTCCATGGTGCAAAAAACTTTGGGGGCCGCTCAACTAGATGAAGTGCCTTAAACTAATTAAGGAGGGTTAAATCCCAGTACTGGAGGGCTGGTGTCCAGCAGTTTAGTGATTCCTGTTCTCAGGAACACCTGGAATTCCCAGTTTTAAGGATTGCATTTGAGGAGGGGAACTACCAACCTGTGCTGGACGCTGGACCGGATTTTGGCAGCTTTGGTCTAAATGGAATAGAACAAAACCATAAGTTAGTAACGGTCATAAAATCAAATGACACTTCCTCTGGTTGGCTTTAATTGGGAGGTCTGGTTTAGGCAGCTGTTTGCTCCGTAAGCCCGTCTACGCCCACAGGTTAGCCCGATTGTCACAGCTGTTACTGAACTGGGAGTAAGTGTGGAATCAGATATTTATGCACGATAACCTTTCATGGAGGGGCCTCACTCTGGATGCTGCCGATGGCAGTTTGGCTAAAGACCAGCTTGTTAGACTTCACACTTGATTTTATACTTTGCGTTTCAGAGCAAATAAAAGCTAATCCCTCTCATATTGTAAAATACTCTCCAACATGTGGAAAGTGCAGGTGGAGGATTACTGCTGGAAGATTTTTTTTTTCTTTAACTCTAAGACTTTCTGGCACTTATTCAGCTGTTTTGGGGAATAACTGAAGATTTATTATATTTTTTTGCATGAACTTATGGTTATTTATCTATTTTTTTGTGCATGTTTAGCATTCAACAGTGCAACTGAATGATGACACATTTTACTCTAAAGATGACATTAAGTACGTAGGAGCTATGCAATAGGAACCACTTTTGGATGAGAAGCATTCAGTTCCACTGAGCATCGTTTGTTAACTGCAGCTTATCTGTGATCATTTTCTACTAAACAAAACCATCTTACATAATAATTTAAAGATGAAGACCACGCTGCAGCACGTTGGGTCAGATTCTGAAGAAAAGTGTGTCAGCAAACCTGTTGTTGCCCCAAACTTCCGTTCAGTCAGCTTCAGCTGGCAGCCATAACTGAAGATGGCCATAAATGAATAGAATACAAACTGACAAACAAGATGAACTGTGAAATGCTTAACAGACGGACCAAACAAAACCACACGGAAGGAAATTCTGCCACAGCTTCTTTGTGTCACTTTTCATTTATTTAGTAAAACTATAGTATAAAAGGGCATTCAAGGTAATGCCTTTTCACAAATAGCTTAATTGCAATGATGTTATTCATGATTTCATATTTTTGCTTCTAATTTTTGACTAAACTGCCACTGATGCAACATCATTGAAGAGCTCAACACACTTTCAGGAGAAAGCTAACCGCCAATTCTGGCTAGAATGGTACAGAAGAGTAGTGGCCATCCTACCTTCACCTCCAACCAAGAGAGCAAACCCAGCTGTGCTTTCCTGGACTATCAGCCATCACCAGTAATCAGAACTTGGTGATCTCCAAATGATCTGGTGAAGTATGTTACTAGTAGGGGTAAAACATTTATACTGGAGGAGTTCAGAGCAATGGGGTTTAAAAGCAGGGCAGAAAGTAACTGTCCATGGTACTTATTATTGCACTAAGAAGCATTTATTGTTATACAAATGTATGAATAATGTTCTAATAAACTACACCAATTCAGTTCAAATCACCCCCGCCCCCCCAATAACCATATTTCCATGATCTACTTATTTTAAAGGCTGTGCTGTATGAAATGTATAAGAGGGTAAATACCACAATTCAACAAACTGTTACTGCAGCATGACATTGTATAATTCTGCTTTAAAAATGATGGAGACTGTTTATATTATACTCTGTCGAAGATCTTACTTTCTAAATTGAACCAGATTTTATAATGCTAACCTGATCTTCCTAGTTTCAGAAAATAGACAACAGAGGGAAAAAAAAGCTCAAAAAGCTCAACACAATATGTGCAGTAAACTACCATGAGGCATGTGTTGACTCAGACGCCAACACACTCACCTCAGTGCTGCAGGGCCAGAGCTCCGTCTGTTAATGATAAAACCCAACATACGAGTGTCAGTTCACTGAAGGCTCTTGTATGAGAGCAGAAATATTGTCCGGGCAGCCTTTGGTTCCACTCAGCCTGGCACTGAAAACTGACGGAGGAGCCTCTGAGCCAATCCGCAGCCGAGAGCCCTTTAATTGCCTCAGAGGGTGGGCGGGGCTTGTGGCAGCACTGAGAGTCACCTTGCCACTGGTCAGGAAAGTTCATTTAATGAACATGGAGAGGAACAATGGCTGGAGGTGCTTGTTCTCTCATCGCATTTAGAAAGGCCCGTGTCACGAGGAGCCTCGAACAGCTTTTAGAATTCGAGAGCAGATGTTATGGAAATGTGTGCTAATGTTGGTGCATCGTTGGTATTTCTACCAACCGTAGTAAGATCACTGCTCAGTCGTTTTTATGGTTTAAAATGTTTTCATTTCAGATTTAAACACAGTAATATCACAGAAAAAGAACTGTGCTGCTCCGCATTGATAAACAAGGCCACCAGTCTAATGCACAACTCACTATAGAATTCATAGTATTGAATAATTCATAATAATATTAAGAAGAACACATTTTGTTACGAAATAATTTGTTGATAATAATTTAAAACAAAATACTTGGTATATTATTAATAAGAAAAAGATTGTTACAAAATTGTCACAAAAGTATTATGATAAACTTCCACCAACAAATGGAGATACTCTAGCCTAGCTACCACGGACAAAAATGTTCCTTGGTCATTTTTGGTGATAATAATCGACGTATAAGATCTATTTTAATTTTGTGTAACAGTGGTAATTTCCATTTGCATCTCTAGATGATATCCAGTTTTATATTAGCAATTGTGAAGCTAACTGTGTCGTACCCTTTGTACTGTGCCCTTTTCCCCCTGGGGCTGAATCTCAAATGGCCCTGTACTCCCCTCATACTGCACTAAGAACAAAATTCATCCTGCACACAAAAACTGTTCATAATGCGTTAATGGGAGAAGAAGTGCACTATTCTGTCACATCCATAGCTCATCACTTTTTATTAATTGGCTTTACAGTGAAGTAGTAGTAGTTTTTATACAACACTTTTGTGTGAGTGGGTTGTTGATTGAGGAATTAAAGCATCAGAACAATCAAACTGACACAAGAATAGATCCTGGTCTATTTGTGCTGTAGCCACAGATGCTCAGGCCTAATGACACCCTGGACTGGAGATAGTTTTTTTTTTATATTCACCATTCCTCTCATTGAAACACGGGGAGGATTATTCTTGGAAGTGTGGACTTTAGGCTCTGAATCACAATCATATGTTTATAAGAAAAAGTGATTTTTTTAAACTAAATTTGAGGAATAGTTATTATAAAGTTATTATCCCCAGTGTGCATATAAGCAGTAATTCTACAGTAAAATGAGCAGAAGTGTGTTCTCTTTAGTCAGAAAATCACCTTGAAAATCAACAAAACATGTAAGCAGGGGCCCCTGCACTTGAACATGTGATGTAAAAATAATTAATTTTAGGTCATATCTATGCAAAATGACTTTCAAATGGTAGCAGACAAACAGAAATAATGATTGTAGACGTATACATGTTTATAATAAGTGAATAATGTGCCTCAAGGATAGAAGGGCTGAGGGGTTAAATGGTCCTCATATCAGTTGTGTAATCCGGCACCACATCATGTACTGCAGTCTCTTCCTTTGATGGTGTGAAGTGGTGTTAAGGCGGATTGCCGGGCTCCAGATTGGTCAGGCTCGGTTTGGGATTGTAATCCAACCTGCCCACAGGAGAGCGGGGCCGAGAAAAAAGCGCTTTACTACCTCAGCTGCTCCAAGTTCTCGAGCAAACACAACCCTCCCACATGCCCAGCAGCACCTCTTCCCGTCGCTGGCATCATTTAACATTACGATATTTTCTCTGTGTTTGCCGACGGATGATGGGCCCTCATTGCTATGCAAGTGCCAGATGAATCATAAACCTATACCATATGCCATCGCAATTTGCTGATGGGCCCAAGCTGTTTTGGTGGATATAAAATCCAGGGATTATGAATGCTTGATCCTCACTGAATGGAAAAAGCGCAAGGTGGGGCGAACACAGCCTCTCTTATCTCCCAGCTTGGGTCAGCGGACGCAAAAATGACCGGGCCTGACGTGGTCGACCTAACAAACAAGCCGGAAGGTGACACCTGCGCAAGACAGAGGAAATAACATGTTTTGTCTCGTTGGCGCAATGTTGTGGCCCTGAAAAACAAATAAAAGGATAAGCGTTCGGATTATAGCTTTATTTTCACCTCTCCAGCTTACACCTCTTATTAATGGGGATGGTTTCCCCCCAGTGGACATTTTACTGTGGGCCTGACTGTGTTTTATTATTGGCCACTTAAATAGGCTATATCATTTTTGCACCAAATACATTATCTTTCAGTTTTTTAAATCAGTATCAGCGGTTTGAAACGTGTGCTACTATTTTATTACAAGAGTAATATACTTTTATTGAGAAAAATTGGTTACAAAAAACTGCTGTTTACAATAATGTGCTGCTCTATACAGCACATTATTGTAGTATTTATCTGTATGTTCTTTTTGAGAGTTACCAGTTTAATGTCCTCAGGGCCTCTTAAAAACACTTCTAGTATGTATATGTATATTAAGAAGAACATAATTCATGCTGGAAGTAAAATAATACATACTAGAAAAAACATAATACATAATAGACGGCACACAGTATATATGGTTCTAGATTTGCTTATATAGACACCACCCCCTCCACCCCCCCCCCCACCACCCCCACACACACACACAGATATATGTACATGTATACAACTTTGGACAAAATTGAGACCACTGCATAAATGTTCAGTATCTTTTATAGGTGCAAGTATTGAACTGAGCAGCTTTGTCTGAGTTTTTATGAACTGCTGACAACATTTTTCCTTATTTTCAAATAAAAATATTGATCTTTAAAGCATAATTTTAAAAGAAATGATAAAAAAAAACAACTCAGAAAAAGAGAAATGATGCAGCGTTTACAGAACTTGAATAATTCAAGGAAAACAAATCTTTTGTTCACTCTTAAACAACATGGCAAATTATTACCTTTGACACACTTCTAGTTCTATTTCATCATCCAACTGGTCTCATTGTTTGAAGATCGTTCCATAGAACACTTTGCCACATAATTTTTAAAGAACATGATAGAACTGTGACAGGAAGTCCATCCTGCTGTATAATGTTTTTATGACAACTGAAATCTTCATTTAAATTCTTTAGTTAAGGTTTTTTAACTAAAAAACATCTGGGGCACAGCTGGTCTATGTCAGCTTCCCTGCCAAGCGCCACTTTGACAGTGTTCCATATGTGAGAAATGCAGCCATTCACTGGGCGAAATCCTTTTATACGCATTAAACAGAATACCACCATTACTGACAGAAAATATTCCACACAACTGCCTCCTTCGTCCAGTAAAAACACCAACAGCACCCATGCAAAGTTGAGTAAGACATTAAGGACTGTGTTTTTGAAATCAAGTGCACAGGACACTCAATATAAAGATCACACCTTGAGGGAGGAGTGAGGGAGTCCCGCAGCAGAATCTGCCCTCAAATGATCCATTAGTTTTTGTTTTGGACTTGGAAACTGCTCTTTCAGAACCAGAGCAGAGCAATAGTGTGTCAGATCATTTGTTTTACTAAGCTCAAATTGGGCTTTACTCCAACTTTCTACTTAACGAGTAAACAGGCTAGAGACTAAAACAGCTAGCAATAGCAAAAAAGAGGGGAAATGCACTGCAGTACTTATTTGAAACCTAAAGCCTAATAACATATTTTTCTTCCAGGGAAGAAAGAAGGTACAGTGAGAAGAGATACATGATAGTCCAAATATCCATAATTTGAACCACTTATACCGTAACCTGGGTCACCGGGAGTCTTTTCCAACAGTTATAGGTCGAAAGGAGGAGAAAGATCCTGGGCAGGCCGCCAGTCCATCACAGGGAAGACACACAGACACATTTGCACTCACAGTCACACTGAGGGGTGATTTAGTATCTCCAATTCACCTAACATGCGTGTCTTTGGACTGTGGGAGGAAACCAGAACTCCCACATGGACACAGGTAGAACATGCAAACTCCAAACAACATCCTGGTGACAACACCCTGCCCTCTGGATGAAAAGTATTGGGGCACTCCGCTTTTCCAGGGTATTGGGTTAGGCCCCTTACCTCCAGTGAAGGGTAATCTCAATGCTTTACCAGACCAAGACATTTTGGACGATGCCATGCTTTCAATTTTGTGGACACAATATGGGGGGAAGAACCTTTTCTATTCCAGTATGACTGTGTCCCAGAGCACAGAGCGAGCTCCATAAAGACATGGCTGGATGAGTTCAGTGTGGAAGAACTTGACTGACCCACACAGAGCCCTGACCTCAACCCCATCCAGCACCTTTGGGATGAACTGGTACAGAGATTGTGAGCCAGGTCTTCTCATACAACATCAGTGCCTGACCTTCTAAATGCTCCACAGAACAAATGAGTTCAAATTCCCACAGAAACTCCAACATACTGTGGAAAGTCTTTCCAGAGTGGAAGCTGTTATAAAGGGGAACCAACTCCATATTAAAGTCTATATATTTGAATGCAATGTCATTAATGTCCCAATACTTTTGTCCATTAGTTCCATCTAGCTTCACTGATAGGAACATTATTGGTTGCTGTTGTGATGCAAACTAACAAAAAGATTCATATAAAGCAGCTGAAATAACCTGTTTATGTGTCTCTTACAAAGACACATTCTCTTGAAGGCAGCATTAGTTTCTGTGGAAAATGTAAAGGTGTGGTGTGTTTTTGACTAAAGTCAGAAGTGTGCCATAGGTTATAAAAGAGAAAAACAGCTAAATAAAGAAGCTTTATCTAATTCCATGTTTTGATTAACTCTGGCCAACATGCTGAGTTCCCCCCCAAAACAATCAAAAACAGAGTAGGGATGATCTATTTATCCATTTTAATATTGTTGTTGTTAAAAGCTCCTGAAAATAATGACATACTTTCTACAAAGCAGCATTCAGCATGTTTAAGATCAACATACTGCAGGTAAATTCACTGTGAACTGATTACGATATTGTTATTGAGATCAAGAGAGAAAACTCCCCAACGTCTTCAGGATTAATTCCAGCTGTGGACACATCAAAAGCCAAGTGGATGAGATTAAGCAAAAACATATAATGCAGTTATTGTGAGATTATTTATGATTTCTAGGACAAAAACATTACATAGAACCTATATATTCAGAAATATTTTGTATTAATAAACATCCAATTTTGCTTTTAAAAACGTTTTTCTTCTTGTTTTAATCAATTTGCCTGGAATTTGTCAAAACAAAAAAATGCAAGTAAAAAAAAGTTATATTAGTAATATTACATTTTTTTCAGAATTATTTTTATCACTATTTCACATTTTAACGCACTTGTTTACCAATACTACAACGATGCTGTACGGATAAGTTTTTTGATCATCTGAACAGGGTCTAGGGGTGATTTGAAAATGTTTTTTGTTTCGGGTTTTTAAGAAAATTACCCACTGGATAATCCAGACACTGTATTACATGACCCCCTAACATACACAGAATTGTTTTTTTTATTCAGATCGCTTTGTTTACTTCCATGTGGCTTAAAACATGTTTAAATCCAAACATTTCCCCAGCTAACGTCACCTTCACTATAATCCCTAACAGAAACCAGCTGTAACATGTTATATGATTATTCTGTCCGTGGTCACATCGGATGTGGCGTACTCCCCCCTTCTTCAAGCTTGTTTGTTTGAGGATTAGGTAAAGCCTAGGTGTTCTCTAAAATGAACTGACTATATGACTGTTATGGTGGTATCGTGCACAAATAAGACTTTATATATATGGCTAGGTGCCTTAATGGGTTAAAGCAAATGCTTTGGGGCAGCTGGTTCCCCTGGTGGCCCCTGCAATCAGAAAGCTGTGGGTTCAAATCCCAGCAGTGCTAGTGGCACCACTGAGGTACCCCTGAGCAAGGTACCGTCCCCACACACTGCTCCCGGGGGGTGGCAGCCAACTGCTTGGTGAATGAGTTAAATGCTGTGGTGTGTTCCTGTGTGACTACAAGGGGCCCCTTTACTATTACAAAGCAAGGTCCATAAAGAACTTGACTGGCCCGTACAGAACCCTGATCTCAACCCCATCCAGCACCTTCGGGATGAACTGGAACGGAGACCGCGAGCCAAACATTCCTGTCCAACATCAGAGCCTGAAATCATAAAGGCTGTAGAGAATGAATGGGCACGAATTTCCACAGAAACTCCAAAATCTTGTGGAAAAGTGGAAGCTTTTATAGCTGCAAAGTAGAAAAAAAAAGCTCCATATAACAGTATATGTATTTGAAAACAATGTCATTAAAGTCCCTGCTAATGGTCAGATGTCCCAATAATTTTGTACTTATAGTGTATGTATATACATATATA
>JBBJLR010000042.1:10861069-10871974 GCA_037577145.1 Brachypetersius gabonensis | reverse complement strand
TATATATATATTTAGTTGAAGTGACCATTCTGTCATACATGAACACGCCACAGCACACAGTGCGAACAGCACAACATGTTTCCTCTGCATTTAATCCATTCATCAAGTGAAGAAGCGAGCAGCCAGGAACACAGCAGCTGGGGAGCAGTGTGTGGGGATGGTCTCTTGCTCAAGGGAAACCTCAGAGGTTCCGCTAGCAGTCTTGGGAATCGAACCCTGGACACCCTGATCGCAAGGTGAATGCCTGAACCACTAGGCTACCAGCTGCCTGAAATACATATATATATATATATATATTTATATTTTTTAAGTGTGTTCCCCATAGAGGCTGTGTACTTTGACGACTTTTGTTATTGTTTAGTTGTGAATTGTTTCATCGTTTGTCCATTTTATAGAACAAATCACCAAATTAACAATCATAGTACATAGTAGATTACCTGTAAGTGTCACATTACTCTTGTGGGTTTCATTTGCTCCAACTCTCCAACTTATACTGCAGTTAAAGTGTCTGTGACTGTTATGTTTCTCAGATGCTGGCTGGGGGCTGACTACAAATTGACCTGTCATCGTTCAATGATAGTGTCATCTTTGTATTTCCACACTGAGGATGTTAAACCATCTCCTGTGCTCCTCTGAGCTTAAGACCCATGTTAGGTCCCATAACTCATCCGTTTAGAGCTAGTAGGATGGCAGACACCCCTTACTGTTTTAATTGAGCAGGCCTAAAGCAGCCTTTACTTCTTACTTTTTACGAGCTGAAGGTCTATTAATGGTCAGAGCACTGTAATTCAATCATTTTCATTGTAGGGAATGCTTGCGATCAATCTGATGGAGTCCTTCATCAATCAATATTATGTAGTCCCATATACTCTAAAGCATAGATAGAAGTGGCCAAGTCATGAATTTTCCTTTTTATGAAGCACATTTGAACTAAAAGTTCATTAGTAAGGGGATCTAGCTGTGAAATATAGGCTAGGTCTTCTGGATGACTAGGAAAAAAATATTCAGCTTTAAACTGTTACATCATGTAACATTTTTTTCCAGAGTCACTTTTTTAGACAGCAGGAGACACTCCTCCTGACATCTGTTCCGCTGCTGTTGGTTAGTATTAAAAACAGCATGTGTTCTGATTTAGAGAGATTTAATATCTTTGAATCTTTTCAGCAGGATTGTTTTTCACAATATGTTGCTCTGATACTCAGTATTGGTATTGGTCCAATGTGGAATAACAAAACTACATTTTTATAACTTTCATAGTCCATAGAGGAACTATGGAGTCAGTTTGGATTCAGCGGGTGTCCAGACAAAAGGTATAATTAACAGGCATGTATGCAGAACACCACAATGGACAAATTGTGCCCTGTCTGGTTGCAGAAATCATTTCAGATTGAAAGTGCATCTGGACAAATGTAACAGAGGAGAAAAGACAGTATGGGGTTGATATCGGTATCTCAGGATATTCAAAGTTGTGGTATCAGTATTGATATCGGACACGAAAAAGTGGTGTTGTGCCAGTTCTACAATACACTTTGTTGTGGTTGCTACGTTTAGAGTGGTTGGTTGTCATCACTAATAGGGGTTCATACTAGATTTGATCAGAATGTCATCTTTGGGAATTACTGGCGTTCACTGAATGCCTCTCAGTCACTCACCTTGGGCCTAAATCAAGCATTTCTTTGTATTTTCTGTATATAAGATCTAGATACAATCATATTGTATCGTTCATTTATGCACCATTGAATGGAATCAAATTCCTTGTATGTGCTCACTCACATACTTGGTCAATAATTGTAATTCTGATTCTGATTCTGAATCAGGTATAATATTCAGTTATTACCCTTCACTTGTATTATTCTGTAATTGCTATGAAACAACTATGTATGTTAAGTAGCTTTGAGAGTGAGGAACTGAAGTGTTCCATATACAGAACCTTAGGGTTCTACAATTTATTTAATAACTCACTTCTGCAGGTCTGTCTATGTCACCTTAGTGACACTTGCAGAATACACAATATTCTGTGTAATATCCTGATGCCACTTTCTTACCGCATTTAAATCACTATCATTATGTGTATCATTACAGTATGCGCGTTGTTATCTTGCTGTGATGTGCAATGGTGATCAATGTTCTTATCGGGTGCTAAAACTTTCTCCCCCTAAGAGACAGCCGTGTGTTTTTTTTCCTCTGACTGTGCGCTCCCTTGTGTACGTAATGCATCTCTGCCTCTGATTGGCTGACGCTGACACGCGTTCCGTGACTTAACCAATTATTATAGCCCCTTCATAAAAAGGGCGGTACCGTTGGCGCGAGGGGAATCTAAACACAAAACAGAGACATCACCTGTGTGGAGATATTTCACTCTAGACACAAAAACAGCACGTAAGTCGGAGTTGAAGTACAGTAACATTATCGGCGTTCTGCACGGCCATCTGAAAAGAAAAGGCACCCGCTAACTAACATGGCAGATAGTCCTCCAGTACAGAGGACGCTGAGTGGCGCAGTGGCCTACACTGTTCGTTGTACACTTAAATTTACTAGAAGGAAATTTATCAAGGTATCAACCTTTGTTTTGTTTAATTGTTTAATGTTACAGAGAACTTTAATAAAAGTTGCTTATTGCTGGACATCTGTTTATCCGCCACTTGTGTGTGACGTCATCAAATGACTAGTCGACTCTACTTCGACTTTGTTGACGAATAAGTCGACCAGTTGTTAATGCCCTTTTATGTACCATATTTTATTATGTACAATAGTCTTACCATGTTAATATGACTACTTATGTCAATATTACTTACATAGCCTACTACTTATATCAATTACGTACAGTAACAACCACCATTTATGTTTCTAGTCATTCACTCAACTGTAAGTTACATATCTATAGTATTTATATTCAGTATTCGTGTCAATATCATAGTGTATTTCAAAGTGAGGTTTTTCTACAGATTTATGTATTGGATTTGTTTAGGCTTGATATGTGATATTGTTCTTGTCTCCGTGTGTCTGTGCAATCATAACATAAGCAGTTTCCTCCAGGGATCCATGAAGTTTTCTGATTTTTATTCTGATTCTGATCAACAGAATGATAAAATATAACGAGAGACTGGAATTAGATCAGGTTTATGATAGCAGATACAATTAAAATGTGCCTGAAATGTTTTGTTTTTTTTTGGGTCATATTGGATAGGAGCTCCCCATTATCATCACCACACAAAAGCTTGAAGACAACATCTAGTCTATCTAGGGTTCCTACCTTTCCTTACAGAGGCAAGTCTCCTGTTTTCTCGACTCTGGTGTTGTTTACTATCGCGGATAGACAGGGGCTTGAGGTTGGGGGTGGGCATGATTCGCTATAGCGCTCACCCCAACCCTGAGGCACACCAGGTGAGAGTTAGAGAGAAAGAGAGAGTGAAAAAGAGAGGCACTCACAGCTGTGGAGGTCTTCACAGGCAGGCGATAGGGCCCTGCAGGCAGCTCTCATTATCTGAAGGTCATCCTTTTCATACGAGCACAACACAGTGACATGTTAAAGCCTGTCCCGGCCGATCTGCCGGACACCATTTGATGGTCAAACGGAGTAAACAAGAGTGTAGAGGAGTGTGCTGGAGGAACTTGGTGGAATAATGATGCTAGTGCAGATTGAATTGAAAACAATAGGATACGTTGACTATGTTGAGCTTTTTTTTTATATTGTTTGCCATTACACAGATTGGGAATAGCATTTGAGGACATATATATATATTTATAGCTCTGGAAAAAAAATATTCAGTTTTATCTTTTATAGGTACAAGTATTGAACTGAAAAGCTTTGCCTTCTTTTTTAAGAACTGTTTCTCCCAATTTCCAATTTAAAATATTCTCCTTTAAAGCCTAATTTGAAATAAATCAGAAATGACTGAATTCAAATAATTCAAAGAAAACAAATCCCTTGTTCACTCTCAAACAAAATGGCAATAATTACCTTTGACGAACTTCTAGTAGTGTTTTACCATCCAACTGGTCTCAGTGAGAGGAGAGTGTCGATTACAGCAGTGTTTTTATACATTTCCTCATTAAATAAGATGTGATTCAGGTGATCAGTAATCAGTATCTCATATAGCAGAATGAGGTGTTTGTGTAGGAATTGAACAGACACTGGGATGGAATGGTTGTCACTCACAGAGATGCTGATTTGAAAATAAATTGCAGTGTCTGATTTCTTCCGCAGCTGTATATATGTCAAATTACATATACTTAGATTTTTACACGTATTTTTACTTAATAATATATACTGCGAAATATGCAGCAGGAATTTTATCCTATTTGACATTTGATTGAAGTTCTTCAGTATTTTTTTCCCAGAATTACTGATGCTAAAGTCTCCTATACACCACATGGAAACGGACCGTCAAGAATCAAGCAACACATTTCTGGTTCACAGAGAGTAGCGAGTGAATAAAAGACAAGCACACTGATGCCTGTACCCTTCAATGGGCGTTCCTCAGGATCCAGGCATGTAACCCAATTAGCTTATAATTGATGCACTTTGAAATTCATTAACGCTCAAACCAAAGGCAGCCTTATAATTAACTGTCTACTTTGCATCCCACATTTAGAATGAAGGTGCTGTTATTAATTCTGACTGATTCACTATGGCGAACCCAATTGGCCACCTTTGCTAGCACTCCACCAAGAAGCTGTGAGTCAACTTTATCTCCAAGTCAAAAAACAAATTGCATAGAAAAAGGACCAAATATAGAGTTTCTTGATGTTTAAAAGGTCAGTTCTGTGATGTTTGGGCCACATTGAATAATTGCCTGCGGTAGACAAATTTAGTCATGCAGTGTTTATAAATATATATATAAAATGATATCAAACGGAGTGTTCAATAAACCTGCATAATTCCAAATACAAACACACTGTCAATGGATTTTGAGGGCCCTCGAGTTACGACACAGATCTGTTCCTTCGACAGTGATGTGACCTGAATTTTGGGTGTTAGTTGAAACACACCCTAGCCGAAGTCACTTACCGATCCTAACACTGTAAAATCATAAAAACACAACTAGGCAACAGTAAAAGGAAAACTCCCTCACTCATATGCCACTTTACTGCATATTCTTCCGCCGCGCGGGAAGAACAAGACCTAAAGAAAATATCGTTGACCTAAATCGCAAAGAAAATATCGCTTAGTCCTAAAAACGAAGGTAAAACGTAGAACCGAAAGAGTGGCCAACTTTAACTCCAAAAAGATTCTATGAAGCAACAGCGCAGAAGACCTCATGCCTGTTGAAAGGGAACCAAGGCGTATTCTTTCGCCACACACAACCAGACTGGTTTGCCCACGTAGTCTGTAAGTACGAGGCTAGCGGTGTATGTCGAGTGGGAGTGAGTGCTGTAAACTTGAAACGTCATATGTCGAGTCTGCTTTAACTGTTGGACCCCTGTAGCGAAATCATTTAATTTTGTTTATGATGTTACGGTGTTCATCAAACCTGATCTACATGGTAGTTGTGATGCATGATAAATAGATTGTAAGGGGGCTTTAGACAGTTTTCACACTCGCTCAAGCTTTGTTTTATATAAACCATGATGGAAAGGCACATCCGGCATCTTTTCAGACACCTGAGCGTACAACACCACATAAAGATGAGGAGAATCTGAAAGAGAGAAAAGCTTTCTGTTTATTATACATGTGGGTTTTGAAAGGTTTATCGTTTGTCTTGGTTTTTTGTGTCCCCTCAGATTGCTGTTTATTATTAAGTTTATTGGGATAATTAGTAATGCATGTGTACCACAGATTGTGCTTCTCTAAACCTCCTATTGTCAGTACAAAGAACTTTTAGGTCAACTAGGGTCACTTAGTTTTTTAAGCCATAGTTTAACAACATTTTTTCACACTGGGTGTAACTCATATATGATATATGAGGCGATCTTTTGGGAAGATGATACTGTGTACTGTCCACAGACTGTGATGGCTTTATTGGCAACTGCTGCACAATTCATAATTCACAAGCATTTTGATTGAGCATTTCCTTCTCCTACACTGAGGCATGTATATTTTATCCCTGCATCTTGCTGGTCTTCCAGATCAGCGATGGGTCGCAGCTCCTGAGGCTTCAGCAAACAGATGCTCAGAATCTGCAATGAAACCAATTTAGGTGCCACATATGCTGCACAAAAGAAGAATTCAAGTGACTTTTTCATACTTGTAAATTATGCAGAATCCCTTTTTTTGTTGCGGGACAGATGTAGACGTGTGATTCTGAGTCGCGTTTGCCATTTCTGAGCTGTGCTGGACAACATTACTATAAACAGTTTAACCAAATTGGCATCGAGTTGGATTTTGCTTGATAACAGATTCAGAATTGAAATCTACCTTAAATGACTACATGGGGACCATGAGTCAGGGTGCCTAGGAGGGTCTTCTTCATTTTTAGTATTGCCACATTCTAAAATAATATTGAATATCAAATAATGCTTATATTCTCCAAAGCCCCTCTTTGCCTTGGTGTAGCTCAAGCGGCTTCACAAAGTACCACCTGGGAGGAACAACCTAAAGGAAATATCGCTGAGACCTTCTAACCTAAAAGTACAGGAAAACGTAGAACCGAAAGAGGGGCCAACTTTAACCCCAAGAGGATTCTATGAAGCAATGGCGTAGAAGACCTTTCAACAGATGGTTCTTTAGGGAACTGAGGCAGTTTTGGATTTACAAAGAACTACTTTGGTTTTTAGAAAAGAATTTTTACACTTTCAAAAAAGATTCTTTACAGAACCTCTGAACTGTATCATGCTAAGATGGAAAAATAAATTAGTGTCTAACAGAATCTTTGTTTCATGTGCGCTTTAAAGGGATTTTCCACAGATTCTTGAAAACCTTTGGCCCAATTCAGTGGTTGGGATGTAAACAAAGCTCGGAGTGATTTGGTGTGAAATCCTTAAGTGCAGTTAAACCAGATGTTCCATTTCTTTACAGTGGTGGTGAAAGAGAAACTAATGCTTTACAGTGCCGGCAGTGGAAAACTGATCAGTGATAACGGGACTGTGGTAAAAGTACACGAGTACATGTGTGTCTCTGATTAAAACGATGTCTCATGGCTACAGTAAAACAATACCTCAGTCAGCAGACAACATTTTCATCCATTTAGAGACTATGAACTCTGACTTGATTCAGACTTGGGAGCATTCTACACAAACTACCCTGGATGACTGTGTTTACATCTTGATTTAATTATGCAGACTTTTTGAATAAGTGGAATTCCCCTTTAGCCCATTAAAATAAAGTACAGAGAACATGTCCAACAGCAAAAACAGCGGCTGAATAATCCTCGGCGTCTGCCCACATTACACCAGGCTTCATAAAATATGAACCACTGCCCCCTTCTCCCGAGACATTGTTGATCTCAGAGACAATGCAGAAATCCCATGATGGTTCTTCAATACACTTTAGTCGATGTGATTTTCTTTCGTAGGTGTGAAAGGAGAGGATGAGAAAATGGTCAGTTTGACCCTGCCGGACAGGAAGCTGGCAGTAACAGGATTTTTTCTTTCTTCTTTTTTCTGCTTCCTCTTTAGAAATGGCCATATGGGGGATGTAGCAGCAAGAGATTCCGACTCGAGACAAATTGTTCTACGAAACGCGACGCCCGTCTGGCTTCCTCAGGCAGAAAATGAGGAGGAGAGAAGAAGCGGGGGATTAATTTATGCACGGTGAAAATGCCGGGCCCCACTCGAGTGCCCGACTTTGTCGTCTGTGCAAAAAAAAAAAAAAAAAAATCGAAACCATGCAAAGGCATCTTTTAGTTGCGAGCGATTGAGTCAGGAGGAATGGAGGCGTTTATTGTTACTGTCTGTACAGGCCACAAAATATGTCTCAGTTCACGTATTGCAAATGGAGAATGAATGATTGAGATTCTAGGAGCTCATTAGCTGTGTCTCATTGTAGCTCTAAGTGTGCAAAAATGGCTCTGAGAAGCAAGCAGCCATGGCAGCCAGGGTGCAGGTGTGATGCCCTTTGTTGGTAATTGTAACAGGTGCTACTGGAGGTCTGAAGGAACATTCGAGTGTGGTTGACATCTGCTGCATCTGTGGCATACAGTGGATTACCGTGGACCATCATTTTGTTCCATTGTCATCAAATACTATAGATAAGTAACTTATAGTTAAGTGAATTAATAATTACACAAATGCTGGTTAGGTGTGCATTATTCCTCATAGTAAAGATCAGTAGTACATAAGTAATATTGATATAAGTAGTGATATTCACATGGTAAGATGGTATTGCACATAATTACACATAATTAAATGATTTAACACCCAATAAGATACACATGATACTGCACATGGTAAGAAATTACCCAACGATAAGGTTTCAGTAAGAACATTGCACAATATTGCACATAAGAGTAAGATAAGAATGCAATGGTAAGCATTTCACAACATTGCACATGGTGATACAAATATTGATAGTTAGACATGTTAACAGACATTATTGTAATTTTACATGGTATTAAGTATGTTTTCATTTTAGACGATTGATTTTTTTAATCAGTTCCAGTTCATACATATGTCCTGTTTTACAGTAGATGTCCCAGAGGTTGAGAGACAGATGTACTGCTAATATACTGTATTCCTACAACAAGACTAAAGTTTATTTATTCGTCAGCTTGTATTCTGAATGGAAAAGACCTGAAGGTGACAGTGAAAATTCGAATAGGAAGCTGGCAAATAAGCAGCAAATTTGAGATTTATGTCAGGCCAATTAAGCAGACAGATGAGTCTAAAATGTTCGAGATGTTATTCTCTAAATTCCTGGTTTAGCTGTGTTTTAAAAGAGGCACCGAGTGCCAGCTTAAAGAGATAATGAAGTATTAGAATTATATAGGCCAGCCCTATAGAAGTGGTTTCTGTGTAACTTTATACAGTGGCTCAGCCAATCAGATTTCAACACCAGAAAAATGTATCAGCTTCTTTGTGCATCTGTATGCAGTATAAATATGAGTGTATGCCAACTATAATCAGACTACTCCAGTGCCCCAGTATGGACCACGGCACAGTGTTTGCGCAGTGGGGCTGTGTGTCCATGCCATTTTGCAGATGTCTTTGTCGGAGTGTGTCGCCATGGTGACTCTACAGGCTGAGATGGCCACTCTATTTTCTCTGTGATAGATAGCAGGAGACATGCGAGGCGCCTGGGATAGTTCAGCATCTGTTTTTCTTATACAGCTGAACCAACATGGACAGAGCACTTCCAAGCGTACCCACCCACTGCCTGTGTGAGTGTGTGTGTGGGTGTGTGTGTGTGTGTGTGTGTGCCATGCGCACCAAATAACAGTATGATATCAAACGTGATGTTACATTCCATAGGTGGCAAACAGCATACTACACCTTTTTTTCACATCATGCTACACGCAAACAAGCTTGGAATGTTGCCCTTGTATTGAAAAAATGATAAAATGAAAATGACTGTTTTTATTATTGCTGTTGCTATTATTAATGTGGGAAGTAAACAGTTGAGCTTAACCATTGGGCATGACAGCAAATCTTTGATGATTTGAACACTTGGCAACCATGGACTAGTAGTAGCCCCAGTCTCAGATGCTCCGCCTACAGTTAAGCAGAACATCTACAATATCTGTTGGATGCTAAGCTGGCCACAAATATTGGCACCGTTTCAGCTGCATTCGGATTGGCTACTCATCCACGTAAATCCATTTCTGTGCAGCCGGCATTAACGTTTTGATGGAAAACAAACTTTACGCCTTCTGGGGTGCGATAGTCGCTGCAAAAGTTCTCGGCCTTTAAAAGTTATTCAAGTTTTCTTTGAAGCGATTAGTGGTTCATAAACTGCGGTCTGCTGTCATGATCTGTGTCAGTGAAATTCACTGTTAAAGTCTTCTGGCTGGTATATACTATACAATATATACTGTTTACAGTGATTCACCATTTATTAGAACTGTAGTAATTGTTTTTTCTTGAATATTTTTTTTCATATTTTACAGAATGCATCAAGAATGCCTCTTGATGTCATGTGTTACAGTCATTTTACAAAGGTCACAAGGACTTGCAAAGTGTGCAATACCTAAACTGCTTTACACCCCATTTCTGTGCTTTTTTATCATTCCACATCAAGCGCACTCAGAAGGACTTTATTACGACTTTTGTAGTCTCCATGTTGTGGCCCTGTAACTGTCTTATCTGGCCGTGTTTACAGAGAGGAAAGTGCACTGATGGAAATTAGAGCTGAAATTCAGATGCTACCATTATTTCAATTTCCTTCTTCAAGCTGACCCATCGCTCAGCCAACAATAAACAGAGTGCTTTCCCTCCTCCACCGGTTGCTATTGCACGCCCACACCAACCGGAGCCTTCTGCCACAGCTGTGTGCGTGACACAGCCTTGTCAGCCAGAGGGCACATTTTACAATGGTGCCAACCACACGAGCTGACCAGAGGAAGCCAAGGAGCCTATGTCAGCAGTCTAGAGATTCGCGGGGCCCCCGTTGTTGTTCCGTTCGCACTGCCTGTCTCCGAGAGCAGATCGGAGAGGACAGATGGAACCCCGGATTGTCTCCCAGAGATGGAGGAAGAGGGAGGATGAGAGAGCGAGAGAGAGGGTGAAAAGTGTCCTCTCCGCTAGTGTCACAGGGAGAAGGCCTGAAACTCAGTGTATGTGACAAGGCCAGTCCTGAGTGGTACACATCCCCTGCAATATTAACTCTCATTTGAAGCAGCTGGGGCTGAGAGCATGAAACATTGAACAAAACAGCTGCCATGGATCTACTGCTGTCCTGCCAGCTCGCACTGTGCACCAACACACACACACACACACACACACACACACACACACACAAACACACATATACACACACACACACACACACACACACACACACACACACACACACACACACACACACACACA
>JBBJLR010000042.1:10828925-10846899 GCA_037577145.1 Brachypetersius gabonensis | reverse complement strand
ACACACACACACACACACACACACACACACACACACACACACACACACACACACACACACACACACACACAAGAGTCCAAGCACCAACACTGCACCACTGTAGGGCCATGTTCACAACTCAAGGAGTGGAATTCCTCAAAATGTATTATTAACCACATAAAACAGAGATATATTTTCATACACAAAATGAACAAATAAATGCTTTGTGGCTTGTCATCATTACGCTGTTTTGCTAAAGGTTCTCCTGTGCCACAATGCAGTTTGATCCTTTTGACTCCAAATGTAACTTGGTTTATTTTTTTTGTTCATTTCACAGCGAGTACAGCCCACCCCTGACTACCTCTATCAAAACCCTCGTTACATCACACTTCAGACGAATAT
The DNA here is from genome assembly GCA_037577145.1 of Brachypetersius gabonensis. NCBI lineage: Eukaryota > Metazoa > Chordata > Actinopteri > Characiformes > Alestidae > Brachypetersius > Brachypetersius gabonensis. Next base: position 10,846,518 of record JBBJLR010000042.1, on the reverse strand, counting down.
AGGAGCATAAAATATCTAATATCCCAAATTGCAGTTATCCATCAAATGGATATAGCCTCTTCATAATCCTCATACACCACTAAGCAGCGATCCAGCCGTCTAACAATAATGTGAATTAAAGTCGAGTCGAACCACCTTTGTAATCTGTGTAATGGCACGAGTAAGTGGCTTCTCTGATGTTCAGAGAGAGGTTATTGGTGGTGGTTGGGGTGGGGGTAGGGGTAGGGCTGTGTGTTGGGGGAGCTTCCGCTTTCAAAGTGGGAGGCTTTGGCTTCGGCTCAGCCCAAAGTGGCGACCATAGTAGTGGGGCTGCCACATGTCAAGCTTCAAAGCAGATCGGACTTGGTGAGATATGCGAGCTGAGAGCTGTGTGGCAATCTGTGGTGCCAAAGCTTCTTTGGCAGATAGAAACGCCACATAAGTCCATTGTCACTCAGTATGCTAAACAAGCATAAGCCATGGCCCAGCACAATGGACTGGAATTACATGATATCCGTTTGAAAGGGATCTCTGAGACCCCTCAGGGTTATTTACATGATCCAGGCCAGATTAAAGGAGGAAAATGTAGGTTATCCCATGATTTGTGTGGCAAATGTCCAGCACTCTCACTTTTGACAATGGAGGTATATTGTTCCCTGTTGTGCTAATGCCCTGACAGGGATTTTTCTTTGTTCCCTTTTGTTTATTTGTTTGTCAGGGAATTTGCATATGTCCTTGTCTAATGAGTGCACTGTAATAGGAGCTAAACTTCACACCAGGTGATGATATTAAATTAGAATTTAATTCATTTTTTATCTTTTCTGCTTAATTTATGTATTCCGAGAGTTATGATGTAAGACGTAACCATTCTAAAGAAACTTAGTGATGATGGTGATAGGAACCAGGAGTCATCATGTCCTCAAAATACTGTCGTTTTATGTACTATCCTGAACTGGTAGTCTCCACATCTTCTAAAAATTTTAAATAGCAGTAAAGGTTTAAAAAGGGTTTATTTTGCCCTGTATGTACTCTTTGTATATAAAAAAGTGCATTTCAGACCAAAAACACATGTCATTATACCATATGTATACTATGTATATATTTATATATATTATAATATAATTTTAAAATATTAATGACATTGTTTTTAATTTGACTATCATCTAAAGTTAGATATTTGATTGGATTTTATTAATGAAAATATCTGAAGAGTCCATTTCCATTCCACCAGTGGAGCGGCCACTAGGAGGCCATTTCTCATGTTTTTTTGTATTAAAATACTTGCACATATAACACAAAGCGTCATAAAAAATAGCAAATATCATATGCATTTAACATATAATAAGTTCCAGTTGTATGGTGGTGGTTTTTGTGTTACCATGTAGGGAAGTTTTCATTCAAAATGATTGAAATGAGACAAAATCTTCATATAAACAGCTTGAAATGAGCTCCTTCGTAATCATAAAAACAGCAAAGTTGTTGAAACAAAGCGGTTGAAGTAAGAAGCTAGGCTGCTTACAAACGTAAATGTTCACCGCTGTTGTTAAAAAGTTATATTTCTCGTCTTTTTCAGGTTGAGCTTAGCCATCTTCAGCTCTGCACTTTCTCCTAAGTTGCTCCATGAGTGTTTGCATCTCATTATTGTTTAGATACTCCTCCCCTTTAACCCTTTTTGCAGTCAGCCAAAAGAGTCAGAATATGTTAATATATTTTGGGACCAAAATAAACACTAATGGCTTTAAATAGCAAACTTATGAACTTTTGATATCCTTTGTAAATATGACTGAAATATGCACTAATAATCTGTTGAGTTCAGAAGCCATTATGCGTTTCAGTAACCACGTAAAGCACAAGTAGATTTTGTCCTCACCATCACTTTCATGTCCTTTTGCTAAAAGTAAGAAGCCCAACCAAAGAGCTAGTAGACCACCAGGCTGGAGCCTGGGAAATATTTATTGTGATCAATTTGCCATTGTGATGAGTTAATCAAGATGTATGCATTATTCAAACAATGCCTCATAAAGCTCTAATGGGCATTTGTTTTGATGGCAGTTAAATGTAAGCAAAACCCATTTATATTGGTTAGCACTCATGGGTCATTATGCTGCCATCATTTGTCAACACAGGAAGAGTTTTCTCTTCAGGACCTCAAAGGGGAGAAGATCGCCACACTGCCTTTCCTTCAGGGCGTGGAGCTCTAAGACTACAGCAGGTGTCATCATGCTAAAGCACTCATCCATTATGCTTAGTAGCTCGTCCGTGGCCTTGTTATGTAGCGTCCCACTCCATAACGCCACAACAAACTTGTTCAAGAAGGTAAACTGTTGTTTTTTTGCTCGTGTGCATTTAGCTTAGCCACTTGAAACATCTTATGCTGACATTTGGCAGCTCCATTGAAATCTAACTACATGTGATTAATGCTGTAATTGCACGATGAACTACATTTAAGTTCGGATTCAAGATTCAAGATTCTTTATTTGTCACATGCGTAGTCATGCAGGTACAACTCGCAGTGAAATGTACCCTGAACCGCTTCTTTTGACTGTGCAAACATTATAGACAAGTGCATTTTCAATAAAAAATCTGAAACACAAAATGGAAATATAAGGAAATAAGTAAAGTAGATGTAAGTCTAAATGTAAGTACAATTTCTAAAACACAAATCTAAAAGTAAATAACTTAAACAAGAAGCACCACAAGTTAGAGATAAGAAATGTAAGCTAATAAAATGTGAGGTCTTAATATGTAATCATATAAATATAGCAGCAGTGTGTAGTAGACAGTATTAGTTAACATAGCAAGTTATTCGCTCAGTAACTGCAAGGTTAGTTGCTTGACCAGGCATGTACATTACATCAGAGGCCAATATATACTTTTGCTATTACTAATGATAACTTGCCACCCCACTTTTAACTTGGAGCATGCAGAGGTTCCTGCTGATGGCTGGATTCTGATTTGTATCAAAATAAAAAAAACAGTTTTGATTTACAAGTATGCATTGAAACAGATATGAAGGTAGATGACAGGAACTCCTCCATGTCAGTGGAAGACATGTTAACTGTGAACTGTGAAGACACAGTTAGCAGTAAGAACATGAACTTAAATTCAAGTTCAGTCTTTGTTTAGCACCATGTTTTACAGTTAACTTCAGTTTTCCACTGAATTTGAATTTAAGTTCATGTTCTTACTGCAAACTCCAATTCCATTACAACTGAAATTACGTTGATAGGCTTCCACAAATCTTGCTCAGGCCTGAGGGTTTGGTGAAGTGTTTTATATGAAGTTAATTTGTCTTGATTTACAGAGTTGACAGGTGATATTCAATACAAGTCTAATAAATCTGTAAGCCTCTCTGTTGCCTCAGCTAGTGACTTTGAATGTCAAAACTAGAGTCAAACAAATGAACAAGCAATTAACTGTTTTTTAACATTACGCTTTCAAAATACAGAATTTATAAGTTCTTTATTGGGTAATGATCACATACACAATGAATATTCAAACGATAATTCATGAATGTAAATTAAATTGGTTAATTACTGGTGCGGGTTGCAGTGCGTTAATAAAAATGGATGGTATCGTACAAAAAAAATTACATTCTTCTGTGACCATTTTGCAGCAGTTTAGACATCACAGTAGTTTTACAGTGTATCATGAAGCGAAAGATGAATAAAATACATATTATAGTGGTTGTCATTTGATTAACATATGCATCTAACAAATAGTGCACCTTAAAAAGAGTCAAAAGCCATCTTATGGCCTAGCCGCTTTACTACCTGAGACCCCCGCACCCCTCCTAATGCTGCAACAGACGTCTTATCAAACGTGACTGATTGCCATAATCTGTACTCTGGGCAGCCATTAAGCAAATTACCTGAATCATTGCAAGGATTAGTCTCATTAACACATGATTAGCATCAAATTAAAATAATGAGTGTTTAACTTGTGATGTCTTCCAGTTGTTTGAACAGCTTGATCAGGCACACCAGGCTTGCTGAGCGCTGGGTTGTGCTCGAAAACATGGAGAACGGAGGCCAGTGGACCCTGGGAAGAGCAGTCGGAGATGTGTGGATGGTGTCAGAACTGTTTATTTGTTTCGTGTACATGAAAGCTTATAGCTACGGCTTTTACAGCAATGCAAACTGCAGGCCTAGATCATTTACTTCACTCTCCTGTAATGAAGTTCAGATGTGAAGAAATTCCTAAATCAAATTCACTACCTGCCAACCAACATATATGAATGTATATATATATCTCACATGCATAGTCATACAAGTACAACACATAGAAAATTCTTTCTCAGCATTTAACCCATTCACCAAGCGAAGGATTGGGCTGCTGCCAAGTGAAAGTTTGGTCATATGTGAACACACCACGAAATACCTCCTCTGCATTTAACCCATTCACCAAGTATAGCAGTGGGCAGCTACGAACACAGCGCCTGCGGAGAAGTGCGTGGGGACGGTACCTTGCTCAGGGTATCTCAGAGGTGCCTAGCAATCTTGGGAATTGAACCTGTGACTTCCTGATCACAGGGCTAACCACTAGGCTACCAGCTGCCCCTGAGGCAGCCAGGGATGGTACCTTGCTCAAGGGTACCTCAGCAGTGACACTAGCGGTTGGGATTCAAACCCCAACCCTCTCATTGCAGAGCTAAAAGCCAAACCACTAGGCCATCCAGCTGTTGCAAGAGAGAGCCAGGCAATATGGTATTCTGTCCAGAGGTCACACTACAAGTCAATTTCTCAACCCTCACATTCATAGACTCAATAACCTGACACCTTCCAACTACAGCAATTTCCATTTCCACCTAAATGAATAAATATAGGTTATCCTACTATGCCCGGTCTGCATGATTTGTGCCCAGAGTGAAAGTAGACAAATGGTCCCAAGCACTAAAGTGTAATGCACCTTCTGCTTTCAGCTTAATAGAAGATTTAGTTTAATACTGAAAATGCACATTATGGTACCATTAAGTGAAGAGTAGTTAGAAACAGTAATGCTAACCTGCTGTTGAGAGATTATACCCTGCAATGAAATTATTCTTCATGGAAGGGCTGTGGTTGGGAACAGCTCTGATCAACGTCATGTGTGCTGAACAATGTCTTAAGCACTAATGACAACAATAACCAGGGCTAAATATGCGGGACATACATTTAATTTAATCTTTAGAGGATTAGAGGCTCTCCCTAATGTCAGAGAGTCAGATCCCTCAGTGAACATTAAATACACGTGTCTGCAGATGCTCCTACATTGTCTAGTGATGTCCACAGATTTTTTTCCCCTTCTTAATACCACCATGTGGCTGGAACATCTTGGGATTGGCATTAGCCAAGCAGGTTTTCTCGCTAAGTAATACACTAGTGTGAAGAGCCATGACACAAAGCATATAGGGCTTTCAAACACAGGCTGTGGCCCTTAATGCACAACATTAAAGAGGACAGTTTAGCGTTTAATGGATATTGTTTAGAACTGCTGAATTAGTCTGAATTGCCATTTCATTGGGAGTGGCAGATTTTTTTTATTGTGGGGTGAAACAGTAGATTTCTGCACATTTTAAACCATCCATCCATTATCGGATTTAAGTATCCTTCACCAGGGTCTCGGGTGGGGTTGGGGGTGGCGGGGGGGTGCTTCCTTGATAGTCCATTGCAGATTTCTGCATATTCATTTGCATGTAGAAAATCTTTTCACTGCAAAAGCATTGCGAAGAGTATTACATAACCAACAGCAAGCATTTGCCTGAATCCTGAATCAGAACTGTAAGAAAAAGGCCGCCACCCATTTGAACATGAAGAATCCTTTATGATCCTTAAATGTTTTTGTTCTATGAACCCTAAACCAAAGTCAACTTTATTTATTTTATACCTAGATGCATTTCTGCCTAATTTAAGGGTCAAGATGTAAACAAAGTCAAAGTTGTCTGATCTGAAACTTGCAGACTCTATGGTCGTGATTGGAACCAATAATGTCTACCACGCCATGTACTATGAAAAACAAGCAATGAACCCTGTGTAACGTTAATAATGGTCAAATTAAAGTGTAAGTAACCTTTTGGAGCTGTTTTACCTTATAACACCTGGGTGTGTTGCCCCACCATGAAAGAATGTCAAAGAAAACACATGAGACAGCTTATTTGTAATTGTTTCATTTTATAATGTTCCATGTGTTGGCTTGTTGAAAACTCTGGCTGCATTCAGTACCACTGACTGACCATTCATTTAAATTCACCACATCTTAACAATTTAAAAGTTTAAATAATGAAAAAAAATTGGTCAAATTCATTTCATTGGGACTTCACAGTAGTTTTGTTGTCATGAAGGGCTCCTAGCATTGTGAGTCAAAAAACACCTCTTCTATGGCATCGTGCAAGGAACCTTTTCTGGCACCTTTACTTTCAAGAGTGTATGTGAGCGACTCAGTAGATGAAGGTTTGTATTTCTAAACAGTTGAAGAGACCTCTTCGCTAGTCAAGTCTGGTCAAGTTCATTTATGTAGCACATTATCATACACCAATGTCATTCAATAAATGAAATGAAAATAAACTACAAAACAATACAATTATATTATAGTAAGAATAAAAGAATGCAAAGAAAATCAATAAAAGATTCCTATTATATTATATACATGATATTTAAAAGAAGGTGAAGGAGAATGGTGCAATTTCTAGTTGACCAAACATCAAAAAATACATTATTTTTCTTTTTTAAAAATCATTTCATTAGACTTGTCTCCTGTAAACGAGTCAGGCTCCACAGTAAGTGATGGAAGGACAAATCTCCATTTTATAGATAATGGCTGACCTAAACGTCTAGAATATCATACAAAAAATTGGCAAAAGTAAGTATTTAGTAAACCGAAATATAGGCTTAGTCTTCAACGCTCTGTGCTACATTTAACAATCAAAAGACCAAACATGACACTTTTTCTCATAGAGAAAAACACTTAAATGAGGCTAAGGACCAATAAATATTCTTTGAATTCCTAGATAACCATTTACTACTTTTCAAGAAGTGCATTACATTTCTTCACACTCTTTGCAAAAAAAAAATCATTCTTTCATTCTATTCTTCCTTCCTTCATTCTCCAATTCATTATGTACCAGACTGAAAGGTAGAGAAAAGTGGAGAAACACCCTGGACAGGTTGGCAGCCCAACACAGACAAACAAACTCACACTTACAGTCACACCAAGAGGCATCTCTAGTTCACCTGACATGCATGTTTTTGAACTGTGGGAGGAAACCAGAGCTCCCGGCCACAACACAGAAAGGACCCCCAGCCAATGTAACCCCGGACTTTCTTTGCATGAGGTAACCCCAAAAAACAAAGACAATATTATTTCCATCACATAGAAGATCTGTACAGTAGCAGGAATATACACATGCATATTACATTTGTACTATATGTAACAATTGCAATTAATAAAAAATGTCCGCTTTTAAAAAAAACAGAACTTTGTAATAATTATAATGCTTGTAGCTCAAGATTATGGAAATCTGGAAGACACCCTTGTCCTCAATTTTGAGTGGTTGGGGTTTGATGAGTTAATGAACTTTAGATTAGAGGGAGGGAGAGAAAAAAAGGCCCCTCTCCAAGTGCAGCAAATAGCCAAGGGCAATAGCTGATAACTAATGTGTGGAATATTGCAATTAGCATAGCAAAGTACTTACAGGGATCAAATTAAAAAATTCATTAACGCACGCACTTAATTAAGAAACACTTTTCGGGTTTACATGATAAATTATGACACCTATTAAATCTTGCACTACAAGCTGTAATGGCTTCTTTGCTCCTGGGCAAAGGAGTGTTTCCTTTCGGGTTCAAGGAAGCCTCCAAGGACCCGTGGTATTTGTTACCATTTCATTACTGTTTCATGTCCCCTGCAAGCGCTACATGGCTGTGGTGGCGTTAGTTTTACAGGGCTCTGCTCTACCTCCACCTCGAACCCGAGCATGTTCTTTGTAATTGAAACAAGGATCTGTACGGGGTGTTGGATTACAGGGCTGGAGGGTGATCTGTAACCTTTCTAGCAGTTTTCTCTCTCTTGGCTTTGTACAGGTTGTTAGAGGTCAGTATTTTATATACTAGCTTAGCATCAGAATTTTAAAATGATCTGTTAAACAATACTTTGGAAAGACTATACTAAGGTTAATGCATTTACATATGGCCAGTCGAATCTAGCATTACTGACTAAACTATATGGACAAAAGTATTGGGACACATCTGGGCTAGGCTCCTTACTCCAGTGAAGGACAATCTTAATACTTCAGCAGACCAAGACATTTTGGACAACGCCATGCTTCCAACTTTGTGGACTGGTTGAGGGAGAACCTTTTCTATTCCAGCATGGCTATCCCACTGTGCAAAAAGTAAGCTCCATAAAGACATGGTTGGATGAGTTTGGTGTGGATGAACTTGACTGGCTGCACAGAGTCCGGACCTCTGGAATGGAGGCCTTCTCATCCAACATCACTTTCTGAGCTCATCAATAGAGTGGAGGCTGTATAGCTGCAAAGGGGGACAAACTCCATATTAACATGAATGCAATGTTATTAAGAACCCTGTTGCTGTAATCGTCAGGCATGCCAATACTTTTGTTTATATAGCATATGTTTAGGCAGTGCAAAGTCATGCAGAAGAATTGGCATAATGATAGATTATAGTATACCATTATTGGTATGATATAATGGTTGTGTGTGAGTGTGCACATCAAATAAGCACCACGGACACATGCTACATGGCCAGATAAATCCTGTTGTTCCTGTTGAGTTTGGCCCAGTTACAATATTACTTGCATGCTGCTAGTCAGTGACTGAGACTTAATCACATCATTGTTATACAACAAGCATCTCCAAACACTGCTTGTAAAAGCCCTCATCATTATACCGTAGGATAGATTTCCACCTGCAGTAAATAAACGCAGTAAATGACAGCTCCTGCGATGAATGCATTTCATTCATTTACACCAACTATCCAACCCCTGCAGGATGATAACATCATTTGTATCCTCTTCGCCCAACTTCAGTAGACCACCAGCAAGCTACTGTAGTCTGAAGCCAAGTACACATTTTGGCAGGGCAAAATGAAGGCTTTCCCCATCAAAAACAGGCATTTTTGTTTGCCATATCCTGTTTTACTCTCTTGACAAAAGACGGGCTGGCAATGTGTCTTTTAAAAACCTGCTCTCGAAACAATAAACATATGTGATATACAATACGCATGTATGAGGAAAACTGACAGCAGAGCTACGTTTCAAAAATGATTTGGTCTTTTAATCCCTTAAAATTTACCTCATAAGAGTTTTAAGTTCAAATTATTGTAGAACTGCATGGACTGGCTCAGTTATTCGCTTAGAAGCTTCCTCGTGTGTGTGTGTAAGATATATGGGGTACATAAAATCCTTTTGCTGAAAAAGCGTCTGCACTGAGGCTGAAGTCTTCAACAATGTGGCCATACTCATGATCATTTGGTGAACATTTTGACACCTAATTCATGACAACAGTTATATAGACAGTTATATTGAGGTTATATTTGTTATAGAGTAAAACCCCTGGCATTCGCGGGGGTTACATTCCAAGAGCAGCCACGAATAGTGGAAAAAATGCAAATTTGTGATGTGGTACAAAAATGCCCATTTTTAATGGATAAACCCTAACTATGCCACCAAATATACTCCCAAAACACATTAATTTCATTTTAAACTCATTACACTTAAAGAAAATGTAAAGGTAAACCCATATATGCACTGTACAGTTTACCATAGTCTGCTGTCCTGCAGTGCTAGAATGTGAAATACAGATGTTACCCCTGTATAGACTGGACTGTAACGAATGCAAGGGCATTTTCTTTGGTATAAGCAGGGAAATACAGCAATAAATGAATTTAATCTACAATATTAAAAATACAGGGCTTTAAGAAGAACAAAACGAAAAACACGAGGCACTCCTCTGGGAAAATTCTGCACTGCAGCATCACAGGGCAGCAGCCAATCAGCAGAAAGGTAAAATGAGTAGCGGAGGCTCATTCCGTTCAGGTGTCTGATTGCCTTGCGAAGCGCAGCATCCAATTATTATCAACCTGCACGAGGGCGAGGGGGTGCGGTGGACGAGGCCTGGACGTCACAAAAGCAAAAAATGCGGAGGATATCTGTGATTTCCACTGTCTGAACAAACACACCCCTGTCTGGACAAACGCACCAGGTTTCAGTGTCCATACCTGAGTAACTTTCAAATTAGGGCTGGGAAATGTAACAATATTTGTAGTTTGTAATGTGATATGTTATATGTCTCAGGATGCTTCTTTGAGCATATTATGAATTTCATTAGTGGTTCAAGAACCATGAGTTAGAGCATGTTTCATACTTAGTACTGTTTAACTGTATGCTCTGGAGAATAAGAAGGACAGTATGTTGCGAAAAATATGGCACTATGGGCTTTGTGGTACAGTGTGTAGCGCCATTTCCATCTTCTCAGTGTGTTTGCCCTCTGAAGGACTGGCACCCGGTCCGGGGTGTTTTGGACTTTTCACCATATGACCACTGGGACAGGCTGCAACATCTCCAGCTGGTTAAGGATAATCGATACAGATGATGGACGGATACTTCTATATGGCCATTTGACCATCAGATGTCAGAAAAAATAGTGCAGCACATATGAACATTTCTTGAAGTCAAGATATTATATTTTTGTCATGTTTGCTTCAATACTTCATTACAGCATTATTTTATCATCTCTAATGTGCGACCGTGGGTGGGGTCACATATTAGGTGTGATAATACTGTCACTGGACACATCCTGAAACAAACAGTGCCCCGCCGTGACCCCCTCCATGGTGGCCTGCCGCTCTCCACCTACTTAAAGTCAAGGCTGGCAGTCCTTTCATGAAAATCCCTGTTAGATGTGCGAGAGTGTTGGATGGCAAGGTTAAATTTAAGTGTGGACATGGGCATCGTCCCTCACTCCCTGTCCTTTAAACAAGTGGCCAGAGGCAGTAGCCATGACTAAATTATTAACTGTGTATTTCATAACGTTAGTGACAATATGTTTACGTGTTTTTTTCAGCCTCGTCCCCCTGCCGAGAGCAGATGGCTCCTTTTACTTTATTTTCCACATCAAGTATGATTATTTCTTTGTGCCAAAAGCCACCTGCCGTTCCTTGGTCTCCGCACTAATTATTTATGTTGGTAACACACAGCAGGACTTGTTATCAGTTGGATGGTGTCTTAATAAAGGGAGGCGCATCAACATATTGACATCCGTGTTCAAGGGGAAGAATTTATCATGGGCCAGTGTGAGTCGCGCTCGAGAGCAGGCCGCTTGCCAGCACCTCGCAGGATGACCTCCTTTTGTGTCTCCTCTCTCTCTCTCTCTCTTTCTCTCTCTCTCTCTCCCTCGCTCTCTTTCAGACCTTGTTCCCATCCGTGAGTCCATGCGATGATAATTAGGTGAAAGCCTATTAAAAAGTCAAATAAGAGAGAATACATTAACATTGAGTCTAGAACCGCATGCTTCTCCAGCTCAGCGCGTGACAGAAAAGGACGAAGAGTCCAACTGCTTAGTGCCACGCGCAACGGCAGAGAAGAATACGGCAGAAAAAAAAGGTCCTTCTGTCAGAAGCCAGAGTGTTACGTCAGCCCTCTAATTTTGCACACACACACGTTCACACAGACACACACACGCGTAGATTGGGCCTGAACAACGAGGGTCCAGACCACAAGTACCAATTAAGTTAAGTATTCGGTGAATTTCAAAGCATTATGTCTGAGGGATAGGTCAGTTTTAATCACAGATACAGCCCTTCTCAAATGTAGAACACTTATAATTACACATACTCAATACTTTAATCCTCCAGGGGTACAAAATGAATATGCAGTAATTACAGTTTCATACACACATATCCACCCCACCCCCTCCGACGCCACTCACTCTTTCCACTTCTCGTAATGTGGCTGAAAATGGATTCAAAAATATGTCAGTTGTGATAGAGAGTGATGCCACGTATTATGAATAATTACACTTTTCAGTGTCAGGACATAAGCCCCATCCACTCTAGACCAAAATACAAAAAAAAAAGGATTAGCAGGAGAAAGCAGCCGGGAGCCCACGCACTCCTGTATTTAAGATCCTTTATATGCCCATTTAAGAACATATATGGGTTATGGTCCTCGCAGAGGAGTGAAGGGGGCGGGGGTGCTGTCCTAAGCTCAGACAATGCCTCTCGGCTGGCTCTGTAATAGCTTTTAGGATTAAAAATATGGTTCTTGCCTTTAATTACATATTGCTGTGGAGAGGTTTAGCCTTGTGGCGTGAGGCATGTGCTGTTGCTGACATATTCCTGCTGAGAGAGACAGAGGGCCAGGACCAGGAGCAGATGTATTCTTCATCATAAGACTGATAGACTGCTTAAGACTGTGCTTCGGTTATAATCAGAGCTTCTTGAGCAAAGTGTAACATTTTCATGCTAGAAAGTGTTTAGATATTGGACAACATCATACTTCCAACTTCATGGACATCTTTTCAATTCCAGTATGACTGTGTCTCAGAGCACAAAGCAAGCTCCATAAAGACATGGCTGGTGGAGTTCAGTGTAGGAGAACTTGACTGTTCCACACAGAGCCCTGACCTCAACCTCATCCAACACCTTTGGGATGAACTGGAATGGAGATTGTGAGTCAGGCCTTCTCCAATATCAATGTCTGACCTCATAAATGTCCTCACCTCAGAATTAAAGGGCACAAATTCCCACAGAAACTCCAAAATCTTGTGGAAGCTATTCTAGCTGGAAAAGGGGATAACGACTCCATGTTAAAGTCTATATATTTGAATGCAATGTCATTCATGTCCCTGTTGGTGTAATGGTTAGACACCCCAATGCTTTTGAGATCTAACAATGCTCCATTGAGATCTTAGAGCCAATGGAAATGTATGGAGAAGAAAAATCCAATAAACCCTGTGGAAATCAAATCAGTGAAGAATGTGCGGGAATCAGTTCTTTTAAACAGTTTAAGTCAGTGGGAGGTTGTTTAGACTATAGGATCTGCAAAATTCCGATTTCTATTTCTTTTTTTTGAATGTGTGTGATGGCCTGCGTCTGCAATGTCGCGCTTTCCTAAATTTGACTGATTTTTTTATTATATATATTTTGATATATGTGTGTTTTTCTGTGCTGGACCACTTCACTTCACTTTAACAGGGACACTGGCTACCGAACATATTGGCAACTTCTGCCGCTCCCTGATAAAATATCCCTGTTTCTGCTGGTACGTGTTCAGAAAAAAAAAGAAAATAGATTTATAAATGTTAACTTGCTGTTGCTCGGAAGACGCCTGATATACTGTTCTGATTTTGACTCTGGACCGTGGGCCCGTGTTTATTGCTGCTTGTCGAAAAATGCTACTGTAGTGCAAATCGACAGCAGAGTCTATAGATGCTACCCTCCTGATAAATGCTCCCTTTAGGTTTATACAGTTCATACAGTTTATAGTAAGTTTATAACACTGATCATGATAAGGAATGGGGTGGAGGTATAATGGTTAGAAATCTGTAATGGTTCCGCCCCCCTGGGCTCCTTGTTTTTCTATAACAAACTAGATAAAATGTGAATGCCCTGCGGTGGCAAATAGCTTTGGTTTTAAATTTAATGTTTAAGTTGAGATTTAGAGAAATACCTGAACTGATACTGTGTAACTGTTAAAGGGAATGCGGCTGTTAAGAAGCTCCTTATTTGTTCAAAATGTTTGCAAACCAAATGTTATTACAGTTGTTTTTACTATAGCAGTGCTTTTAAAATAAAAGTGCACAAAACACTACTTTTGATTTAATTAATGAATTTTGCATATAACAATGCGATTAATCACAAAAAAATCATGCGGTTAATCGTGACAAAATAATCAAATCATATCAACCAAGCAGTAATATATATATATATATCCTCCTCTAAAGTCTATAGTGTCCTCACTGTTGTAACAGTGTTTACCCTTTTCATTTTATTTAGAGTATCCCTTTAATGAACCCTGTGATGTCTTGTATTGTCTCACTGGAAAGTCTATTAATTATTATTTTCCTCCTCACAAGATAAACACATCAGACTTGCTAAACACCTGTAAATGAGCTGCGAGCTCATGTGAGCTGTTCTTTCTGACTGCCAGAGCATATTAATTTGATATATTTCTGCGTGTTAGAGGGATCATATTATATAAGTCAATTTATGGCATTATGGCTTGATTTAAAATATGAAGGTTTTGCATTTTTTCCACCCTTACAAGGTTAGCCCTCTACATTAGAACTTTTCCAAGTTCAAATTCAAGTACAGTGCAGTTTTGCTAACTTTATTTCCATACATCATGCTGTGCTGGATAAAAAAAGGAGTCTCTCCACATTTTAATGAAGTTGTGATTAAAAGATAAATCATTGTTCATTGAAATTATCCTAAATGAAATACCTCAGTTGGATATTAAAGTCAGTTATGAATCACAATTTGCCCCAGTTCAGGCCTGAAGTTTCGGACGGCATGGGCTGAATTCATTGTCGTTGAAATTCGTCCAACTGCGCTCAGCGAAGAACAGGTAGCGTTCATATTCACTTAATCCTAAATCTCCGCTTCCTGCTGAGAACGTTTCGTCAATAAATTACAATGATGTCTCTCTTTAATACTTGTTTGGCAAGAATACTGGCAAGTGCATTACATATTGTTAATTAGTATGCAAATGTATCTTTTTACGATCATCATCTTCATTATATTTAATCTCTCTATTTATCTGCCAAGGAACAGTTCGATTGAATCCATGTCTGCCATGTAAAAAAATACGCACTAATTTATTACTCTCTATTAATTTCAAATGCATTGCGTATTAACCACATACATTTCTGCCCTTATAGGCATAGACCTACAGTGAATCTGTTACACTTTACTGGAAGTGTACAAATCCTACTATAGATACATCAGGTTAAGAGTTCATTTACTGGTCAAGTAAGTGGGAGGACACCTTTCTTACTTGACCTCTGACTTACCCGGCCACTGCATGAACTCTTAACCTGACGTATCAATAGAAGAATTAGTTTTAATAAGCAAGAATATTACTGGACTCCTTCACAAACACTGAAGTAAAATCTAATCAAAGTCCTGCCTTGGATATAATGGCAAGAAGAAACTTACACTACTCTACCAGTCAAAAGTTTGGACACACAATTCTCACTCAATGTTTTATCGTTGTTTGTATTCTTTTCAACATTGTAGATTAATACTGAAAACAAAATGATGAAGGAATACATGGAATTTTGCAGTGAACAAAAAAGGGTTAAACAAAACAGAATATGTTCTGTAATAAGGGAATGATAGACTGTTGTTTTTTTTACTAAGTGAAGTGGTTCTTGCCATAATGTGCAGTAGAACCGTAGTGGGACAGGATTATTAACTGTGGACCAACCCGACCGTCGCTACTGATGATCCCAAACACACACCTTCTAATTTAACTATTTCCTTTATTTTTATTATTGGCTACATTGTAGATTAATATTGAAAACATCACCTATTGCTCCGATGACAGCTTTGCACACTCTTGGCATTTTTGAGGAATCAACCCAGAATGGTATTTTATTATCAGGTGTTTCTTCATCAAGAGTTCATCAGTGGAATTTCTCTCCTTCTTAACTTCCTTTTGACTGGTAGTGTAAGTTGTACAGAATTTTAAGTTCAGAAATACGTTGTATTTAAATCGATGTAAATTCAACACATGTTGTTCGATTTTAAAATTCTTATTTTAATATGAGAAGACGTTATAAACAATTACTGTATGTGAAAATTAAAAAAATAAAGAGAAATATCGGCTGTTTTTTGAGATTTGAAAGCCTTGAAGGTCCAAACACTACCAAGCTACCGTGCCTGAATATAACAAATCCACAATCTAACTGTCTAAAATTTTGTGACTCCCCTCAAAACACCAAAACGGCTCTGAACCCTCGAGGTATCTTATGGTGTGTTGTGGTTTCTGGCACCAAGATGTCCCCGTAGAATCTCAAATAGATCGAGATGTGGGGAAATACGAGGTTTTCTCTTCGTTTCTCAAACCATTCCTGGACAATTAAACTGTGTGGCACGGCACACTATTCTTCTAAAAAGAGATCTAAACTACGTTTAGATCATCAGAGCCTCACACCTCCTCCGGCAGATTGCCTTCTTTCCATGGTGCCATCTCTACCCTCAAGGCTTCTTCTATCACAGCATGATCCAGCTCTGATGCGCGTGTACGCACTGTAGGCACTTTCAGCTGTGCACAGGGGTCAACATGGGCATTCTGACTGGTCTGTAGCAACACAACCCCATACACAGTGAGCTGCCATGCATTGTGTTCTGACACCTTTCTATCATACTCTACCAATAACTGTTTAAGCAATATGTACAACTGCAGCTCTTCTGTAGCACTGAACCAGACTGGCTCGCCTTCACTCCTGCATGACTTGGATGCCTATGACCCTTTTGATAGATACTAACCATATTAGAAACCCCCCGACCTGCCGTTTTGGAGATCAAGTTGCGTAGTCATCACAGTTTGACCCTTGTAATATTTTCTGATTCCAGCCCATCAACATCAAAAACTGACTGTTCACTTGCTGCATTATATATCTTGGCACTGTTGTGAGATAATCAATGCTATTCACTTCACCTGTCAGTGCTTTTAATGTTGTTTGGTGATCTGTGGATGTGTCAGTAGTTTGGACAAACCTGTCCAATTGATATTCAGGCATAAACTGCTCCTAATACCAAGGACTGAAATAGAGGATTGGGTGTTCCAAAACAGTGTTGCATCTGGCTGCTTGTCTCTAGCGCGCCCAGTACAAATCCAACACTAAATAGTCAGAAAACAGACTGATAAATTGTGTCTCCCTTAATGGGACATTGTAGACTCCTTAGGAAACCTGATGGGACAGCAAGCTGCTGAGCCAGGGGTGTCCCTCTTATCTGAACAGTTCGAATTTAGAGAGATCAGTGAGCCTTAATCCCAAACTGTCTTTCGCTGCGTGTTCTCTGCTGCCATCATTATCATTATGATACTGTCTAATGCCTGTAATCCTGGGAAGACGCTCTGCTCTGCATTAATATAAGTCCCTCACACTCTCTTACTACACGGCTGAATGTTAACCCAGACCCACCTAGGTCACCATTGTTAAGGAAGTCCTACGCTGGCCTAATGAGAATAAAACAACCATCGGGATTCCAGGCGCTGCCTCTCGCTGTGTAGATATCAAAGCTTTGTTTTTAATCACACCCTGTCTAATAAGACCCTGGAGAGTAATCTTGCCACAATTTCCGCCCATAAACAGGATCATATCGCGGCGGGTCACCTGCGCTAACCTTCTGTCAAATTACGGCCCGGGCGATCCACTCTGATTGCTTCAATCGGTGTCGAGCAGCCGCGAGAACTTTCCAGTAAAGCCCTCAGGCTGCTGATTTATCCCCACATTGAGGAAATTGCATTCACTCCTTGTCCTCACTGTTTGGCATCCATTACAGTTCATTATCATCCTCTCTACGCGCACACAAACACACAGACACACACACAGACACACACACAGACACACACACACACACACACACACACACACACACACACACACACA
>JBBJLR010000042.1:10811962-10828825 GCA_037577145.1 Brachypetersius gabonensis | reverse complement strand
GGACCACTGATCACCTATACGTCCTTCAAAGGGACCACTGATCACCTATACGTCCTTCAAAGGGACCACTGATCACCCATACATCCTTCAGAGGGACCACTGACCACCCATACGTCCTTCAGAGGGACCACTGATCACCCATACATCCTTCAGAGGGACCACTGACCACCCATACGTCCTTCAGAGGGACCACTGACCACCCATAAATCCTTCAGAGGGACCACTGACCACCCATACATCCTTCAGAGGGACCACTGACCACCCGTGCTTTAGGGCAGGGCTATTCAACTTCAGTAGCAAGTGGGCTGGATATAAAAGTCACTGGTGGTTTGGGGGCCACAGATTTCATGCTGTCCAAGCTATCATTTCCGTGGCCCGTTTATCCGGGGAGGGGTCTGACGGGATTCCGCGCCAGCCCAAATTTACCATCAGCCCGATGGCCAGTCCAGCACTGTGTCAGTGCTGCTTTAACACTCAAACATAGCCGCTTTAACAGCGTCAGGTTCTAAACGAGAACTTTGACCACTAAAGTCGTTAGAGTAGATCCATCACCAAACTAAAACTACAGAGATTTCCCCCTCGCTGTGTGTGTGACCGGACTCTCCTTCGTTACTGTCAGCTCTGCTCCGCCCATTTTCTGACAAACCCCGCCTCTTTCTGTGCTCGGATTGGCTAATTTTATACAATACATCAGACAATCAGTCTTGGCAAAAGTTTCAGGGAACTACCAGCCAATCATGATCCAAAACCCATAACTTAATTAAATCACAAGAATCACAGACTGATTTACTGGCAGTCTTGTGGGCCATAACATTTTTAAAAGGGCCAGATACGGCACACGAGCTGCTAGTTGAATAGGCCTGCTTTAGAGGGACCGCTATCCACCCAGTCGTCCTTTAGAGGGACCACTGACCGCCCATACGTGCTTTAGAGGTACCACTGACCGCCCATACGTCCTTCAGAGGGACCGCTGACCACCCATATGTCTTTTAGAGGGATCGCTGACCACCCATATGTCTTTTAGAGGGGCCACTGACCACCCATATGTCTTTTAGAGGGGCCACTGAACACCCATACGTCCTTTAGAGGGACCACTGACCACCCATACGTCCTTCAGAGGGACCGCTGACCACCCATACGTTCTTTAGAGGGACTGCTGACCACCCAGACGTCCTTCAGCGGGAACGCTGACCACCCACACGTCCTTTAGAGGGACCACTGACCACCCAGACGTCCTTCAGCGGGAACGCTGACCACCCACACGTCCTTTAGAGGAGCCGCTGACCACCCATATGTGCTTTAGAGGGGCCGCTGACAACCCAGACGTCCTTTAGAGGGACCGCTGAACACCCATATGTCCATCAGAGGCATCGCTGGCCACGCATATGTGCTTTGAGGGGCCACAGACCACCCATACGTCCTTTAGAGGGACCGCTGACCACCCATACGTCCTTTAGAGGGACCGCTGACCACCCAGACGTCCTTCAGCGGGAACGCTGACCACCCAGAGGTCCTTCAGCGGGAACACTGACCACCCACACGTCCTTTAGAGGAGCCGCTGACCACCCATACGTGCTTTGAGGGACCACTGACGAACCAGACGTCCTTTAGAGGGACTACTGACCACCCAGACGTCTTTTAGAGGGACCACTGTCCACCCAGACGTCCTTTAAAGGGACCACTGACCACCCAGACGTCCTTTAGAGGGACCACTGACCACCCAGACGTCCTTTAGAGGGACCACTGACCACCCAGACGTCCTTCAGAAGGACCACTGTCCACCCAGAAGTCCTTTAGAGGGACCACTGACCACCCAGACGTCCTTTAGAGGGACCACTGTCCACCCAGACGTCCTTTAGAGGGACCACTGTCCACCCAGACGTCCTTTAGAGTGACCACTGTCCACCCAGACGTCCTTTAGAGGGACCACTGACCACCCAGACGTCCTTTAGAGTGACCACTGATCACCGATACAGCAGATACCAGAGCTTCATTTGTGTTGGGGTTCAGATCCCGATCAAGCAGAATTGAAGCCCTGGTTTCTGCTGTTAATAAAATTAATTTTTGCCGGAAATGTCTGTGAGAAAGGAGTCGAAGCCCCTCTTTTCTTTCACCCCTCTGTTAGAACAGCTGTGAGAGAGGCCTGGAATTTTCTCAGCTGAAATTTCACAGTCGCCGGCGCTTCGGCTGACGGGGTGGAAATCCGAGCCAGAAAGTTCTAGAAGTCTGAGTCAGCAGCGGGTGCCCCATTCCAGCGCGCACACACACACACACACACACAGACACACACACACACACAAACACACACAGACACACACACAGACACACACACAGACACACACACAGACACACACACACACACACAGACAAACAAACAGACACACACACAGACACACACACAGATACACACACACACACACAGACACACACACAGACACACACACAGACACACACACATACACACACACACACACACACACACACACACACACACACACACACACAAGGTAGCAAGACAAGGGGGCGTGCAGAGAAGGAAAAGCAGAAGTTTGGGAATAAATTGTGGCAACCCTGCTGTTGTGAAACTGCGTCTGGAATTTGATTACAGTTCTACTGTGCTTCTTTCTCTCTGCATGTGTGTAACATCTCCGTGTATTCAGTCCAGATGTACTGGCACGGCAATTATCCTAATGCTTAACGATGCTGTCAAGGCAATCAGTTCAATCAATAGTAGAATAATGAAAAGGAACGCAGATAAATGTCAGGAAAATGGATAAAACACCCTTTGCTTTAAATTCTGTAATTATGTGATGTAGCTCATGAGGCTGACCAAAAAACTGACTTATGCCCAAGTGTGTCCAATTGGTGAAAAGATAAAGGACATACCTACTAGATAAACTGTACTTCTTCAGTTTAGAACTGGAGCTTTGAGGTTGATGTGATTTAGGATACAGAACAACTTAATGTAAGGTATAAAAATAAACAGATGACACCATCACACACCTCCTGCCCAGAGCCCTGATCCACCTGGAGAACACGAAAAGGAAATTAGGATAAAATGCTATTTGTTGACTTCAGAACAGCATTTTACACTATAATCCCATCCAAACTCAGGTTGTGTCCAGAGCCCCCTGCTGCACTCACTGAACAATTGAGACGTTGTTGATAGCACCGTTGTGGTGGGCCTGATCACTGATAAAGGCCTAGAGAGCAGCTTCAGCCTCAATGTCAAGACAAAGTAGACGATGGGGGACAAAGCAAGGAAGGAACTATCACATTACACAGGACCTCGCATTGTTACCAGACTTTAAACAGCCTCCTACAGTACTAAGGAACTTTCCTCACCCACTCCATGTACTTGTTGTTGAAAACCAAGAGGTGGGTAGACCCAAGCCAGGAAGATATTGAGGAACCTCATCCATCTCAGCAATGGCCTTCTCTCTTTTTTGAGGTCAGGAAAACGCTGCTGCTACCTAAAGACCTACCCAGAGAGAATGAGGAGGATCTTTTTTCCACTCAGGTCCTATTTTTGTTGTCCATAGACAAAGGTAAAGTGCTTTCATTTCTCTGTACAACATCCCCACACACCTTAATACACACAGGATTCTGGATTTAATTATAAATCTGTATTGTATTGTTTACATTTCCACTGCAACTACAGTACTGTGCAAAAAATGGATTTATTTTGGAATAACTGTGTTGGAGCAACAGTAATGTTTGAAAAAAAACATTCCTCTTAAACTGGTCAGATTCAGAGACTGTCAGAGTCTTTGAAAGTCCTTCAGGAAGCCTGGAGAACTGTTCCTCAAGACCACGTTAAAATACAAGAAAGTCTGGATCTTAAACATGAAAAAATGAGGGATGACTCTAGACAGTACTGTACCTCAGCTTGACATTGTGAACTGCCTTGCACCCACCTGCATAAAATACAGCTTTTGCCATTTATCTTTAATGTTTGCATGTTTATATTTCCTTTTTTTGTTTCTACTGTCCATCTATGTTAATTCTATTTTATGCAAATTTTGTCTGTATCACCAGACAATCATGAATGGCATGTCACTGCACGTCATCCAGTGTACAGTTGTGTGTGTGTGATGAATAAAATGTGATTTCAGACTGTGTAGCTGAACACTGTGAGAAAAACAGACAACAGTTTCTGATTTTCCAATCACACCGGTAGAGGAGTTGATCTACAATAACCATTTTTGACAATTACTATTATAAACAGAGGAATATGATCCATGATAAGTGCTATTTACAAGTGCTTTGTGAATATCAGTCTCAGTGTTATCTGAAATGGCTGTCCCTAGAAGTCCCTAGAGAGTAAGGAACTAACAAATAACCAAACATACAAGTTCCATACAAAACTGTGCCAGGTACCCCTTTACTAGCTGTCAAACACTTCCCTGCAATCCCTTTCTGAGGACACACTCACTGATTCCAGCCCCATCAAAGAATAAACAAAGCAGAGTTAGGTGCACTGTACTCATGTAGTGTCACACGTACAGGTCTTTTATAATTGGGTTTGTTTTTCCTCTCTCTCAGAGCTGCCGGCTGGCCAGTCCCTTTAGGGACTCCCACTAAACGAGTGTTTGGGGTCGTCTGCCACAGACAAACATCTGTGTCTCAGGGAGCAGGTGAAGATGGGGGGAAACCATGAAGGAGAGCTGACACTTCCCCATCTAGCAGCCTCTGCCGAGGAGAGGGAGGTGTTCATAAATAATCTTTAAACAATCTGCCTCTCTCCGCTCCCCTTATTAATTACTTTTATGGCCAAAATCAAACATCTGTCACTGCGGAATATACAAATTAATTATGCAGCTTCTTCCCATCAGGAACGATAGTCTGTGCTTTCTGAGGCCCTGGTTCCCAGAAAAAAGGAGAACCAAGAGGAAGACAGAGCCCAGAGAGGGTTTTAAACACTATTCCCTCTCTAATTCCATTTTTAAAACAAAAGACAAGAGAAAAAGCAGCTTTGATCCCAATTACAGTCATCTTCGTTTAACGCCATCTCTTTCTGAATCCTTTCTAGCCAGTCAAAAGAACCCTTTCAAATGTAATTTGGAAGCTATCTTTGTTCAGACGTCTGGGCTACTATCACTGTGATTATAATTTTATTATAAGAGCGCCGAAACCAGAGACTTCTGAAACTATAATGAGTCCTCGCCTCCCGCAAGAGTCAAAGTCGTCAGAAACTACGAAAGAAGCGCGTTCACTTATGGATGAGGAAGAGACACAGAGTTTCGGGAACCTTCACCGCGTCCGTGAAACTTTTTCTAGGTCTCGAGCGGAGTCAAGGACCCTCGTTTTTCCCTGGCTTTTGTTTTTACCTCTCCACCTTTTTTTCCTGGTAAGTTTCTTTTTGTTTCACGCAAGCAAGATGGCGGGGGGATCTTCAGCTGGAGCGGGCTGACAGAAGACAGCTGCCTGCCTGTCCTCTGGCTCGGCAGTGAGGTGCCCCGGGACTCTGCCTGCTCAAGGGTCAGCACCTTTGAGGGGAGGCAACATTTGGTACCAGTTATTGAGCGGCAGGGAGTCCGCCATGCCCTTCCCTTTTTCATCTTTCAGGAGAGAAAAAAAGGGGGCAAGGCTGAAGGCGGGAACCCGGCTGGCTGGCAGGCGGGGCGCCACATTTGCCCATCATCCCTCAGAGCTGAAGGAGGAAGTGACCTTGAGATGTGGGGTAGCGTAGCACGCTGGGCACGGTGGTGTCTCTCCTCCAGGACTGATGGGGCCTGAAGTTGAGCAAGTGCAGGAAGGCCTTACTTTGTCTTCTGAGGCCAGCGCTGGTTGCGGGGATTCCTCTGTGTGTGTGTGGGGGGGGGAAATTAGCTTTGAATTTAGGTGCTAATTTGAATGTAGAGATTGCAAAAAAGGGAATGATATAGGCCTCATCTGAAATGATCACTTCAAGCGCCTGCCCACCCACCCATGTTTAGGCGTACAGTATGTCCAGTCATTCAGTGATGAGTCATGACCATACATTCCCAGCAGGCTCAAGTCGCGTGGCGATTTCCCGAAGTTTTTCGGGAAAGTTGCTAGCGCAAACAATGAATGGGTGCTAAGCATGGCAGCATATATTATGACAAACAACACATGCTCCATTATGCCAGCTGGTGTGATGATGCGATAATGTCGGACTCATTAACTTCGGCACACAGTTTACGGTGGCCTTTTACGACACAATTAATTGATTCACACATACATTAGAACAAAAATAACTCAACGGAAATGCAGTTGGAAGCCCGCTTCTAATCTGTCATAAACGCTTGTGGTGGTAAACTGAGAGCCGGGCATCATTCATGCTAATAGTGGTGGGACGCACAGTAAACGACAGGAAAACAAGCCTGCGATTTCACCATTAACTTCTCATTTGCCGTTTATTAGCAAATGAGCTGTCGGAGAGCGGCGGCCTAATCCTGCTCCGTGCTTCTTGACATTCTTGATATTGCGTCATTAGCGCTTAACGATTTTAATGAAATGTTCTCCAGACTTGATGCAATAACTGTGCCCTACTTTATAGGTGTGGCTTAGGGGGTTTTATAGGGCACATGCGTGATAAATACAACATGAATCTGCCCGTGATACTAAAATGCCATCTTTATCTGTGGAGGGGCTTTCAGTCAAGTCACTCTTGGGCATTAAATTCCTTTCGGCAACAGTTAAATTTGCTGTAACTGTCTTAAAAGTATAATTCAGGGTAATAATTTCTTTACAGCTTAACACAGGCATTGTAAATAAATCAGTTACTAATTTAATAATGCAACAGAAGTCGTTTGCATATTTTTAATGCTCACTATTTCCAGCATGGAGATCTGTGTTTATTTTCTCTTCTCGGAGCTCTGTTAAAGGATATCTCCTAGGGGCCAGGGATTTTCCTCAAACATCAAACAGTGAAAGTCATTTAATCACAGATGTAGACCATTTCAAAAAGAAACGGGGGAGGGGGGAAAGGAATAATTTTAAGCTGTCCTGAATGACTTATATTACTAGGCCATTGCTGGTAATTTAGGGCCATATGTTTATGGGTTTTCGTTCCGTCTCTTAGATGAACTGAAGAAAGGATTTGGCTTAGAGAACATTTTCTGAGTCTCTGAGATGAAGGTCAAATCAATGTATTCCACCGCTCCATATTGCAGAGATGATTTTTTTTTTTTTTGTACTTCTTAGCTGGACTTAGCGGTAATTGTATACAAGCTGTCCGCCTTTGCAAAGTGTAATGAATTTCTTTAATCCCAATCTGCCTGTTATGAACTATGCAATTACATCCTTGACCATGTAATCCATCTTCAGAGAACCATGCAACATTGTTTTTGGAAAAAGAACTGGGTTGCATGCTGAGGGTCCATTTAACTCATACATTAACATACATTATCTTACATTGTAACCAGGGGTTTTATAGACCGCATAAACAAGGGTCATCCCAGTGCACTTCTGTGTGTAATACTATTGTGATGGGGCTTCAGGGCACATAATAGTGATTACAGAGGTCTGCTTTCACCACATAGTAAAACCAGATATATTTCATTGGTCTCTGCCGTGGCATATGAAAGCCAGTATTATGTTATGGTTATGATTTTAAGATCTTTTTTGATGTTGTTGGTTCCCAAACCTCACTTGAGTCCAGGAGTCTTGGAGGCCTGCATTTTAACCCTCAGAAGTCAACATTTTTTTGTCCTGGTGGTAACAAAAGCATGGTACATTTTGACATGAAAATTTAACTTTCCAGCTTAAAATTCATTATGGCCAGCAGGAAACTCTCTCTATATCGTAAGTAGAAAAGGAGATCTTTTACTCTGATTTATATTTCATAGAAAGTTTTTTTGTCCTGCATTAATAAAGCCTTATATTTACTTTATATTTTTCAGTCTTAAAATATGACTAATAATGATTTATTTATGATTTCTTAATACAGTAATGCTAATTATACTAATTAGAAACAAAAGGAAAAGGTTTAAAGTTATTCCTAGCGATACAAATGTAATCTATATCACAAGTAACATATAGTTTATTTAAATACTAAGTAGCCTAGTATAGCGCAGCAATAGAACAAATTGAAAGAATATATAGTCAACAAAATCAGACATACACAATTTCCCAGTTACTGATACTGATATTGAAACAAAAATTGACCAATATGGATATAATTTATTGATCCTACTCTCTATAATTTTATACAAATAAGATCACATGAAAAGATGTGAAAAGATTCAACAGTTGTTTTATTGTTACTTGTTCTGCAAGCTAAAATGTTTCGTAAGTTTCCTGTATATATAATTAGGGTGGAGTGAAAAATGTCTTGCCAACACATTTCTGAATGTCCCTCCCACTGACCCAGTCTAGCATCAACCATGTGAAAATGTCAGCTATGTTAGAATACATATATATTGCATAAATACCAATAGCAGAATATTTTGTCCAGGAGCTTATCCATATTTCTGTGTTAATTCTGTACCAGTTCTTGATGCCATTCCAAAATTTGCTTCTTTGGTTAAGCCCTCACCAAAAACTTTTTCAAACCACTTCCAGCTTTTAATTGCGGTGTTACCGACTTGTGGGTGTGGTTTATTCCTGAGGTGGTTTGTAAAAACAGACCCTGTTGCTTAAAAAGGCTGTGCACACTATTTGGCTGCATGGTGAAATATTAAGTTACAACTTTTCCCTAAACTACACCAGCATGTCTGCACCATTTTATGGTTTGGGACTGGTTTTAAAGAAATTAACAACTGATTTTCAGCGTTTGCAGCATGGGCTCCAGTTCTATACCAAGGAAGCAACATTGTCTTGGTTGATGGACTACATCTTTGATTTTTCACCAAACCATTCTTTAACAGTAACTCTGAAGGGTTAAAGAATAGTGTGTACAATGGGTTGTCAAAATGGCAGTAAAAATGATTAACTTAATTCTTTAAAATTCTCACCCTGAGTCTCTTATAATAGCCCCACACAGTTAAATATAAAGCAGTGTCTTCCCCAGTGAACAGTGAAACAACTGCACTTTCGTATCTACACCATGCACCTCATGGTGGAGGAACTGACCTTATATCCACTACACTTGCTAGAGACAAGCTTGAAACTTATAAGCGTAGGACTCATCCCTTAAGAACAATGACTGAGCTTCTCCGGCAACAGATGGTGAACATGTACCTTTGGAAATAAGATGAGTCAAAAATATGGCGGTTTCTCGCTATTGTGAAAGCAAATCTACGGAGTGATTCATCTCTGCGGACAGATGTCAGCCAAATCAGCGACAGCCGATCATGCTGATCCTCATGTAATCATGTGCGATGATCCTGCCGTGACACGAAGGGGGGAAATATGTCTGTCAAGACGGCTTCGGCCCAAGCCCTGCCCCTCCTTCTCAGACTTTAGTGGTTCTCAGCCCTGGTCCTGGAATGCCCCTGCCCACAAACACTTTTCTGGTCTTCTTGCTCCACATCTCAGCCCTTAAATTATTGTCTGTGTTCACATTAGCAGGTGACAGAACAACAGGTAACCAGTCATTTCCACTGGAAGCAGACAACTTACCTGTGATTTACTAACAAGAAACACAGTGAAAGAGCAACAAGTGATACACTAAGTTGAAATTTCATGAATTTAGGTTTATATTCATTGCTGTTTTGGTTAAAATATAAAGTGTGAATATAGGTTTGGAAATGTATATGGTTTATAAGCTGTCTTTTGGGGGGGGCGGGGTTTGTCTGATCCAATAGTACAGAGGAAAAATGCTTGTAGAAACTAAATGTTTCGAGCGACTGGGGTCCTTTTTGTTTTTTTAGACATCAGCAGCTTACAACAGGATGTGCAATAAGAAACATGTGGTCCTACCGTTGAATCGTTCCACTCCTAGTATTGAATAAGAAGCAATTTTACGGGTTAATAAGCACTTTTTAAGGTGAACTATAAAAGTTCTAAATGGAGCTCAGAGGTATCTTAAGACCAGTAAGGAGAACCACTGGCCTCTTCAGTAAAGGAAGTGATTTTCTAGGGAACTCAATATTTAAATTTAAATTTCCATGGTTCTGTGTTTTTCTACATTATGGATAAACTGTTAATGGTCCTTGTTAATGAACTGATTAGTTGGATCAGTTGTTTTGGAAGCAGTGTGTTGCAGGTCAGGTTGTCTCCTGGCCCAGGGCTGAGATAAAACTGCTTTGAATAACTTTTTAAAAATAGTTGTATATCAACCCTACTGATGCCTTTTTACTAAAAATGTAGTTTATCACTTGTGTCACTCCTCAAGATATTCCTAACCTGTCTGCCTTATGGTTGCTGTGTATTATCACAAGAAACTAAGGATGCATTTCTGGGGTAATAAAAATAGCTGATAATTAATCTTGTGAAGTGAATTGTTCTTGTTAATGTCTTCTTGTGGCTCAAACATAAGAAGTTATTGTTTTGCTTTTCTTTTCTAACTTTATAAACTATTTACAAAGTGCAGTGTGTTTAAGAGACATAAAGGCTCCAGTGCTGCTGGATGGTAATGATAGCTGCCTCCTTTTCTTTAGGGTATAAACACAGATCACTGAAAGTGTTCCCACCGCGCTCTAGCTCCTTTGTTGCGGATCTGTTGTTCTCTCCGCAGACACAAAACACGGCTGACATTTTCACTCTGCAGTACCAGGGTCAGTCTTTAAGAAAAGTTGGACGCACTATAAAACATAAAGATTGTGTTAAATGTTAAAAGTTCTGCAGTACTTTGTGTTTTCGTCCATTTCTCTTCCCCAAAAGTAGGCTTATTGAACTAGCCGGAAGAGCACAGGGGACTGCGGCCTGGGATGCGAGCTGGAGCCGATAGCCGTGTTTCCCTCCTACATTCTTCCGTGGCCTCAGTGACATGGCTGTGAATAGTGCACCAAGCAGACATTGCCCTTCCACAAACGCATCCTGACATATGCTAAACCAAGATAGCGCCATCAAACGTTGTTGCAGAGCTCAGCTTTGCGCGGCTCTGCCCAGTGTCGACCCTGTGAGGCAGAACAGTTCCAAACAATTTTCTGTTTTGGCTTTGAAAGCCCATAGAGAGAGCGAGGGGGAGCGAGAGAGAGAGAGAGAATATGAGAGCTTTGCATATTCACAGCCATAGCTGGAGGCTAGCATGGCCGCTGCTAGCCTCCTCATCTTCAGCAAAGCCCTTGACAAAGGTCACAAACTATTTGCCCAATCCTGTTATTAAAATAAAGATGGAAAGCAGTGCTGATCACTCTGCCCAGCAGCTAGCTCCATCATTTGTAGCCGTTCCCAGCATATGCTTGCGAGATAATAAAAAATGTAGCATTAAATATGGTGGCAGATTGAATTTCGTTCCAGGGTACATACAGTACAGCGAGACCATCTCTCTCTCTCTCTCTCTCGCTCTCTCTCTCTCTTCCTCCTCTGTCTACTGTGCATGGGACCCGTTTAATCCATGGCTGTTAATGCCATCGCCGATGATGATGTTTTTTGCATAATATAATTTACAGCAGACTGAGGTCCATAAATGGGGAGGCACTGTAAAATATTTCCATTATGCCCAGAATGTCAGTAGGTAATAAAAGGCTTTACACCACTTTTTATGAGTCTCAATCTGTTGTTGTTCCAGGCGATTTTGGAACCTGTTAAAAAAATTCGAAGGATCATTTTAATGTATCCCTTCTTGGGGTGTGGGTAAAGTATGTGTGTGTGTGGGTGGGGGAGGGGGCAGACAGGTCCAAATTCCTTTTTTCAGATGCCATGAACTGCCACCTTTTGACTTGGCATAAAAAAAGACAGCAAATCCACTAAAGGGAAAACATGTCATCTGGACATTATTATAGAAGGCCTTTTTATATCGAAGTTATATATCTTTTCTTAACAGAGCTGTAAAGGTTTCACAGCCATTTAAGCAGCGGTTGAGACAGATTGATGTTTATGTCCTTACGGTTACAAATGAAATGTGCCTGACTTGCTGGCCCCCACATAAAGCAGAAATGAGCTTCATCGATCATTAAAAAGGCTGATGAACTTACTGTTTTCCTGTGGCCATTGTTTACAGCCACTATAGTTGCAGCAGGCCTCAACGGCACACAGTATCCCAGCCAAATAAAACTACTGATTGTTTTGGATGGAGCACATGACAGCGTGGTATGTCAAAAGTTCAGTAGGCCTACTTAGTAAAGTGATGGCAGCTATCTACAGTGGCATGCCAAAGCTACTTAGAATTGCAAGTAGCTACTTTCTGAAGTCCTGGACAGTCTTTTTACTTGGTGGTGGTGTGCATTCTAATAAACCAGAGAGATGTGTGGGTTGCTTTGGGATGTGGTTTCATATGCAAGGAATAAGTGAGGTCAAGTCAGTTCTGATCCCCAGTTACCACATGCATAGTGTTTTCTTAAAATATCCTTGTGGTTTGTATCATGATACTCTGGTTTGGTTATCTAGGGTTTGAGACAGAGGAAAGGTTTGATTTGGTCAAGCATCCATTCATCTGTTTCTTTTGCGGTACAAAATGATTTTAAAACCCGAGAGGAGAGCCGCACTTAGCTTACAAAAATATTCCTAAACTCAACCCAACACTTATATTTCCGTAAGTATTTTCAAAATATTTAAAACATTGCTTTATCACTTCTTGACCCACCTGAGAAATTTCCTAAGAAGCTGACCCGAATCTGAATATGGACTAACCAGCATTTACTGTTCACTATTTGTACAATTTTGCAGCAGTGTGTGTGTGTGTGTGTGTGTGTGTGTGTGTGTGTGTGTGTGTGTGTGTGTGTGTGTGTGTGTAAAATGCACAGGTGTGTGTAAACAATAAGAAACGCCTTAATGTTTGGTGAGTGCAGCAGTGTTTGTATAGCAGCTTTTCAATGTGCTGCATTCCAGCAGCTTCACTCCTGATTCAGCTTCTGATGGGAAACAGAGCTTACACACACACACACTGTGCTCTTAACATCCCTATTTAAATTGTTGCAGTTGTAACATTGCAGCAGCTGGTGGTCTAGTGCTTAGTGCATTTACCGTGTGATCAGGAAGTTGTGGGTTCAAATCCCAAGACTGCTAGTGGCACCTCTGAGGTTCCCTTGAGCAAGATATGGTATCCACACACCGCTCCCTTGGCACTGTGTTCCTGGCCGCCCACTGCTTTACTTGGTCAATGGATTAAATAATAAACTTTACACTCTGTGGTGTGTTCACATATTGACAGAACAGTCACTTTCATAATGTTAGACTGTTGAGTACCTTTAACAAGGTACAATATAATTGATTTATTATATTTTGAATTTTGAAGGTCAATGCACATTTTACACAGACACACATTACAAAAGCTGTTACCAGGGAAAAAAAAAAAGTGCTGCAGTCTCTTATTTTTTCCATGGCTGTATATATTACATTGTGGCTTCAGTCATCCTGTGTCTTTAACTGCAGTGACCGCTCAAGTCTCTGCTGCCTTAATGAAGAGCTGGATGTGGTTTGAAAAGGTTAAGACAACATTTGGGAGTTTATTTAAGGGTCACTATCATTTTGGTAAGAGTAAGAAGGGCTAGGAGGGGCACAAACCAGAGTAGGGTGGGGGTGGCTTAGACAAGACTATTTAAATAAAGTGATGTACTCTGTATGTCCAAAAGCGCTCAGCAGCATATGCTGAGCACATAATGCTGTCCCAAGTTAGACTTTATCAGATTATACAAAAGTTGAATGGTGCATGAGTCACATTTTTTTCTGTTGATTAATGTAGACAGAAACTTGCCTGGGAGGCCTTGGCGCTCCGATGCAATGTAATCTCCTTTCCAACGATAGCCTCAAGCCCCTTCAGGAAAAATCCCCCTTGGCGCACATAACTGTGCACCATGTGTTTGTCTGTTTATTTATACTTTAAAAATATTACTAGGCCCAGCAAACATCTGTCTACCCGGCGTATAATCTCTCTGATGAAAATGTTCATGTTTTCTTGAGCTCTTTTTCAATATGGCCCTGCTGTTAGTGGCTTAAGCCCCGGTAAGAAGGGAAGACGTGGACCCGTGTACCGTGCTGACCAGGGCTTTGCATTATATCCTCATCACACTCACCATGTCACAGTGGACAGTCATGGCAGAAACGAAGGATAAACATTTACACTAACATCAGCTAAACTGTTGCAATATGTTTTGCTGAGGATGAGGTGCTGTTAGCTGGGGAGAAACATGAGGACAGTACAAACAGAACTTTCTGGGAAGCCCTCGGGGATGGAGGGCTGGTTGGCAACACTGAGGATGCAGGGTCAACTGTTCCATTTTGTTTTCCTGGTAACCTTGCTAAGTACACTATATGGACACAAGTATTGGGACGCTTGACCATTACAGCAGCAGGGTGGAGTTGGTCTTGGGAGACTTTCAACAGGATTTTGGTGAGATTCTGTGGGACTTTGTGTTCATTCATTCTGTAGAGCATTTATGAGGCAGACACTGATGTTGGATGAGAAGGTCTGGCTCAAAATCTCCGTTCCAGTTCTTCCCAAAGGTGCTTGATGGGGTTGAGGTCAGGGCTCTGTGTGGCCAGTCCAATTATTTCATACTCAACTCATTCAACCAACCATGTCTTTATGGAGCTCGCTTTGTGCATTAGGACACAGTCATGCTGGAATAGAAAAGGTTCTCCCCCAAACTGTGTCCATAAAGTTGGAAGCATGGGGTTGTCCAAAATGTCTTGGCCTGCTGAAGCATTTAGATTAGACCTAGCAAATCAGATGGACTGAGCTGTCCGTGTGTTTTTAGAACTTCACTGGTCCAAAAGTGGCTGTCAGCTCATTTCCTTCATACATGAATCAGAAAAACCCCAAGTTCCAACTTCAGTCCCCAGTGATCCATCCATGTCCAAGAAAACACAGTTGGTTTTGCTCTCTCTGAAGGCCCCCCTCTAATGGCTCAGTGCGCTGTTAGCCAGTACAGTTGTCTTTTGGTTGACATATCAGAATTGGTAGCTGTCCAATGACGTTGCATTAGCAGAAGTTTAAAAAGATGCCGTGGTGCTTCACGTGTTTTCTCAGATAGGTGGCGATGTGTGGTGGGTGAGGAATTTGATATGACATTATTGGGGGAAAAAGAAATAACACATGGTGATGTAAGATGACCACGCCTAGACCCTGGCACAAACACCCACAACCTGGCAAAAAACAGCATATAGTCACAATTAAATATTTTGTAAGCTGGCAGCTCCTTTAAGTAAAGTAGATGATGGATATAACAATCAAGGCCCGGTAATTTACTGTGGCAATTTCGTTCCCACAATTGCAAAGCAATTAATAAATAAATCCCAGGTTCTCTTGGCGACTAGTGTTGTTTTTGGCAGCCTAAAGTCTAGTCTTAGTCTAGACTTTTAGTTTAGACTAAGTTTTAGTCTAGTCTTTGCATCATGCTGTCATTTTACTTTTTATAAGTTTTTGTCACATCTGTACTCTTTATGTCTAGTTAGGTTTCAGTCGACTAAAAGTCTGATCATTTTAGTCTTATTTTAGTCACAATTATCCACGACTATTTTCATATACTTTTAGTTTAAATGTGTCAATAAAAGTTGTATTTTAGTCTCTATTTTAGTAATGCAATTCTATTTAGCCCAGTCAATAAAGTGTAAGAACATAGTAGAACAGACAAAATCTAAATATATTTTTAGTTAAACCTATTTCACAATTCAAACAAGGTTATCTTATCATTATATTTTTGTTACTTTACAGACTCAAGAATACTGTACATCTGTCCCAGACAAGGAAGACACCTTGATTTGAATTTGACATTTATTTTGCCCGTCAAACTACACAAACCCGATCACAGTTCCTCTCAATGGACAAAAGCATGGCGACGTACAGTTCGAGTGTCCCGATACTTTTGTCTCCTCTCCCGATCGCACAGGAGAAAGTCTCGTCTCGTTTTAGTCAGCGAAAATGAAGACATTTTATCGTAGTTTTTATTTTGTAAACCACATTTAAGTCTCGTTCTTATTCATCAACAATATTACATTATATATATTTCGTTGTAGTTATCATCACATGACCAGCATTTAATTGCAGCTCGTCTCGTTGTTGTCACGTGATAAATGTTTGTTGACGATATTTAGTCATCATTTTCATGGACGAAAGCAACACTATTGTTGGTCAAATAATGAGCAATGATCGTTTTACATATTTTTACATTTTTTGAACGGACTGAATCTAGGGTTACATGTAACAATATTTGTTTATGCAAAAGTACAGATGGATGCAAAGTGGAAAGACCTTGATGTAAATGTGAAAGTGTCAATGGGTAATTGTACCTTTTTTGAACAACATTCTTTTGCATTATTT
Source organism: Brachypetersius gabonensis (assembly GCA_037577145.1). Taxonomy (NCBI): domain Eukaryota; kingdom Metazoa; phylum Chordata; class Actinopteri; order Characiformes; family Alestidae; genus Brachypetersius; species Brachypetersius gabonensis. The sequence continues at coordinate 10,812,555 of JBBJLR010000042.1, read as the reverse complement.
CATCTTCATGTTCATATTTTCATATTTTGCATCCTAGAGTTGGTGGTCTTGGTCTTGTCTTGGTCTCGGATCCCTCGATCTTGTCTTGGTCTCGCTGTCTTGCCTTCACGAGGCACCTGGAGCATAAACACCCTGAAAGGTAGCCAGTAGCTATCTACCCATCTTCAAAGTCTTTAAGCTACCTTTCCAACCCCCAACCAGATCATGTATATGTATTATTGTCATTTATCATGTGTTCTTCTCACACAGGCGGTATAAATTATTTAGATTCTATTTGCAAGCTTCTCTGCAGACTTAACTTTTGGTGAAGAGTGTAACTACATGCGAAGTACAGGTAGCTAGCTCTAACAGTGGCTATCGGCTACTTAAACCTTATCAGTTTTCTCTAACTTTAGATATTTTAGCCAATGAATTTAGCAGAAATATATCGAAACTGTTTCAAGGAGCACTTTAAGGGCTTGTATAGTATGGTTTGTTATCGACTTTAATGGGCATATTTATGTGGTTGCTGGCCCATAAGGAAGGATGGGCATTTCAAGAGTGTCTCTATAACATTGCTAGGCTAACACCGGTGTTGTGCCAAAAAGTGATCA
>JBBJLR010000042.1:10782186-10802519 GCA_037577145.1 Brachypetersius gabonensis | reverse complement strand
TGGGCAGTGGTGTTAAGTTAGTGTTAAAACACTTACATTACAACAAATACAAACAACATTAATACAGTAAATGGTGGATTTATGTGTGGCAAAGTGTTTGCTTAACCATTTCCAGACCTCTTTCCTCAATTTTACTTGCAGCTCCATCAAATACTTGGTTTGGCTCTTTTTACTGCAGTAAATTAATTTAGGAGTGTTGATTATGGAATTTCATGCATTCCCCCAATGACTAGAGACACTGAGCAGAATCCTGGATCCAAGCCTTCAAACCAGCTCACAAAATACTACTACTACTTTTTTGAAAAAAAAAAAAAATATTAATACTTTTTACTGCTAGGTTGTTTGTTTGCATTTGCTGGCAGAAAGAAGCCAGTGCTGATATAAATGACTTCAAACTATTTGCACAGGTGCCTAAGACTTTTGCACAGTACTGTATATATATGCAAATGAGATGCAGAGACATCTATAAACATGATTGTGATGAGTGTGGGTGGAGCTAAGCCATCCTTAGAGTGGCTATATCTTGGAAAATACAGTTATAAGAAATTGGGCTTGAACTGGCACTGTTCTGTTGATTTTGACTTTTCTTCTCTCAGTTCAGAATGGCCATTTAGGATTAAGAACGGCTGAAAGTGCACATAGCCACATTCAGAGGCTGATTATTTTTAGTTAAACTACAACAAACAGTGAGACATGCCTTTTTCATAACTAGAACGAACGTTAATGTCTTCTGTGTCTTGTGCTCTGCGTTTGTTTCTTTGCATTTGGGTTTTTTGGCTTTTGTTCTTATTTGTGACATCACAGATTCTCTCTCTCTGCCGTGCATTTTTAATGCTCGACTATCCTCTCTTACCCCGTATATTACAGAGGTGGCTGAGCAAAAAAGGACTTTTTAAATGATCAAAACTCGCCCCCTGATCAACTTATCAAAGTTATTTATGGACATTTTGAGATGGAACCATGCCCATGATAATAATAATAGCAATAAAAATAAAACTTAAGAAACTTAATAAGCCTTTGGTGTCGAGGATTTCAAATTCAGACTTTCTGTACCTCACCTTCCAGTCAGTGCCACAAACCCACGTGGCCTTTCTTCTCTGCTCTCCTTCATGAAGGAAAGTGCTGACCCAAACATGCTCTCCGGCCTCTGCGCTAGTGGCCGCACGCGCGTGTGTGCTAACGCTCGTCACTGCGTCTCCACGCAGCCTCATGTGGCACCAGCCACCTCCTTTTTTCCCAACTGCACTAGCAGCTTCCTGTGACAGGTACGCCAGCCAGCATCAACATATCCAGCGCTAACAGCCTCGTCAGCCTGCCTCTGGCCTCATCCGTCCTGACGGACATTTTCTGCTGGTTGCCTTGGGGATTATGGGGTGGACGGAACAAAGGCACAAACGTAATGTTTGGTGCTACAGCCGCTTGTATCTTCTGTCCAAAAAGCCGAGCGAAGAGAGGGCCAGAACATGGTGATGTCAGGATTTCTGTGCTCTGGCTGGCTTTTGATGTCATCAAAATAAAGCTGGATTTCAAGTGAGAACATTTGGCATTAAAGAGATTTTAGCACAGGTTCATAAGACGTGGATAAATAATTGTAATGCAGTGTGTGTGTATCTGTGTGTGCGTAGAGAGAGGGTGAGAGTATTTTCTCTTCAACTATAATTAAGAAAAATGTAAAAACCCATTTGTGTGTAGTGCATTCATTGTTTTACTATTTAATGTTTGCATTTTACAAAAGGAAAGGAATTCAACAGTAATATTTCAATAATCTGTTTTGTTAAATCCTTTATTTGGAGTTTCATTTCTAACCTCATTCAAAAACTACATTTTTTGTTCAAATACACAGATATGTGCATATTTAATCAGTGGACATCTAAATACCAATTTAAAGAAACTTCTAATTTGAAAATATAGCACTAAAACTATAAATGTGTCACTTTTCAATTGGCAAAGATTCATTGTTCTGTTTATTGTTGGAAGTAAATTACTGTCATAGCATGTTGCCCTAAATAAAGTTTATTAAACTTAAAGTTAATTTAACGTTTTGCTTGCATTGAATCCAGAGCTGGAGACACATCCCAGCTCTCTATAATGTCTTGCCATATACGATGTCATCCTGACAAGCCTGACTATGTTAACACAGTTCGTCCCATCCTCTCTGCCATGTACCCAGATTGTCTGAGACAGAGCAGACGTTGCTCCGCCACTGAAACAGCCGTAGCGGCGTCCGCTGAGCTGTGACCCTCAAGACCACCGTCTTCCATCTCTTTCCAGGGTGGCAGAGACTGGTGGTATTTACAGCTGAGGAGGGCTCTCCGTAGGGGTCTGGTGATCTATTCCGCAGTTATGCTTTCTCAATCAAGTGAATTACCCCAGGCTTTGCGCAGTGGGGTCCTCGCTGCTGCGTATGAGGAGTGACGGGTTCTCAGCTCCTGATTAGGTGAGCTTTGGGAACGAATTGATGGAAAGGGTATTCAACCGAGGGGGCACGGGCCACACGAGAGGGTGAATATTTTAATATCGGCATTCACGTTTGTTTTGGGCGACCATATGGCAATCGTTTATGATCATCCTACACCTTCACCCTCACTGTAACTGCTCCGTCATGCTGCTAACTTCAGACTTTTACTTCAACCAATCTACTCATCTCCAACTGGCCAAAAGCCTCGGCACGAATCATTCATCATCCCTCATTAAACCATTCAGATCTGCCCCCAGAGTAGTTGGGACCACGCCAGTCAGAGTTAAATGGATCAGCATGTGGAACTGGAGTTTTCTGTGTGCTACCATGTTTTCCATCACCATTGTTGAGGTTAATGAGGTACAATTTGAATGCATGAACTAATGAAGCAATGTAATGTGTTACAGTTTAAATGTACTTACTGAGTTATTAATTAATGAATTGCGGATGATGCCTTTACAACATGCATTTATTTTTGAGGTTGCATGACTTCATTTTTTTGGTTATTTTTAACTGCCAAAGTTAGAACAAACATTGTCTTGGAAAGGCTGAAGCTGACTTCCAACTTCACCAGCTTTCTATTTGAATTTTCAGTTCTGCTTTAAATGGTGCAGCTGTTATCCTCTAGTGCTTGTACATCATGTTCTGCCTTTATCTGCATGGGTCATCAGAGGTAACAGAGAAGTTGATAGAGGCTTGCAAAAAGAGTTTAGCTATGCACTGTAGAATGTTTTTAGTTATAATTGTAGTTTCAGTACTATTTCAAATCAAGCACCTTTCCTGATATATACTACAGGCCATAATCGATTAGTTAAATGCTGCCAATAGTGCTGGATTTATCAGTCGAATTGTCAGCTAATCGACTAACCTACACTATACAGACAAAAGTATTGAGATGTGTGACTATTCCACCAATTGGGATTCAAATACATAGACTTTATTGTGGAATTAGTCCACCTTTGCAGCTATAACAGCTTCCACTTTTCTTGGTTGACTTTCCACAAGATTTTGGAGTTTCTGTGGGAATTTGTGCCCATTCATTCTGTGGAACATTTATGAGGTCAGACACTGATGTTGGATGAGAAGGTCTGGCTCACAATCTCCGTTCCAGTTCATCCCAAAGGTGCTGGATGGGGTTGAGGTCAGGGCTCTGTGCGGCCAGTCAAGTTCTTCAACACCAAACTCATCCAGCCATGTCTTTATGGAGCTCGCTTTGTGCACTGGGACACAGTCCTGCTGGACAGTTCTTCCCCAAAGTGTGTCCACAAAGTTGGAAGCATGGCATTGTCCAAAATATCTTGTTATGCTGAAGCATTAAGACTGTCCAGTACTTTTGTTCATATAGTGTGCGTAACTGGTATTGGATTGTAAATATGAACTGCACAGACCATGTATATAGATAAAGCATTCCTTTGACTAACATGTTGAATCTTGAGTCTTTGCTAAAATTAAACGCATGGATAAAAAAAACTTGTGTTGAACAATAGAGTTAGCCTCACTTTAAAAGGTCAGACTTGCTTATTATGTATAAAAATATATTTTGAAGCAGTTTTTAAACATGTATAACTGCCATGTTTTAACATTAAGTGTATCAATTCGCCTTGTTCACTTTTAAATGATGTTGAATATGATTGGCCAGTTATTCTTTTATAAAGTATTGAAAAGGGCTATTGAGTTTTCCTTTTGTACTTTCCTGCTGATGTATGAATTCTAAAAGAGTAACACAGTTAACATAAAGTAAGGTTAATCATCGCAATTGAAGAAAGTAGTAATTTTAACTGTTTTTTTAAATAACTACTCAAACACTGTCAATCGCAATATGAAAAAGCACCATGCTGCCTTTATTGTTGGTTGCACTGTTAGAATACGAGCAGATTCAGAATGCAATTCAAACCTCTTTAGAAGTATTTACACTTTATGGACAAAAGTCTTGGGACACCTGACAAACTGCCTCCTCATAGGAGGAAGCATGGCGTTGTCCAAAATGGGTTGGTATGCTGAAGCATCAGGATTAAGCCCTTCACTGAAAGCGCCCACCTGAACTAAATAAGATGTGTTACAATACTTTTTGTCCATATAGAGTATCTTTGATTTGTTTCATCGAAGTAAAAACAAAAGACAACTGGAGTGTAAATCATATACACATTTATATGCTTGTTTTCTTAAAGTATAAACTAAAATAAAAGCGGCAACAGAATTGAGAAATTATAATCCTATTATAGATAAAGAGATTAAAAAGCAGAAATAGAGACTTTTAGTCAACAGCCTATTTATTTTCAGAATGAACTGGTGAGCAGTGTTCATGAGGACTCCTCAGGTAAAAAAAACAGACAAAAACAGAGACATTTTTATTATTTTAGCATCCAAGAGACAAACTGAAAAGCCTGAGCTGTCTTCTCCTTTTCATTTCCTCCCCATCCATGTTCTTCCAGAAAAGGAGGGGCCCTGTTCTTGTTCTTCACAGATCAGTACCAGTCCTGGAGGCCCCAGCAGTGTCCTGATGATGTAATTATTTCCCAGCGGCACCTGGGTAGCGGGCAGCTTAGGATAGGCATCGCTCACCGCCAAGTGTGCAGATGTTTCTAATTGCTTTCCATTACCAAGAATAACAGCTGTTTATATCTATCAGCAAATAATTCACAAGAGTTCCAGACTGTTAGGATAACATATCCCACCTGGTGACCATCATCCGTTGTCAGCTAAAGGAGAAAGACGCTCCTGCCAGGCTGTCTGGAATGCTCCCTCAGTGGAAGCAAGTGTCACCTTCAGCCATCTTTATTTCTTTGGAGCTTTGGAGAAACACTGCCCTTTTAACATCAAAATGATGTACTTTCAACAGAATGAGTTTCTATGCAGATTCATCCCTCTCAAAACTAGCAATTAAAATAGTTACCTCATTTTAATTGGGGTTCACAAATAGCTGTGATTTGTAAAATAGCTTGAGAACCTTAGCACTGATGATTTCTAGGTCTAACTGGTCTTACATATTAACTAGATTGTTCTATATTTTATAAACACAAAAATCTGTTTATTTCCATAAATCTATACAGCAATTCCAGTATGACTGTGCCCCAGTGTACAAAGCAAGGTCCATAAAGACATGGCTGGTTGGATGAGTCCTGAACCCTATCCAATACATTTGGGATGAACTGGAATGGAGATTGTGAGCCAGACCTTCTCTTCCAACATCAGTGCCTGACCTCATAAATGCTCTACAGAATGAATGGACACAAATTGCCTCAGAAAGCAGGGCAAAGCTGTTATGGGTGAGCAACAGTATCTATGTATTTGAATGCAATATCATTAAAGTCTCTCTTAGTGTAATGCTGTCCCAATACTTTTGTCCACACAGGATACGTCAGAGTGTAGAATGCATAATACTTTTGAATAATTGCTGTGGATGGTTTAAGGGTGGTGTACTTTGTGTTTTGCTGGGCCGTGTAGCCCTTAGCTAGAAATTAGCAGTGCAAAGTTACAAACTTCCATCAGCATGAAGGTATAATAGATGGAATAGCTCACTTCATGGTGAAAAACTTCATTAAAAACTTCAGGTTTTTAAGTGGCAAATCAGATGTTAGAAATATTATGTAATAGGTAAAATGAATGTGGACATCTGGGCAGGTTCCGCTCTTGAAGAACCACATGATGAAGACTTGGAGCTGAAACATGGGGCCATGGGTCCATTTTAATGAGGGAAGATGGGATCCTGGGAATATACCCATCCCATCACAAACAGTTCATTAATGAACAAATGCTCACACTGTGAATTAAATGTGCTCGTCTTGAGGGAGCATTACAGTGTTCTGTTCAACTAGAACCAAGCCCTCCAATGTCTCTCCTATCTCTGCATGTATTTTTCACTTATTTCTCTAAGCATTTATAAGGTCACATAAAACGTCAGTAGTCATTCTACACTTATATTTAAGAAAATAAACATCAGGATTTTTGCAAGGAACTTCATTTTTGACTGACCTGCAAGGCTGTTTCTTCATTATGAACGGTTAAACCTAATGCTGCTAACTCATGAGAAAAATCTCTGGTTTTTATAAGGACAAGAGGGCCGAGGAGCTGGCCCTCTGCAGCTCGAGCCATGATCGCAGGCAGCTGGTCCGGTTCCTTGCCCTCCATGAGGACTCTGTTATGCTGAGATGTGCAGTACTGGACAGGACAGACTTACTGTGTCTATAGACTGTTTTATTTCACGTGGAACGACTCCGCCGCACAGTCTTTTTGAGCATTATTGGCCTGGCTCTTCCTCATACATTTCGTTTCATGGGGCATCAACCTTAATTTCTTCCATCGCTGACAGCCTGATGCTTATGAAGCTGTTTTGCCTTCCTCTCTCTCTCTCTCTCTCTCTCTCTCTCCTCCCCCCTACTTCCCTCGACGAGAAAAAAAAAGTCAGTTCTCCCACTTCGAGTATGCGATACTGCAGTGAGATGTCTTCTTCCATTACTGTAACACACCAGCCAGGGCCTAAGGCTTAAAGCTGAGTCTACTACAAAATCAAACTTTGAGGTTGAATAGCAGTGGGTGGTAGCACATTGGTAGTACATGGACTGAACGCTGCTCTGAGGGTAGATTTTGAGAGAGAAAAAAAAAGACATACTCAACCCCTATGCTGACCTTGACCTCCCGCCTGACCTTAAACCTCCTTTCGAAAACCCAGCAGCTCTCAACACAACATAAATTGTTCTGAAACGTCATTCAATCTAAGCAGATGTTGATGCTGTTACACGACATTGAGTTTTCAGTTTAAAATGCTTTTGCCAGCATACTAACATTAGCATAGCTACTCAACAAGAATACAAAAAACAACATCTGATCCCTCCTTTAAGTTCATATCGTTTAACGATATTCCAGTTCTAGAATCTAATTCTAGATGTTAAATGTTTGACAAAAAATTTGTGTCATTTAACAGCCACTGTTACTAGGTTAGACAAGCTTTATAGAACCTTTACTGTCATGTCAGCCATTTACAAGTATACATATACATACAAGCTCGGGTTCCACAGTGTACATATAGTGAAACAAAACTAAACAGTGCAAATAAGAAGTATAAAATAAGGTCTGGGTGAGATTTAACCTGTCCTGGTGTGTGGACAGCTCACTATGCATTGAAAAAAAATATATAAGTAAGAGAAAATGTGCAACAGTTGAAGAACTGTGCAAAAAGTGTGACCGGTATAGTCTGTACACACAATAAAACGGTATCAGACAAGTGAAAATAATAGAATAAGAAACAATAAGAAAATGTAGCAATTTTTCATTAGGTAACATAATGCCATAAGTGTGGGAAGCCGAGGACTGTAGTATATGAATTTGTCAAGAAAATGTTTTCAGTTTTTAAATCTGACGTAGCCATGCCCTGAAAAGGCTAGTGTTGCAGTTTCATCACTGTGAGCCAAATTGCTTTGGCTGCTGTTAATCTAACCTGTGTTTTCAATAAATTCCTTTTTGCTATTTTCTTATCTTGTGCTCATGAAGAAGGGTCTGTAACAGTGGTTTGATGTGTCAGCTGTGTGCATACTGTTGTCTTATATAAGTTTTCAAATGCTAAAAAGTTACATAAATTTATTATTTTGCAAGACATCAAGTTAATTCTTTTCAAGGTTTCAGCACCTACAATTTAAAACACAGTACCACACCTATGCATGGTACCACATAACACTGAGTTTTCCATTTCAAATGCTATGCTAGGCTATGTTGCCTTAGCTAATTGAAACTATCCACCCATCCAAGCACTACCTGAGCCTTTGATTCTTTACCAAGGTCACATGGGGTGAGGAAGTTTGTCATAGTGGTCCTAGGGTGAAAGGTGGAGGAATTTTGTAACCTAGATTAAACTTTTCTGGTTCTAATTAGAGGGTATGCACACCAGAGAGCGAGAAACGGCATTTTGATTTCCACATAAAATGTGAATTGACAATAAACCTCTTTTTTTTTTTATTGAATTGAACACTCTGGACAGGCCGCCAGTCCATTACAGGGCAGACATGCAGACCAACACACTCACACCTAGGGGGAGTTTAGCATCTCCAATCTAACACGTGTGTCTTGAACCGCTGAAAAGCCCCAATTTAATCTTATGGCAAACGTACCATAATTACACACATTACGTCAGTCTTATTAGTGAGATCTTTAATAGTAACTAAACATGTAGTAATTTGAAAAAAACTCAGTTAGGTGCTATGACTTTTCTGATGGTGTATAGAGGTTCATGTCACTGTTCTGTAAAGGTTGTCCAACCTAGCAACAGTTGCTATGAAAGAACACACATGGCTAGGTCGATTGTTTTTTCTCCAGAACCTCAGGAACTTTGAGCCAGGCCCCATAACGTTTTTCGAATAACTCACCCCCGCCCCTTTAAAGCTGACAGATACCCTCTTCGCAGTGTTTGCAGGCACGCGTTGTCTGTCACGCGGGCGGTTTAGAGTGAGCTATCTGCGCGGGAGCCTTGCCAGAGAGAGCAGAATGTCATTATGTGTGTGGAGGCTGCGGCGAGTGCCGCCGCCGTCGCCGGGAATTCATCACCACAAGTGATGATCATAATGGACTTTGCTGCAAATGAGTTTGGATGAGCCGCACTTTTGGCAAGCGCTGCAGAAATCCACAGCAGTATTTATAGACAAAAAAAGATGGACAGAGGGCTTTTTTTAGGGCTGGCCCAGGGAGGAGTCACTTTTGGGTTCGTGGATGGGGAAGGGAAGGGAGGGGGGCTGTCCACATCTCTAGAATGCTCCACTATTGTAGAAATGAGGGTCCTTGTAACGTGAAGTTTTCATAATTAAGGTTTCTAATAGTAGGGATAAACTATGGAGGTCAGTCTACAGAAACGTGCCTCAAAACATGGTCAACATGAACACAGAATTATGTTTATATATTATCATTTCATATTGACCTCTGTTGGCTATGGCTGACTGTAAACTAAATGGCCTAAAGAACAAAACTCACGCTTCCACAGTGTTCAAAAACATGTATTACATGTTTTGTACATTTCTTTCTCTGATGTTTTTGCTACTGTGTCTCAAGTTGTTGTGGGCAAAATAGAAATATACATGTCAATATGCTGCTTTTTGTGACATCCAACAACAGCTCATTCAATACAGGGTGTCTTTGCAGCTTGTTTTCCATATATGGACTATAATCATCTAGTCAATACATTGAATATTTCTTATAGTCATAGTCTTATTTTCATCATTTTATATAGAGAAAACACCTTTTTCTACTGATTTTTGTTGTACTGATTTAATTCCTGTCAGTAAAGTGACTTTTTGTATTACGTATTCAAGTAAGTATGCAAGAATGCAATCTCCTTACATAAAATGCCTGAAAAAGTAAACAAAACCAGTTACCACTCATACCAGATAACCATTCTTACCATATTCTAACAATCACAAAATAAGAAATACCAGTTAAATTGACCTGTGTGTTTTCACTTCCCTATATATATATATTTTTATATGCACTATATGATTTTTTGCCTAGATTTAGTTTTTAATATTTGGACCTACACTTAACGGTCTTAATTTAGTCAACAGATAGCTCCATCCTCAAAACCTGTGTCGCTTTTGAGGGCCTTGTAGCACATTTTGTTTTTCACACACTTATGACTATGGCTTTGTGAGATCTCCTTTATTCAGGATGAAACCCAGGCTAAATATTTATACTCTTATATTGTCCAGACAAAAGGACTTTTCTCTCATATCATCCAGGTACTATATTGGCAAATAAATCATCACATTTGACCGGTCGAGTCAACATTTGACATGCATGCATTTCTGAGATACAATGCTGACAATGTTTATAATATGCAAATGCTTTTTTTCGCACTTCACAAAGGCCATAACACACTCAAATAAATTTCCTCCTTTAATTAGTGATGTGTTTTTTTTCCATGTGTTTGTTCACTGGAGCTTGAAAATCCACAAATAATTGGCAAAACCATTTGCCGGCACGCTGGAAGCCATATCTTAGTATGATAAAAACGAACTGCCTGGCACCGTGCACTAGCAAACATAGCTAAGGGGAGGTAAATAACAATGACTTACTCAATTATGACCCAGAGCAACAGAAGCATAATAAGGCTATTTGCTCATTATGAAATAATGACAAACGGCACCGAAAGAAACAGCGCCGCAAATTTCCCCCCGCACGCTCTTTTCAGACGCAAAAGCGTCTCCAAATGTTCGGTGCCTCATTAAAACAATGCACTTAAAAGCTTTGGCTTTTTGGGCCATGAGATCAAAAACGCATGTTGCCATCATGAAGGCGCAGTTTTATGTGCAAATTAAACGCAAGGTACAATGGCATCACGGCAGACTGTTGACCACATAATTAGCTGTGGTTATCCCACCCACCCCGCACCCCATCCCCCAACATACACACACAAACACATACACACACATACACACACATACACACACACACACACACACATTCCTACGCTGCCATTTTAATTGGTTAAATAGTTCAAACAGGCAGCAGAATAGTGGGCCCTGGCCCTGCCTACCTCCTGGCCCCGCCAGAAAGCATTGGTGTGTTTCTTTTTTTTTAAAACTCTGACACTAAACATCACTGAGGTTTTATTTATCCTCTCCTTTTTCCTTTCTTTTTTTTTTTACGGCTCAGAGCGGTGAGACGCGCCTTGTCTTGGCCTGTAATGTGACAGTTGCACTCTGGCTCTCAGTTCAGTGAAGATGTTGTTTGGGAGCGATAGCAGGAGGATGCTACCCAACTTATCTGATTACCAATGATGTACATCACGCGTCCCGGAGTGCAACTCTGAAGGAGACACTAGTCAGCCGGATCAGAGTGTGTGCGGGAAGAGGCGTGGGGGGTGGTGGTGGGGATTGACAGTTCCGGCGTAAACAAGGCGGAGGGTTGAGTGACGCTAGGCTGTACAGTGCGTGAGGCCTAGCTGAAGATACATGCCAGCCGTCCGCGAGAAAATGGGAAACGATATGGGCAAAAGTAAAGCCGCTCGGACAAGCAGCACTCAAACAAGACTCTCTCTGTCGGCCTGCACAGCTTCTGCATTCTGAGGAACAAGGCTGGACATGCCTTTCTAGAACACTGTTTACAGCTCCAGTCCTGGATCCCATAGGAAAATAATAAATTGAACCATACATTTATTCATGTGACCATTTTTATCTATATTCTATATAACTTTGAATATCAGTGTTGGGCACATACCTTTAAAAAAGTAACTAGTTACAGTTACTAGTTACTTCTCACAAATAGTAACTGAGTTAGTAACTGAGTTACATCATTATAAAAGTAACTAATTACCTGGAAAATTAACTATTGCGTTATAAAATAAATATAAGGGAAAAGTAGTGCTTATACTTCCAGTTTGCGAAAGCTACCTGTGACTCCTGGCTGTTGTGTGCGACTGACCGTGTGTGTGTGTGTGTGTGCGCGCGCGCGCGTGATTGACCGCGCGTGTGTGTGTGAGCACCCGCACACCTAAGCCAATCATTGCGTTCTCAGTTACACCACATGTTTACAGACACACCAATCATCATCATCACTGGTTGTGTCCTGCCCCGGCCCCGAACACACACACACATACAAACTCACCCCAGAGAAGGAGAGAGACGCTGCTCGCATGAAAACCGCTTCACTGTTCTCAGTTATAGTAACACGCATTTTTTTGTCAGTAACGGTAATTCGTTAGATTACTCGTTACTAAAAACAGTATCACCGTTAGTAACGCCATTTACTTATAGCGCCGTTATTCCCATCACTGTTGAATATACACATAGACACAAGTCAAATATTGCTAATGCAAATTTTAAGAAAGCCTGACTTGCAGACATAATGCATGTATTTGACTAAAAAATGAACACATTCAAATAATAATTGTGATCTGCAAGTCCCCTGTATGCCATTTAATAAGAATTTCACTGATCTTATGTAACAGTTCTACATGATTGAATTAGGATATAAGCAAAGTCATTCAGAGTGGTCTGATGTCAAATGTATCATTCTAGAGAAATTTCCTATGTCCCATTTTGTTCATGGTAGTGATGATCAGTGGAAGTGTTTATCGCATCTAAAAGATAAATCAGTTTCACATCGAACCACTCTGAATGACTGGTTACATTTCAACAAAGGAATTATATAGAATTTTTTGGCGAAAAATTGGTGGCATTCCACTTTAAATGAACAACTAAAATATTGTCATATATCATGTTCTGAGTGGGAGGTCTCATGTGCACTTCAGAGTTTTACATTGCTCTGCTCTGACTCAGCACAGTGCTAGAGAACACAGAGCTAGAGAAGGTTTATTTAAGTAAACTGTAATGTAAATCACAAAAATGACATATACTTTAGTCATCACTACTTACCAGCTCATATAACCTACACAGTAATATCTTGTTATTTAGTCCATATTCCTGGGACATACATATAACCAGTTCAATATTTATAATCATCTTTATATGGAACCAGCTTATATGCATGTTTTTATTTTTTCTAGGGTACTGTACAAAGCATATGCTTACCTCTCTACACCGCCCTAATTAATTTATCCACAGCGAGCTCATCACTCATTCTCCATCACGCACCTTTATTTGTGTGCTAGGCGCGGAATGCTAGAGGGACCTTTGCGGTAGCTGGCCGTAATTTCAATTTGCAATGCATATGTTTCTAGAAAAAGCCCACAGTTAATTCACCCAAAGCCTCCAGAGCCATACGGCTGCATCTAGCTCCGGTGTGTGTGTGTGTGTGTGTGTGTGTGTGTGTGTGTGTGTGTGTGTGTGTGTGTGTGTGTGTATATGTGTGCAGGGAAGGGCTGGGGTGGGGTGGGGGGGTATCCATTAATATGCATGGCTTTGCTAAAAGCTTCAAACTGACCTACATGACAAGGTTCGGTATACACTCCAACTGTGTGCTAGCTCTTGCGGGACTCTGTCATCCATGTTCCCCACCCTAATTAGTGGCCCTTTCCGCCAGGCCGGCCCTTTTCAGAGTGGCTGTTGAACTTAGTCGAGCACTCATGTCAGGGTTGTTGTAGGTCATGCTGAGTTCTAGCCCCTTTACCGCTCGGGCAGCTCTCTGGCACTTTGGGGGAGACGCATTAGCCGCCTCAAGAAGACTTCACATGGGTCGTTCAAAGCACTCTCCTCTGCCGGTTGGCGTACTGGCAAGCGTCAATAGCACTTCACCCGCCCCTCTCCAGGTAATCCTCCAAGCCCTTTTCAGCCGGTATGTATTAATTAACAGATTTGTTTTCTTTTCTCCCCTCCTCGCTCATTTGCATCACTTCCTGCCCTCGCCCTCTATTCCCCGTGCCGAGTTCAAGAGCGACTTTGACATGGCCATGCTTCAAAAACAACCCCCGAAAACAAAAAGAAGCAAATCTATTAGCATACTTATTAGCACACTTTAGCTTTTGTTGATCTAAAGTATGAGCCTGAAGTGGCCGGGATGCGAAAAGTTGTTATCTGGTGTTAGCTGCGGCTCTCTGTAAATCGTTTTTGACACTAATGCTCCTGTTTTGTCTTTGTCAACAAAGGAGGTAGCACATCCAATTGTAAAGGACAGCTGTTGCTAGGGGGAATCAGCCCACCGGCTCCAGCTGAATGGTGCTGCAGTTGGGTTGGAGGGCATTGGAGGCTGTCAGTGCTGGCTAGCCTAGCATCACTGCCTGTCTTGGGGTAACTGGGGAATGTGTAGCTCTGGGCATCATGCATAATAATGAGACTAAACAGATGTAGAGCTCCAGAGTGTGGTGGTCACTGTCTCGCTCATAGCGTTTGTCAGGAAATATATGCTGGGTGCACAGTTACAGGGATGAAAATGCAAATGTAGCGTGATTGTTTCGCCGTCCTCTCAAAAAATATACAAGAACATATGCGATTGTAGAGGACGCCACTAGGGAATGATCTTCCCCTTTGTCACGGCTTCTCACATAAATGTAAATATCCCAGTGGCATAATCCTCATTAAAATAAAATTCTAACAAGGTCTATACTTTTTGGTGATGGCATGTTTTCAATTAGTTGTTCTACACGAGTCGATGAATGTTCAGCACCAATGATGGATGTGAAATTAATACGTCTCTTCAGAGCAGTCATACAGTTACAGGATTGAAAAGGATGCCTCAGGCACTGAAAATGATTAATACACCTCCACTGGTTTGAAATTAAACACGTGATGCACTTGTTTTGTACAAGTTGTTAGCATCTATATTATATTTAAGCAGATCAAACAAAAATCTACAGTCACTAACATTAGTGTGATGTCATTACCGTAGAAATGAATGATATAATTCTTCACTGCAATTTTAAACATTTTGAAAAGATAACATGGATGAATCATCAAGAAGAACCTTTAGTCATATGTGCCAAAAAGGTTATTTTGAAAAGATATCGTGGATGAACCATCTAGAAGAAACTTTCGTTCCTTGGTTCTTCAAAAAAAAAAAATGATTTGCTGTCTTTGCACTCCTTTTAATTTAGTTTGCTCTTTGAAAAATATGTCAAAAGTACCTTAATTCAGCTCTTGTATGGTGTTTTACCCTGTCATCTATTTCTCTGTGAAGAAAAGGTCATTAGTGTTGATTTTGTCCACTAATGATCAGTTTGGGGGTGGGGCTAAGCTAATGGTAGTGTTAAATTAGGCTTAAGCACAGTATCACTTAACATTATTAGAGACAGTTAGTTGTTAAAAAAGTGTCTCACTTTTGCTGATGGTTCAGATTTGCTCTGGATATTGTGGGAGCCCAAAAAGTTTGGAATGTTAGAATTTTAGAATGTTATTTACTTAGTGAACAACGTTATTAAAGAAACATACACTATGAAACCAAACGCCTTGATTTTACCAATTAAAATTACATCAATTTTGACCTTAATTTCCCATACAGGAAGATTACGGCAGATTAAGGGGTAAAACTACTGAATCTTCCCCTTACTTTTTCAAATTTCCCCCTTAAATTATAGAACCGCTTTGAATTAACACCTTAAATTTAAGATTAAGGTGTTTCACACTCATGTCTTAAATCTAATTTTAGGGTAAAATGAAGGGGTCAGTTTCACAAATTAATGGCCACTTAATTCAAATGAAGGGGTTTGGTGTATTTTCAGGGAAAAATTAAGGTGTTAAGCACATTTCCAGTACATTGTGTTTCGTATATTAAAGAAAAATATAAAATTCCTTTATCATTTCATGGATATATATGAATAAACATGAATTTAAAAATATATTCCTTTTGCAATATTTTGCTTTACCTGTATGAATCTGCCAAAAGCTAATTTTCAAATAACTACCGTGGCATTTTGCGCTTCAGACATCTAGTTCCTATCACCACCGGAAACATTCATCAGACGCTTTTATCCAAAGCGACTTCCATTCCCTAACCACAGGGGACAGTCTCCCCGGAGCAACTTGGGGTTAAGGGTCTTGCTCAGGGACCCAGTGGTGGTATGCTGAAGGTAGGATTCGAACCCATGACCTTGTGGTCTGGAGGCAAGTATCCTACCCACTGAGCTACCTCCTCTAGAGAAAAGTAAATTTCTCTAGGACAACATGTTGCACACTAAAGCGGCCTGAATCACTTTTTTACAGCTTGAAGTACACAAACATATTGAAAGTAAAAGGAATTCCTCATTAAAAAAAGAAACCTGTACCATTGAGAAACTTGAATGTAGTAAATATTACAATAGCAGAGTTCTCCTAGGTGCCTCTTTAAGATGCATTTTCATGCATCCAGTCACCGGCCGCTAGAGGGGACTTCTATGTTGACATTGGGTGTGGTCTCTGGTTGGCTATAGATAGAAAGGTTTTCAGCTGCAAGTAATAGTTATGTTTGTTTTGTCATTGGTCTTTGGTTTGTGCACTTTTGCATAAAGCTGTTTCTGTTTTAGGTTAACTTTGTCAATCTACCCTCACGTTTGTCCTGAGTTCAATCAGATTCTATCTTTGTTTGAACCTCGTGCCGTCTTTGTTTTGTATTTAAAATAAAGCTCTTTCAAGATGGAAGTCTGCGTCTGCGCCTCCTCTCTGGACGGGCATAGCTGGAACGTGACAAATACATTTAGGAGAGTGTGTTCAGCATTCAACCATCACTACTTTTTCAAAGTATGGTAGCTGGTTAAGTGGGAGTGAGACATTTGGTCAGTGTAATGTTACACTGTGCTACATCCTAATAGCTTGTATAATCTTTTATGTAAAAAAGAAATATAGTGAAAATAAACAAGTATCCAGGCAAATTTTTTCATTATTTTATAGTATTAAAAAACACACAGCTATAACATGCATTCACTGCTGTAGTATGTCAAGTATTAAAGCACCTTGTTTGGGACAAGTTGACTAGCGTCTGGATTCCAGCTTTGAATTGTTGTCCTGCTGAAAGAGCCAACAAGTTTTATCTTTGTGGCAGATTTAAAATGTAAAAACTGGAAATCCTGGAATGCATAATGCCAAAAATACAGCTAGGGCCTCTTGAGGAGAAACAGGCTCTCAGTATCATTGATCTGCCACTACACTGGTATTGGATGTTTTTCTCTGTAGCCACCCTGCTTTTCACACCAAACCCATCTGAGGAGTTTGGAGCAAGGGCGATTTCTTCCTCAGGGCAAAATGGCAATGCAACACCATGGAGGGATTTTTTCTATTCATGTAATTCACTTAAATATATTTTCTTTGTCAAGAAATAGAAAATGAAGTCATTTTGAAACTCTCAATTTGACCCTCATTGATCTATCTTTTATTAACAAAGCGATGAGTCCAAACTGCAGCCAAACTATGACTTACAGAAATACTTTAACTAAACAATGTTGTCAAAGCTAATAATAATAAAGGCTGATTGGCAAATAATTTATGATGCCATGTTAGCCAGTTTGTATGAACATCATTAATGTTGTGTAATTTTGTTTCTATTAATCAGTTCATGGCATCTCCTGTAGGATCCTGTACTGTTAGTAATAAATACAATACAGTTAGTAATAAATGTCAATATCACTATCGAAAAAAAATATAGTGGACGAATAAGCAACAAAAAAAACAACAACCAAAAACATCCCAGCAGTTTTTTCCAGGTGGGTTGTTTGACCTCAACAAATCAGCGTAAGATTTGGTGGCAGTTTGTTCAGCTCAAGCCGTTGATCAAATTTAAATCAAATCAAATCTTAAATCAATGGAAATTGTGTTCTCTTTCCTCCTTTGGCGTGGATGTGGTCTAAATGTTTCTATTTGAGCATTTTTTTATAGAAAACAATCTCCAGCTTTTCAGCCATGCAGTCAATCATTGGAGAGAAGAAAACAAATTCAAATTCTGTTGAAATAACTAGTGTTACTTCAGCTGTCAACAGATGGTGTGAAACCATAAGGCTGTGTAGATAATTAGTGCGTTAGAACTTACAGCTGAAATGTTAATATGAATGCAAAAATTGTAATGCTACATTTTTTCTTGATTCCTGAAGCTTGCTAGCTAGGCCAGGAGTCGCTAATGTGCGCCGGTTAGCCAGCTAATGTTAATGCCAGCTAGTGGCACATGGATTTATTTTTGGATTTTGGATTGTCACAACTAGCTAGGAAGTTAAAGTATGAGTAACTGTGAGTGGTGTAAGTGTCCATTTATCACACGTAAACACAACACACAATGTGAACAGCTCGAAGTTGTTCCCTGTATTTAACTTATTCACCAAGTGAAGCACTGGGCAGCCAGTGATATAATCAGTGTGTGGGGATCATACCTTGCTCAGAGGTGCTACTGGTAGTCCTTGGATTTTAACCCACGGCCTTCTGATCACAGGGGCAACTCCCAAACTGCTACTATTGCTTTTTCCTATCAAAGAATTGTCCCTTTCAAGCCACCCTCTTTCTTTTTGCCTTACAAGATAATTAGATTGCATAAAAGGAAGAAGACAGACTACTTTTCAAGTCAAATCTTGTAAGTGGAGCTATAATGAGAACTTGTTATGCTTAGCCTGCTACCTAAGGCTTGCCAGCTGACTAGGTAATTCAGGTTGGATTAAGGTTGTTGTTGCATTCCTTTATGTTGTGTTAGTGTTCATTTTGGTAACAAAAGACTATTTGTTTGAGCTTGGTCATTATTAAGTGAGGGATAATGGATGACAGGTAGTTAGGGTGGCAGAAACAACTGCCTGTTAGTGGTAATGCAGTCTTGTTATTGTATATTGTATGAAAACAAGCATGAAAAAATATGGTGTTAATACATAGTAGTAGATAATACTGATGATTTCAGTATGTTATTGTGTTACATCACCACAAACATATTCGGGTTTGGGCTAGGCCCCTTACTTCCAGTGAAGGACAGTCTTAATGCTTCAGCAGACCAATACATTTTGGACAACATCATGCTTCCAACATTGTGGACACAGTTTGGGGAAGAACCTTTTCTTTTTTTTTTTCCAGCATGACTGTGTCCCAGAGCACAAAGCCAGCTCCATAAAGACATTCCACACAAAGCCCTGACCTCAACCCTATCCAACATCTTTGGGATGAACTGGAGTGGAGATTGTGAGTCAGACCTTCTCATCCAACATCAGTGCCTTACCTCACAAATGCTCTACAGAATGAATGGGCACAAATTCCCCACTCATATGGAAGGCCTTCCAATAGGAGTGGATGCTGTTATACCTTCAAAGGGGGACCAACTCTATATTAAATATATTATTTGAATGCAATGTCATAAAAGTTAGTGTAGTGGTCGGGCGTTCCAATTTTAGTGTATTATTCATGTAAAGTAAATGGAGAAATGCAGGACGATAATAATAATTGGTGTAAGATATTTTTCACATTGTTTATTGCTGGTGTACAGAGCCCTTTTCATATATGGTCCTATGATGAACATTGTTAATATCAGCTTGAAGTCAGTAGTCTTTAGTCACCCAAAACATGTTCATTCTGACCATGTTTATTAGTAGCACTGGGTCTCATAGCTGCAATAAAAAGTCAAAAATTTGTACCCCCAGACATTGACCTGAGATAAATGGAAAATTGTGTAACTCTGATTTTTTGCCAAGTATTCTTTTATAAGACTAGACTATACCATTACACCAAACCACAAATAACTTTCACTTGTTTCAGTATGCAGTGTAGCTAGAAAATGGTAGATCAATATGTGGGCTGCCTTTTTGCTTTCAGTGATTTACTAGATGCCTAATGAGCCTACAGGATGAAGTGGTTTGTTGTCTCATGTAACCAGATGGATGTAGGCAATGATTAGGAGCAATTAGTGCGCCCCTAGAACTAAATAACTCTCGGTCATTAATGTACATATTTTACACCTCATTAGAACTACCATGATTGGAGACGGAGAAAAAAAAAAGCAAGGCATTTGCATTTCAGATTCTCAATATGCTTCCAACAGGGGGAAAAAAGAAGAGCACAAGTCACGTGGACAGGCAGCAAGGAGAATTCTAGAGAGCGGGTTAAATAATTCTAGACCACATCTGTGTTAGCCGAATTAGCTTCAGTAGGCGATACATGATTTCTCCTAATTAACTGTACGCTTTTTTTTGTCCCCCCCTTTTTTTGTAATGTAAATGAGTGCTGCAATCAGTTCTCATGCGCTGAAATGTGCATCGCGGGGTGAAATGGGCAAGATGTTAACTAATTTTATTTTTAATCTTCCTCTTTTTGCCGCCGAGCGTGTCGTCCGGGTACGCGTCGTGTCTTCTGAAATTTCCTCGCCTCTTTCATGGAAACATATTGGGGCAGCATTCGCCAGCTGTCCGCTTCCTTCGCCTTCTGCTGCCATTATCCTCAGGCACCACCCCACCTTATGGCTGGCCAGCCTGCCAGGAGAGAGAGAGAGAGAGAGAGAGAGAGAGAGAGAGAGAGAGAGAGAGAAAAAGAGAGAGAGAGAGAGCAAGGGAGAGAGGGGGGGAGAGAGAGAGCGCAGA